>CM065811.1:159390500-159990500 GCA_033398695.1 Orobanche coerulescens
AAGTTCCCCCATCATACTCATTTCAAATTTGCTTTGCATGAGATGTGAGAACCTTTGACATAGAGCAAGGTTAGTTGAACCAAAAATAATATCATCGACATAGATTTGTACCATTAGAAGGTCATCACCTTCCTGTATCTTGAACAAGGTTTTGTCCACAGCACCCTTCTCAAATCCGTTGTTGGTTAGATACTGGGACAGGGTTTCGTACCAGGCTCTAGGGGCTTGTTTAAGTCCGTACAACGCTTTCCTTAGCCTGTAAACTAGATCGATACCGTCTGTGTTGGCAAACCCTGGTGGTTGTTCAACATAAACTTCTTTTGCAAGTTCTCCATTTAGGAAAACACTCTTGACGTCCATTTGGTATACGATAAAACTCTTATGGGCGGCAAAGGCTAAGAATATCCTAATGGCTTCTAGTCTCGCTACAGGGGCGAAGGTTTCATCATAGTCGATTCCTTCTTCCTGACAATAGCCTTGAGCTACTAGTCTGGATTTGTTCCTTATGATAAGTCCATTTCGATCCTTTTTGTTTCGAAATACCCATTTGGTTCCTATAACCGATTGGTGTGTCGGTCTGGGTACAAGATACCATACATTGTTTCTTTCGAAACCGTTAAGCTCTTCTTCCATAGATGTTATCCAATGAGAGTTGTTAAGAGCGTCTATGGTCGAAACAGGTTCGGACTGGGCTAAGAATACGGCGATAGTGCACATATTCGATCTCTAAGTTTGGATTGAGATTTCCATTCGAAGCTGTGAAACTTGACATTAGATTCTTCTTGTGCACAAAGTACATTTCCTTGTGTACTCTATATTCTCCTACGAGTAGAAACACACTGCATTAATGTTTCCAATGATCAGCTCTTGCGGGTGATCTCTCAACCATCTTCGGTCGGGTTCTAGTTCGGGATCCGTCTTGTATCGAAAGTTTACGTGGATACGGCTTGACTTATCTGCGTCGGCTTCATCCACATCGATTCTTACAGTGCGGGGTTGATTTCTAAATCAACGACGGGTTCTATGGGTGTAGGTGGATCCAAGATAGATAGATGGTGAATGTCTGAGTGATATCATCTACTCTGTAGGGTCATGGTGTGGTTCGTCGAACACTACATGAATCGATTCCTCGATCGTCGACCTCCTTTTATTAAAGATTAAAGCTTTCTTTGATGGAGGAGTATCCTACGAATATTCCTTCATCGATTTTTCATCAAAGGTTCTAAGTTGGTCCTTCCCATTGTTCAATACATAACACTGCATCCGAAAATGTGAAAATACGAAACTAATGGAGTTTTGTTATTCCATACCTCATAATTTGTTTTGTTGTGGTGCTTGTTGACGATCTGACGGTTTTGAGTGTAGCCATTTGTATTGGTTGCTTCACCCGAAGCTTTGTGGCAATTTGCTTGCGGCAATCATTGTCCTTGTTGCTTCTTTCAACGTCTATTCTTTCGCTCGGCAACACCATTTTGTTGAGGTGTACGGGCGGTGAGTATTCGTGGTGTATTCCATTCTCCGACAGTATTGCTCTATAAAGCGGTTAGTAAATTCGGTACCTCTGTCGAGCGAATGCACACGATACTCGATGCTTTTTCATTCTGCAACTTTCTCGGGAGCTCGGGCGGCCTTGATGTTGTTTCCTTCTTCTTGCTAAGAAAGATCGTCCAAGCATACCTGGAATAATCATCAACAACAACCATGCAATATTTATTACCTCCCAAACTTACTGGGTCTACAGGACCGTAGAGATCCATGTGTAGCATTTCCAACACTCTTTGGGTTGAAAGGTAGGATTTGCTTTTCAGGGTTGACTTGATTTGCTTGCCTTTCTGGCATGGTCCATGACATTGTCCTTCTTGAATGACATATCTGGCAAACCTCTAACCATACCCTGTCTTGAAAGCTTGTTGATCGTCTTGAAGTTGACGTGAGACATCCTCTTGTGCCATAACCAGCTAAGATCTGCAGTGCCTTTGGCAACAAAACATGGAATTGAGGAGCTCATAGGCTTCCGATCGGCAATGTACATATTACACGATGCGCTTCCTGTAAGCACAACTTCCTTGGTTTGGGTGTTCTTGACTCTACTGATCTATATAGAACTTCACCGAGAAGCTGTTTATCACGAGGCGGCTAATACTAAGTAGATTATACTGTAAGCCTTCAACATATGCAACATCGGTGACCTTGAATTTCCCGACAAGTAGGTTTCCTTTCCCTCTTCTTCTTCCTTTAGACTTATCACCGAAGCGAACTTTTGGACCGCGACCTTCTAAAAATCAGATAGCTTGCTCCTATCTCCGGTCATGTGACAAGAGCATCCACTATCGAAGTACCAGGTATCCTCCTCTAGAATGTCCTGTAACAAAGAAATTAGGTAGATTTAGGTCCCCTTTGATTTTTGGGTCCATATATGTTAGTTCCTTTAGGTACCCAGACTTTCCTGACAGCAATTGGTTTACTGTAGGATGTACTCGGTACAGTGTTGCGATATCTACGGGGGGCATATCCGTAGTTGTTATAATCATGATAATTACTATGCATGTAAAATTCAGGGTTATTATTATTATTCGATGAGTGCCGTCTAGGAGGTGGAGCCATTTTCCTAGGCCTACGACTTGTCTTGGGTCTCCGGTTGGATTCCCAATCTTTGTTGTTGATCTTGACCAGCATCTGTGTCTTGAGGGATAACGGGGCTCCTGTATCAATACTAGGCGCACTTTATCGAGAAGTGCGCCATGCGGGCCTTTGGTGGTTGGATACCGCTTTCTTTACGAATAGTATCGGCTTTGATGATATGCTTGTGGAGCATCTTTGTAGATTATGCCTTCGAGTGGTTGTTGGTTCCCTTTGTCTCGAATAGTAGAGTTGAGGGGGCGGAATTGCAGCCTTCGGTTTTCTCGGTACAGTAGGTTCCTTTATGGGACTAGGAGTATCTTCCGATTCTGGAATGTGTTCCACACTCTTGACGAACACAGTACTAGTTTTTCCTTTGTTCGAACATGAGTTGTATCCTAAGCCACTTTTATCATGAGCATGTTGCCCAGTGCTTAGAATTTCTTCCATTCTTTTGGACGATTTTTCAAAAGACTTCAGAATGGTCTCAAGTTCAGTTTCTCGCTTCTCGAGAGTTGTGATTTTGGTTTGTAGTAGAACCAAATCATTTGTCTTGCTTTCATTGTGGGTTTTAACCTCATTTAGTTCACGAGCAAGTTGATGATTGCTCTCCATGAGTTTTTTAAAATCGACCTTGCTGGTTTCACAATCAAGAGACATATTTTCATAGTTTATTTTCATCAAGTCATTCTCATCTTTCAGCTCTAGATTTGTTAATTGAAGCTGTATATTCTCAGTTTTTAGAGTCTCATGGGCCTTTTGAATGTTTTTAAACTCATTCATCATATTTTCGAAAGTATGAGATGCATTAGATGGAATAGCTGAGGTTGAACTTACCTCATCGTCACTGTCTTCACCTTCTGGAACATCTTTGGCCATAAAGCACATGTATGCTTTATCATCGAACTCATCGTCAGATGAATCACTTCGATGACCACACGAAGACATTCTGCGATTTGGATGGTGTGGGGAGGCTTCGATTCTCAATCGGGGCCTTGAGCTTGTCTTTCAAGCAAGTCTTCTTTCATCTCTCTCTTGTTGCTCGGCCTCGGGCAATCTTTGGACTTTGGGATGAGGACATTTGTTTGCATAATGGCACAGTTTCCTGTGATTATAGCACGAGTTAGCATCACCGGATGATGTTTGATGCCTTACCTTGTTGTGAGTTTGGGCACTGTAGGAGTCTTTCAGTTTGTTTGATGAACTTTTGAATTTATGCATTAGAAGCGCCATTTCATCTTGGGATAGGATGTCGTCGTCCTTTGTCGGCGTTCTTGTGGCCGGGCTTGACAGGCTAGGCATCTTTGTGTCGACGGTTCGATACGGCGGCGAGGCTGTGACCTTTGAAGGAGATTCTTGACTTTCTCTCTTGTCAATGTCATACTCAAAAGCTTTAAGGTCGGAGAAGAGATCAAAAGTGGATATTTCATTAAGATTACGGGATACACGCATAGTTGTGGTCTTAATGTCCCATCGAGTGGGAGAGATCTGAAAATTTTTAAGTTCTTCTCCTTTTGGGTGTAAATCTTGCCCAACGCTTCAAGTTCACCAACAATACCCGGTAAATCGAGGTCAAGTTCCTCAAGTGTTTAGTTGGTTTCATTTCAAAAGATTCAAATTGCTGAGTAAGTTTTGAAATCTTGTTTTCTTTTGAGAGCTCAGTTCCCTCACAAATTAACTTGAGTTTATCCCATATTTCTTTGGCTGTTTTGCAGCTCTTTACCTTTGAGAACGTGCCTTTGTCAAGAGTGACAAATAACGTGTTCTTATCCACGTTGTCGAGATTGGCTCGCTTCCTTTCATCTGTTGTCCATTGCTCGCGTTCTTTCTCGAGCATTTCAGCATGGGCTTGGCCCTCAATCCTTGCGGCTGGATTGACCTTCATGATCTTGATCGGACCATCCTGTATAACAAAAATCATCTCTTTGTGCAATGCTGCAAGATGAGCTTCCATTCTAATTCTCCAGTCGTCAAATTCGTTAATAGAGAACATATGGACTTTGTTAATCATAGAAGTATCCATACTGATAATATAGGAATGAAAGAGACTGTTTTGAAAATAAGTAATTTGAATCTGATTCGGTTAAAAAGAAATACGACTAATTCTTTTTAGAATCAACCTCTCCGATACCACTTGTTGGCCACTTAAGTATACTGGATACAGTTTGGGAAATAGTTTAAACAACAAACTGTACGGAATCTAAATCTGAGTGCGTAGCGGAAGTCTTGGATACAGTAGGTTGCTATGGATACAGCAACTAAGTGTATGGTGTATACTTAATATATCACAGTAATTTAAAAGCGATTAAAGTGAAGGTAAATAACACGGTAATTAAAGTGGTTCGAGGTAAACCCCTCTACGTCCACTGGTCCTCCACAGAGTAAAAGTTTATTATAATTCTGCGTACACAACTACGTAATTATAAACAAACCTATCCTTGTATCGTTCACACAGTTGATACAAAGAATGTCGCTTTCAACCGTTCACACAGTTGGTTAAAGCTTCCTTCTTGACTAGCTTCTTCACACGGTTCCAAAGCTTTGTCCTTATTCGTCCCACACGATTCGAGAATAACTTGTTGAGTTCACCTGAGCTCGGTTTTACAGAGGTAAAGGTAGGTAACCGAGTAAGAGCAGCGACTTTGAATATCAAGTTCTTGAGTGATGATGGTATTCTTGATGTTGAGCCTTGTATATCTCTTTCGTTCTTAATTGCGGTATGATTTGGAGATATGTTTGCTCACGATGATAACTTTTGATAGCTTGAGTGTTAGGTTACTTGGGTGTAAGCGATCTTGAATGTCTTCAAGGATATATATAGTCTACGAAGAAAGTATCCGTTGAGATGTATCCGTTTGAATAAGATTTCCTTCACGGGAATATGACATGATCCAGTTTGTGGGATTACGAAGATCGAAGGCGCGGTATTTAAATACTTTATCCTTGAGTATTTAAATACTTCTTTGTTCAACGGGACTTGACTTGTGTTCCTTCTTGTCCTTTTGTGAAATTTGTATGGAAGATAAGCGTATTTTGAGTTTGAGACAGTTTCCATACTTGGTCTTTTTACAAGTCTTCTTCTTTGTCTTGAAGAGCTTCATTTATATCTTTGATTCGAGCGGAGTCTTGATACGAGGATAAAGCATTAAAGCCTCGTCTGATTTCCTTTCTTGTATTCGGATTGGCATATATGTCAAAACCTCAAATAACATTCGTCTGAGGATTGGGTATCGGTGATTAAATCTGAGGTCTTTGTTTTCCCAACAAGAGAAATATTATATCTTTAAGGAGCATTTATTTTTAAATTTGCATATTTATGCTTTATCAATAATACAAGTATCATCATCAATATTATATGTAATATCTTCTTCTAGAATAAAGTACGTACAATAATTGTTATGTAATTAATACAACATCTATATGATGTTGACGAAAATTGGTTAACTCAAAACAATATAATTTTAAGTGTATAAATGTACTTCATGACATTCACTAGTAACTTGTGATATTTATCACACAACATGCATGAATTTGTGTTAATATATCGCCAGGATATATATCAATAAACATATAGTTAAATAAAATATAAACATGATATAAACAGACTTTAACATTAAATATGTAATTTTAAACATGTAAATATTGAAAGTATTGGGATTAGTAGACTTCTGGTCTAATAAGTGGTGAATTTTATACGTCATTTACATTGATAATTTCTCTAATACCAATTTCTTTTATTCAGAAATTGTATGTGTCATTTGTCTCACTTATTATCTCGGTATCATACACATTTCAGGCGATACTTTAGAAATCCACAAATTTATTGATACTTAGAAGATGATAGTGCATAATCTTCAACCCTTTAGGGATAAATTTAACGAATCTTCAGGAACTGTCAATAAATTTGGCACTATCTTTTTTTCACACGGAAAGTATCATTTATTTCCAAATATATCATGCATATTTGCACTTTGATGAGGCAATAAATTATGACCACTCTTTAATCCTAAGAACATGACATTCGATTTATAAAAAGAAGAAATAAGATAAGCCAAGATTTGAATGCTGCAAATATCTTCATGATATTTGATATTTTTATCACTAATTATATAGCAACGATCAATTAAAATCACACTTCATGTATGACATCATATCTCATATCGACAAACACTCATAATATATCATAAGAGATAACAAAATATTAAACTACACAATAGATACAATTAGATATTTGACATATAAACTTAGGATTATCATTTTCGTGTCCTTATCATCAACAGTTGATAATATTCACTCCAAGAGATAAAATATATAAATAATTATCCCCTACAAGGATAAACTCTAAATTTTATCTACTAAAGGAGATAATTTATACTGATATTATCTACCACCGGAGATAATTTCTACGTATTATTAGTATTTGAGCCATGTAATATTAAAGTTTATAATTTAATATTGTTCACATCCGGGAACAACTATCAGTAAATACGATAAGAATATTCAACCACTCACTAATCTTGCTACCATTGGAGCACATCGGATTATGATTGTGGAGTATATCATATCCTATACAATCTCGATAGAGAATTGTAACAACCCCAAAATCCCATTGAGTTATTACAATACCATGGACCCCACACCAGGAGATCCACCAGGCGATCACGACTAACAAGCATCAATCTGACCAAAAAAGAAAATCACAGTCCCTACTATGATATCCGACACAATATTCCAACATGGAATTTCAATGACAATGATGGGCCTACATGGATAAAATAAAAATACAACAAAATCTACGAGCCTTGCTAGGATAACACAAAATAACGAAAAGTAACAAACTGGAGAATACTTCCAACTGACTGACCAATATGAACACCGAAACAACTCGGGACTAGTATCGCTCGAATGCCTCGTCGCCATCGTCATGCCCCTGTGTCTCAACTTTCTCCTCGCAAACACCTGAAACATGAGAATATGTTCCGCCCCACGGGGTCAGTCATCGAGATAATGAATATCAAATACATGTACAACATGATATGCATTCAAAGGCAAAATAAACGGTACAACAATGATAATATGAGATGCTCACAAACCAAGGTAAGGACCGAGCATTCATGAAACACTATGCCCACGGCATACGATCAATACCGGCTTAACAGGTTAGAACACAAGTGCCCAACGGCGAATCATCAATATAGAACACCACAACGAATTCCCCGAAGGTAAACCAAACTAAAGCTGAAATAGATACGAACCACAATGCCCGAAGGCTCCAACGGAAGCACCAATACATCACACATGGCCTAAAAGCCCTCAGCCGAAGCTGCAAAATATCAAAATGGCCTGAAAGCCACTCAGCCGAAGCTGCAAATCATCACAATGGCCTAAAAGCCACTCAGCCAAAGCTGCAAATCATCACAATAGCCTAAAAGCCACTCAGCCGAAGCTGCAAATCACATGAGGGGCCGAAGCCTTACAGCACGAAGTTGTATCACAATGAGATCATCCAATGACTGTAACCTACGGAATTGCAGGTGCTGGGACAAAAACACAATTGATCACTAGTCGAGACTAGCCTCCAAAACACAATTGATCACAGACGACCACGATCACAAAATTACCGAATTCACAAGAATGATAGTGTGCTACCATGAGTCGGTCAACATGACAAAAATAACTCATGGATGGGCACCGTCCTCGGCGGTCCCAATTCAAATACCTTGATTGCCTTGTAATGTCCAATCGATAACAACGACACAACGAATCGAAATGTCCTCGACAATTCCAATTCAATACCTCGATTGTCTCAGAATGACCGATCGATAACAACGACTCAACGGATGGAAAATGTCATCGACAATCCCAATTTAATACCTCGATTGTCTCAGAACGACTCAACAGATGGGAAATGTCTCCGACAGTCCTAATTCAATACCTCGATTGTCTTAGAACGGCCAATCGATAACAACAACGATAACAGATGCCTCAGCGCCCTTAATCGGCCACCGAAGATAGATATGACAATCGAATACGTCAATGCCTTCATCGGCCAATACAATATTAATAGAAAAACATCGACATCAATAACAACAATCACAACCATATCTCAATGGAACATCAATCAACAATAACAATCTATACATCGATACCGTGAACCGGCTATCGACAACAACATTAACAATAAGCATCTCAATGCCTTGAACCAGCCATTAACGAACAACAATAATATTTGGTATAATTGCCAAAGGGTATCGTATCAAACAATCCCCTGATATCAACAAAATTCATGAAGAGACTACGTCTCGAAATGATACAACACGTTCATACACATATATGATAATATTAATCTCATTGACTAGTACAAGTATAAAACTTGCCTCAGACTAAAGGCAATGAAATCCTCCAACGAACGACGAACGGCATCCTCCGACAATCACAAACACCCGAACAACCTTGAATGAAATACAATTCATTCAATAACACAATATCGGTTGAAAACAACACAATAGATAACCTCGATTCAAACACGAATCAATCAAGCCACACAAACGAACACCATAGTCCTCAACTATGAATTCTAACGTCCTCC
Source organism: Orobanche coerulescens (assembly GCA_033398695.1). NCBI lineage: Eukaryota > Viridiplantae > Streptophyta > Magnoliopsida > Lamiales > Orobanchaceae > Orobanche > Orobanche coerulescens. Next base: position 159,399,709 of record CM065811.1, read on the forward strand.
GACACCTCAATGATCGATATGATCAAAATGTTCTTAACACTTTTGAAAACAATTCAACAAGAATCATTAAGAACAACATCATAGTAATCATCCAAAATCATAATATCACCAAAATCATCACTATCACCTCAAGAACATCATCAACTCTACTAACATGATGTCTAAACAATAATCACCCACCAATTCATCATGAATTCAGATGTCAACAAGATTAAATCAACCATTTAAAGATTATGACAATCATCACATAATTCATCATAATTCTATACTAAAATGGTTAGAATATCCCAAGAACACAAAGAACAACAATAATCATCTCAAAGCTATGTTAATCATATAACAATCTTAACATAACTCTTCCTAGACATGCTTATAACCTCCAAGTATTCTAAAACATTAAGAAAAACTCTTCCTCAAGACATAATCATCATGTTCTTAATATAAGTTATAAACACTACAAGAAAAACTGCACCAGACAACGGTTTTTACCCGTTGTCTATTGAGACGCCGTCTTTTACCTACCTCAGACAACGGTATAGAATCTGTTGTGTGAAAGAGTGAGACAATGACTTCATCTCTAGACACCGTTGTGTAATAGCCAGAAACAACAACACTCCACTTAGAAACCATTGTTGTTTGGGATGCTACACAATAGTTTTAGATCAATAAACACTTGTCAGAAAGGAAATTACACAACAGTTTTGTAGAATTTGTCCATTGTCTGTCTGCTTATAACTCAAGTGTTGTTCATTAAAACATGTTGTTAGAATTTATCAAACACAATTGTTTTTTATTTTGAATATGGTGTTAAGATTTCATAAACACAATGGTTTCTTAAATTACCTAATTGCCTAATGACAGATCGAGTGATGATTTTATTTGTATTAAAACTACTCATTTAGACAATTGTATTTTATTTTTATTATTTTCCATACTGCACCTATTTCAAATTATATGAATTTTAACTAAGAAATCAAATAAATAAAAATTAATATGAACTAAAAAAACATTTCATTCAACAATAACAATCAACCGTTCATTTATTACAACAACAATAATTGAGATTAAAAAATAAAAATAAATCCTATCACTAAGCCCTCATTCATTTGTTTCTTTATTCGATCTCTTTAACTTTGCCCGCCTTATAGCTTTGATCAACTTCAGGACCAACTTCAAAAGAAAGCAGACACATCATAAGATCAGGCGAGGTGATACGCTTCTCAACAATAAGTACAACCCCTTAGTCTTCAACCCAATATCAGTTGGGTTCGACTGCAAATCACAATCAAAAGCCACATAAACAGATCATTAATCCAATATATATAAAAAGGACTTATGCATCGCATACTTCTCGAGAACTTAAAGGACATGCCTAAGTTGTGATAGGTAATGACTCATGAAGAAATTGTATTAGCATAAACCATGTACTTGATCAAAATCTTCCACACATCACAGGGAATGTAAATTATTCCTGCCTTTGTACCTTTAACACTACCACACACATAAATAAATTTGGATACCACTGTACATTATACACTATATAAGATTCTTATCTTTGCAAAATAACTCGAGAACCGGAAAAGCAGGTAAGCTACTAATATGGCCATGACATTCACCTAAGCTGAAGGCGAGAAGATGGCGAAAAGACATGCGGTTTAAGCGATATTTGCATCAAAATAAATATATGCAGTTAAATCTGCAGTTTGTATAAAGATGGAAGCAAATAACTGCCAGACAAGAACCAACCAATAACTATTGCATAAACTACCGGTTCCAGATAAAAAAGACAAGCCAATTACAAGATTATAGCAGTAAAAACAAGTGTAACCTACATAATTAGCAGGTGACTATCATAACGAGATGAGAATCAAATTGTACCAATTCAATTATCATACCGAGTTCCCTCTCCCACTATAAAGGTTCCCTACATAGTCCTGCACAATCCTACTGAATATTACAAGGTATTTAAATTGATTAATTACTACTGAATATTATAGTCAAATGATTGGATTATTCTGAATATCAAAAGCTTGGCCGAAAATGACTTGGAAAGTAAGGTTGATCAGAAAGCAGCATTTGGGACCAGGTAATTTAATTATAAATCAACTATTGGCTCTGATTTCTTCACTCTAATTCTCAACCACTTCTTTCTAGTCCGGAGCCACATAACATGGCTCCTATTCATGATCTGCTACAAGTGATTAGCAAGCAATTGGGGGAAGAGACGGCAAATATAGATGCAAGTTTAGGTATATATGTATTAGATTAACATACATATCCTAAAATGTAAAAAGTTTTGTATCCGAAGACAAATAAATTCTTGGATGCTACATAACTAATACGATAATAATACCGATGGTTCTGGAAGGATTACTCCGGAATTAATCGGGGATTAGTCGAACTAAGCGGATTTATACCTCACCACCCCGATGCGGCCAAACCCCGAATCATAAAACCCACAACCAACACCGATCCACCTCAACCCTTTTCGAACCCGAGAACCCAAAGTTGCGGCCGGAACCTTACCTGGAATAGCCGCTGCCACCGTTCCGGCCACTTAAACCTCCGGTCCACAACATGCGGCACACAATCGGTCGTCGTGAGCCGTCCGTTCGAACCACTGCCGCTGCAGGCGCACATCACGGCCTAGGATCTCCATCGCGGCTTTCTTTTGGATTGCCGCCGGTCGCGTAGTGTGTGTGAGACTGTGTTTGTGTGTGTGCGTGTGTCGGACCGTGCGTGCGTGTGTGTTTCTGCAAGTTGCGGCCGAGAAGATTTTGGGAGAGAGAGAGAAGCGAAGAGAGAGACGAGAGGAAGGAGTAAAGTGAGAAATGAGGGTGAGATAGCGGCGGATCGGTGTTAAGGGTTTACATATCCGAAGTTTTAGGTTAAGATCAATTAAGTCTTTTCTTTCTATCAATTTCATCCCAGACATATTTGAATTATTACAATTGACCCCAGACAACTTATTATATCTTCAAATCCAGTCCTATTTAGACCCAAGTCATAATGTTACCTCTTCTTGACGATCCAACCGTACGGATGCCAACATATATCTAATTTAGTGATGTTCTCAAATTTTCAAAAATAAAAAGTTAATTTTGTTTGAGATCTTAGCAAACCACTACTAAATTGACTAGTGCTACTAACTAGTGCTTTTCACGGATTATTGTTTCTATTTTTGTAAAATATTTATCAATGATCCAGCCGTACAGATGTCAACATATATATAATTGAGTGATATCCCCAAATTTTCAAAAAATAAAAAATTAATTTGGTTTGAGATCTTAGCAAACCACTACTAAATTGACTAGTTCTAGTAACTATGTTTTTCACGAATTTTTATTTCTATTTTTGTAAAATATTTATCGACGATCCAACCGTACAAATTTCAAGATATATCTAATTGAGTGATGTTCCCAAATTTTCATAAAATAAAAATTTAATTTGGTTTGAGATCTTAGCAAACCACTACTAAATTGACTAGTGTTAGTGACTCGTGCTTTTCATGGATTATAGTATCTATTTTTGTAAACATATTTATCGACGATCCAACCATACGGATGTCAACATATATCTAATTGAGTGATGTTACCAAGTTTTCACAAAATAAAAAATTAATTTGGTTTGAGATCTTAGCAAACCACTACTAAATTCACTAGTACATTAACTAGTGCTTTTCATGGATTATTGTTTCTATTTTTTTAAAAATATTTATCGATGATACAACCGTACGGATGTCAACATATATCTAATTGAGTGATGTTCCCAAATTTTCAAAAAATAAAAAATTAATTTGGTTTGAGATCTTAGCAAACCACTACTAAATTGACTAGTGCTAGTAACTAGTGTTTTTCACAGATTTTTATTTCTATTTTTGTAAAAATATTTATCGATGATCCAACCGTACGGATATCAACATATATCTAATTGAGTGATGTTTCTAAATTTTCAAAAAATAAAAAATTAATTGGTTTGAGATCTTAGCAAACCACTAGTAAATTGACTAGTGCTACTAACTAGTGCTTTTCAGGGATTATTATTTCTATTTTTGTAAAAATATTTATCGATGAGCCAACCGTACGGATGTCAACATATATCTAATTGAGTGATGTTACCAAATTTTCAAAAAAAAAAAATTAATTTGGTTTGAGATCTTAGCAAACCACTATTAAGTTGACTAGTACTAGTAACTAGTGCTTTCGCCAGATTTTTAATTCTATTTTTGTAAACATATTTATCGACGATCCAACCATACGGATGTCAACATATATCTAATTGAGTGATGATCCCAAATTTTCAAAAGATAAAAAATTAATTTGGTTTGAGATCTTAGCAAACCACTACTAAATTGACTAGTGCTAGTAACTAGTGCTTTTCATGGATTTGTTTCTATTTTCGTAAATATATTTATTGATGATCCAACCGTACGGATGTCAAGATATATCTAATTGAGTGATGTTCCCAAATTTTCAAAAAATAAAAAATTAATTTGGTTTGAGATCTTAGCAAACCACTATTACATTGACTAGTACACTAACTAGTGCTTTTCATGGATTATTGTTTCTATTTTTTTAAAAATATTTATCGATGATCCAACTATACAGATGTCAAGATATATGTAATTGAGTGATTTTCCCAAATTTTCAAAAAATAAAAAGTTAATTTGGTTAGAGATATTAGTAAACTACTAATAAATTGACTAGTACGAGTAACTAGTGCTTTGTCTCGGATTATTGTTTCTATTTTTGTAAAAATATTTATCGATGATCCAACCGTACAGATGTAAATATATATCTAATTGAGTGATGTTCCCAAATTTTCAAAAAAAAAAAAAATAATTTGGTTTGAGATCTTAGCAAACCATTACTAAATTGACTAGTACATTAACTAGTGCTTTTCACGAATTATTGTTTCTATTTTCGTAAAAGTGTTTATAGACGATCCAACCGTACGGATGTCAAGATATATCTAATTGAGTGATGTTCCCAAATTTTCAAAAAATAAAAAATTAACTTGGTTTGAGATTTTAGCAAACCACTACTAAATTGATAGTACTAGTAACTAGTGCTTTTCATGGATTATTGTTTCTATTTTCTTAAAAATATTTATCGATGATCCAACCGTACGAATGTCAAGATATATCTAATTGAGTTATGTTCCCAAATTTTCATAAAATAAAAAATTAATTTGATTTGAGATCTTAGCAAACCACTGCTAAATTGACTAATACATTAACTAGTGATTTTCAAAGATTATTGTTTCTATTTTTTTAAAATATCTATCGATGATCCAACCATACGAATGTCAAGATATATGTAATTGAGTGATGTTACCGAATTTTTAAAAAATAAAAAATTAATTTGGTTAGAGATCTTAGTAGGGTAAAAATAAGAAACTTCTAGATTTCAATCAAGGGCTCTTATTTCGCCACCTCAAGAATCCAGGTGAAAGCTTTTCCACCAATCACGTCTTTGTCACAGAGACAACGATTTATTTGTCAAACCCTTGTATAAATAAGTTTATGACAACGACTTAAATTTACAAAAGCTTGTATGAAAGTGTTAAAGGCACGGTTTAATATACAAACTGTTTTATGACACGTTGTGTGAAATGTAATACAACAAGTATTGTTAAAAACACTTGTCTTATTTCAACAATGGTTTAACGTGGCATTGTCTTATGCTAATTCCCACAATATGTTTTTAAAGCGGTTGTCTAATCCCCCAAGTTTGCACAACACACGACAAAAAGCCTTGTCGATTGGTTTTCTAGACAACGGTTTTAAAGCGTTGTAATATACTTGGATTACACAATACTTTTGAGGATGAAAATAAACCGTAAATGCATTAATTTGACCAACACTTTTCGACATTTGTTATGCGATTAGTGTTGTCGATTGCGTTTTTCCTGTAGTGAAAAACTCATCAAGAATCATGCTATCCAACAATCACTAACTACACGAGGTAAACAACAACAATAACAACATCATCATACTCGAAAAAAAAATCACTTGAAGAATAAGAGATTAAGAGAACTTACCCAAGAAGAACAAGATGAACTCTCTAAACACCAAATGAGCATAAAAAGCTTCCGACCTCGAGTCTCAATCCAAGCTAGGATAACCAGAATCACATTGGAAGAGTCTTAAGTATCAAGAACAAGTCCATAAGGACGATTCTAGGGAGAGAAAATCAGTTTTGGTTCGTGAAGAAATGAAATACGAAACCAAGATTTATAATCTGAAAACCTCATAACGTACGCTATAACCCATGTCTAACATACGTAAGGTCCTATTACGTACATTACGACATCGACTTAACACACGTAAACCTAGTCCAGAGCTCTCTGCCTCATTTACGAAAGATGTTACGTACGTAATCATCAACTACTAACGTACGTTATCTAGCCACAGCCCTAACGTACGTAAATCCCCCTCCATAGCGTACGTAAGCCCCTATTGACTGCAATAGTGAGATCCAATCAAAGATACCCGGCCTTAACAGCTGAAAGTCGACCACGAGGAAGGTTCCCCCTGTCTGTACCTCTTTACATATGTAACATGACAACCATAACGTACGTAAGCTTAGTCATAGCTTAACGTACGTTAAGATATACTCGTAGCGTACATAAGTAGCTCAATGACAACACAAGGAAGTTCCAACACGTTCAGCCGAATGAGCAGACATGATCAAGCACCTTAACAATCACGAATGATATAATACAACACGTATATTGTCGAAGATGAGGTAAAGATAGTACAAGTATAACAGTGTAATTAAATCCAAAAACGAAGAGAAAAATACCCTGGATATTACATACTCCCCCCCTTAAAAAGAGTTTGGTCCCCGAAACTAAGGGTACACAACCCGAAATATGAACGATCCATCAGGATCTGAAAATAATATCTTCAGAAATACTCCTCACTGTGAACCACTTCGCCTGAGTAACTGGGCCAACCCCCCGGGTCCTCGCGTCTCCTCTGCCTGAACAAGGCGAAAATCAAGTGATAAAACACTCAACCAAGTGTGAGATCAATCGAGTCATGACTCCTCCGCTAGAGACCAGCTAGGAAGTCGTACCACCCGCATGACTTGTAACGCTAGTGTACACACCCCGCAGGAGCCACCCATTGTACATGTCTACAATCATCTGTGTACACTTCCCCATTCTCGTCAGCATCGGACGCCCATGCAGTCACTGACTCACGCCACAAAAAGAAAACAACAATACATATATAGTCATCAGGACCATATCAATCACACGCTCAAGTGCTCATGGGTTGACGTCTCAAATCACAACCAAAATTTACCCAGAATATCACAAAATCTCGGGTACAACACCAAAAGAAAATTAGAAGCAAATCAAATCAAATAATCTCAAATCCCATGATTATCAAATACTATAGTTACAAGATAGATCAAAAACAAATAGTTCACAACCACAATACACAATAGAAATTAAGTTAAACATTAATCTGAAAATCGAAGAAAGGAAAACATAAATCAAGGCTACATCTCAAGTGTACGCAACATCGATATCCTCCAGATCATCGATCTCCTCCATCTCATCGAATCAAGGAAGACCCAAATCTGAGCTCGTTGATCCTCCTCGGCTGTCCTCACCTCTGGCTCCCAAAGTCTGATAGGACCCCTTGGATGAAGTACGGACTCGAGTAACAAAATCTCTCGAGGCCCGTGAGCTTTCTCAAGATCTACTGGCACTAGAACTCCTGCAGTATTTCTGAAGGTGTCCCTGCCTACCACAAAGAAAACAAACAATAGTCTGCATCGAGCACCGGGTACTGCGATGTCCTATTATATCATAGTTAAAGCAAACAACGGTTGAACTTGTCGCCTGAGAGGAAGATGCTTTCCCTATACGAAGGCGACCAGAAAAAGACCTCCTGGACGTTGGAGCCTGATGTCCCTCTGAACGAACCGGTATCCTAGTCCTCTCACCAGAAGAAACTGAAGGGTTCTTCCAAGCAAGCTCCTTAATCAAAAGCTCTGCTCCAAGAGCCTTCTCAATGAATTAACTAAGTAAATTACAATTGTGATTGCACAACTGCATCCTCAACTGCGGGCTTGGCCTCTTTCTAAAATACTTGATCTTATCCGCCTCAGTACGGATAACAGACAAAGCAAATTTAAGAAGTCCATGAAACTTCTTAGCAATGAAACTAACACCCTCGTCCTCGATGGATTCGGGGTTCAAAACCTCAGACAACTTGGCTTCACGAAGTGGAGCTGGATAATACCTCTCTAACATGAGAGATGAATGAACCTATAGGGGAGTTCCAGACTCAAGAGATCACGTCCCGCAGACAGATGGATTCGGAACTGAGCTGAGCATATGCCCTAACTAAGCAGACGGGTTTTGAGTAGCAAACGAAGTAGAGGCTGAGCATGGTGAACTAGAAAGAGAGAATGATGATATGGAACCAACAGAAGGCAACAGGGAAGCTTTAGATTGAGGCTGACTTAGCTTCTTGACCAGAGGATGCAGGGACGGGAGACATGAGATTGACTCACATGGCTGGCTGAGATTGAGTTAGTTGAGACCTGGGCTCAGATTCATTGTATTATCATACATAAGAACATATACCGATTGCCTGGTTCGATCCTCGCTTCCCCTTGAACTCGCCCCAACCACAATCACGATCGGTGGGTTTCACAGAAATCCACCAAGAATAAGCGCCCTTACACAAATAGTAAGCCACTACTGCCATCTTACTCTCTTCCGAATACTGAACCATGTCGAAGAATTTATAAAAATGTTCAAGCCAATGAACATTGTCAGCTGGTTCCGATGAACCCTCAAAAGTAGGTGGCCTCTGGCGAGAGATATCGCCAACAATCTGACTCACTCCACAGTCTGCCAATGAAGCGGCATCTGGAATCCCTACTGCGGTGGGCCACGAACCATCAAGGCCTACATGGTCTCCACTATTTATGTCATCTGAGTCATCTGGGCCATCATGCCATTCAAAAGCAAGAAAGGGTCGACGTGTCCACTCTTAGTCTGATTAGCTTCTCGAGTATGACGTCCTGAAGGGGAATCGGTTGCGTAGGTAACACCACCGTCCGAACTTTGATCCATCGCGGCATCCGCACGCGTAAAAGCATGAGGTTCTGGGTTCCGGACTGCTCTGTAGCCTTTACCCCCTCTGCCACGTCCTCGGTTTTCTCTTTCCATACCGAAAGAATAACGTTCGATTATGATCATAGCTTAAATACGCCTCAACGGCCAATCTAGAATGCTAAGTCAATAGCCAAACGCAAGTATACATACTCAACAGATAAACAGTCACATCAATCATGCTAATCATAGCCACTACAGAGCCACACGCTCCAAAATAATCACGAATTAGTCGTGCCACACATATCACATACAGGTTTCAACAAAAGATGTATAATCAATGACATAATGAATGTATGAACATAAAAAAGGATCGACACCTTACACAGGTCATACGAAGCTTCGAGGTCTTGCGATACTAGCCTTCACTAACAACAACTCGATGAAAGAATGGACTCATACAGTCGTCCAACTATCACGACTCAAATGTAACACCCCAACCCGTTTGGGAATATTACAGCGCCGTAGACCCTCTTAAGAGGATCTACTAGGCTGGATACCAACACATGACATCATATCTAGTGCCAACATGGCTAAACAAATGAAACAATAGACTGATTTGGTCTTTAATCAATACATACAACGTGAACATCATATACAACTCTATCAAGAAACTCATACCCGCACAGGGGTCAAGATACAACAACACTCCCATAAGACGGGAGAATAATATAGCGGAAATAATAATACAATTCGACCATGTCGAATACCCAATGTTGACCCTCATGTGATTAATATCATTTATCTTCCATCATCCTTCGTACCGATCCCGTGGTTTGCTCCCCAAAAATCTGCACGTACCTGAATGCAATACAGACACCCATCTCGCAATTACTCGGTGGTTAGCAAAATTCCACTATTTTGCTAGTACAAGTATAAAGTGCAAATACGAGCCATACACAACATATTCCAAGAATATAATAGTTTGAATAATCATCGAGTCAAAACACAGCGATAGATTTCTCGAGATGTTTTATTTGAGAAAGATAGTCTAAAGCCTTGAAAGGCAGTAATAAAACAAGTAAACAACTTGTAAAGCGTTTTAAAGATCTCAGGTGTTTTCAGAAAATACATTTAGGATTTAGGAATCCTCATCTTAACAAAATTCCTCTTTAGGGTCACAAATCAAACATTTGTTTTCCCAAATTAATAATCCGACAACAAATTACGGGGTCCACGACCCAAGCATTCATATCAATCATACGCCCAAAGGTTATTATCGTCCCATGCTAACAAGCATGAACCTCAGAACTTCTACGTGCGTACCCGAGTGAATACACCAATGGTGATCAAATGGAAGATCCATACCTCATGATTAACTGTGGATTCGCGCTATAAGCTACGATCCTCAGAGGACTCGAAGTCCCATCCCTGAGTGGTTAACACACATCACCATAACAAGGGTCACACAAACAAAACATTCATTAAAATCCCACAACGGACATATAACATACACTCATAGTTATCCTGGCATCGTGCCAGCAAACACGAACCTCGGAGCCTCACGACGACGTACTCGTTTTGGATAACTCATGACGAGTATGCAACATATCCAAATATACTCCCATAAGTTATCCTGGCATCGTGATAGCAAGCACGAACCTCGGAGTTTCCTTGAGACATACCTGATTTGGATAACCCTATGGTAAAACTCGACCCGTACTAACAAGGACGGATCACGGAGGTCTCACCGAACCCTACCCGGTAGAACATCACTTACAAATGATCACATACTACGAGGAGATATACTTCTCGAACAATACCGAATGATACCACCTTTTACCAAGGGTTCAATAAACATTACAAACACAACAATTCACACTCATCAAACGAATACACATTCGAACATTCAACCCTTAGCAAGGGAAAAGGGCTTTTATAATCACATAGTACGAAGGCAATGTGAATCAATTCGCATCCATAATGCATATATCCAAAGAACTCATTCGTTCGTTAGTACTTGAGCATTTTTGAAAGAAAGTCATTAAAGGGATTATATCAATCCTTTTTGAACATTCGTCATGACTACTCAAATAACACACATAATCCATTACCAATTATCATATCTACAAAATACGAAAGGTATGGGCAAGATACTTGCCTCAATAATCGATATCGAAACCCCGACGAACACGGCACAACCGGGAACCTCGAACACCTATAATCCTTCGGGTGAAAACAACAAAAATACGATCACAACGAGTACGAAAACCGGAAACAACGCGAAACACGTCAAAGATTCAAAGGAAAACCGTTGAGTCATTTAATCGGACATTAAATGCTCAAGGCTCCCTTAGAACACAAAAATCATGGTTGGGCTCAAAAAAATTCGAGTTATGGATATACAATCCGTAGAACATGATTAACAATACTCAATAACAATAACTGATTCATCAAAATCAGACGAACAATGAAATCAAGAAGGAAAAATCCGAAAGTCAACCCTAGGAGGTTTCAAGAAATTACCTCTGATCCGGACGAATGAAGTGGAAGATGATGATAGATATGAAGCAAGCCTTCCGAATCGATGAAAATCGCCTCCTCAAACTCAAGAATCACCCCTTTTCTAAAAAATCCCGAAAAGGAACGAACAGGATGAAATGGGATAGAAATGACTTATGTTCCCGCAAATGTGCTGCCACTGGTATATAAACCCGTGGCATGTTACGGCTATAACAGGCACAACTTACGGCCATAACTCTTAAACCTTACGGCCGTAACACTCTAGACTTACAGCCGTAAGTACCATTCTGGGCTACCGCCCAAAAAAACGAACATTCATTACGGCCGTAACAACAACAGGTTTATGGCCGTAACACAGGACTCACTACGACCGTAATAAAAGACACTTACAGCCATAACCAGCAAGAATTATGGCCGTAACTAGCAACACACATGGCCGTAACACCACTACTAAACACAGTAGTGAATCTCAACGACTCTGACAGTCAGGTCGGGCACTCGAAAATGTCCCGGTTACACTAACGCACTGTCTATGATTTAAAACAATAACGTACCATACCACAATCACACATTTAACCAAAGAGGCGTACGCGGCAACAAGCCTCATCAACGAACACTACATCACGGTATAATATACCGTACATAACATAGGGAAAATTTCCAAATAATCATCAACGCAACAAAATAACCGGCACAACCATCCAATAATTCAAAGTAGCCGGAAATAGAAATCTTTGGTATTACATTATACCCTCCTTAAAAGAAGTTCCGTCCCGAAACTTAAAATACAAAATAAGATAGCAACATTGCAGTAACGGACAGACAGTATCTCTCAAGGATACCTCAAAGTCGATCCGGATATAGGTGATGATGCCCGTGTCTCGGAAGACTCGGCACCCATCTCACAAAAATGGATTTTGTGTCCCTTAAGTCCTCACTTATATCACGTTACTGGCGGGGAAGGACAATGTGCACGAACTGTTAGGAATACTTATTAGATTTTGATGATGTCATCCCTGTATTGATAATTATTCAAATGTATGTTTTAAGTACTTGGCAAATTATAAAGAAGAACCAAATGAGTATCTTATATAGGCCTTAAATATTTAGGCTAAGTCTTGATCAAGTGTTGATCAGTAGAAAATCAACTAAGTTTGGAACTGCCGCTTATCAGAGAAGTTATCAGGCAAGTTCATTCCAGAGAAGTTTTGGTCAATGCATAATATCAGAGAGGTTTGACCAAAACCTAGCTGCAGTCAGGATTCTGAAGAAGGCACTACATCAGACAAGTTTTGATCAGGCGAGTTCTGGTTAACACAAATATCAGCTGAAGTTTGACCTTCAGATCATAGGACTTCATCTCAGAGAACTTCAGATCAGAAGAATTCATCTCAGAGAACTTCATATCAGAGGACTTTATCTCAGAGAACTTCAGAGCAGAGAACTTCATCTCAGAGAAGTCCAGAGCAGAGAACTTTATCTCAGAGAACTTGAGCGAGAGAACTTCGTCTCAGAAAATTCCAGAATAGAGAAGTTCAGAGCACGTTATCTTAGAGAAGTCCAAAGCAGAGAACTTTATCTCAGATAACTTCAGAGCAGAGAACTTCATCTCAGAGAAGTCCAGAATAGAGAAGTTCAGAGCAGAGAACTTTATCTCAGAGAAGTCCAGAGCAGAGAACTTTATCTCAGAGAAGTTTAAATCAGAGAAGGTCAACTGCACATCAGACAGATTTGACCAAGATATATCAGACAAGTTCTGAGTCAAGAAATATCATCCAAGTTCAAGATACTCAGTCTACGTCAGCAAGAGTTGAAAGTCAACAATCACAGAAAGCCACATGCAAGATGTAAGGAGACAAACTGGAAAGATTCCCGGAAAACTATGAATAAAATATTCCTTGAGATCCACGTTCTGAAGACTTATGATTATTCTAAACAAGAATAACAGCGCTAACAAAGAAAGTCTTTCAAACGGTTGGAATTGAAAAAGGGGAATCAAGCCATGTAATGGAATGATAAGATAAACAAAGAAGTCCACTCTCCAATGGACGAATTTGTTACAGTGATGCAACGGCTATGAAGGAAGCTCAAGGATAGTACTATAATTACCTGAAGATATGAATTGAGCAAGGCACGATGCGAACAACACTCACAAGCAATAAAAGTATTCAAGGCAATCAAAGCTATCGAAGCAAACAATAGCATCATGAAGATCAAAGCTTTAAACAGTCATATTCTGAGAAACTCTTTAGTTGGAGAAGACAAAAACTCTTGTCTTTAAAGTTTGAGTTCGCGGTACTTCTGTGAACGAGGTTTTCAGAAGTTTCGCGACTAATAAGGCATCAAAGGATTCTTGATTGGAAGGTGATAGACAGCTCGAGAGTTGTTGAGGCATCCACAGTTTTTCAATCAGGAGGTGCTAGGCAGTCAAAGGGAGTTGCAACGACCACGAGATTCCACTGGTTGGAAGCTGTTGTAACTGGTTGAATCATTGTAACGTTTATCACTGGTTGAAAGTTATAGTGAATTCATCTCCAACTGGTTTGGAGAAAAGTGGACTAGTAGAGGATTACTCCACCTCTGAAACCACTATAAGTGCTTGTGTGATTTACTGCTTTGAACATCATACTTAACTGTTCAATTCATATTTACTGTTCCATTAGATAGTTATCTGTAGTTAACATTAGTTACCTGTTATCGTCATCAGCTGTGTCTTCTGCATTACTTGTCTGCAGACGACTTAAGTCATCTGTACCTAATCACAGCTGAGTAACTCACCTGAGATTCAGGAAAAGAGTTTTAATAAGTCTATTCACCATCACTCTAGACTTATTCCTGAAGACTTGTGACCTACAAGTGGTATCATAAAGGTTGGTTCAATTTTTACAGAACCAGATCCATATATCTGAGCATGTATATATTAATCTCTCATTTAGAATGAAACATATGAAACACATGCACTCTAGATTACCTGTATTTCCATTGATGAATATGACCTCTGGAAGATAAGAATGCAGGCACACTTATCATCCATCAATGACGACATGTGGTGCATCATTGAAGATGGTCCTTTCATCTTTGAGAAGGACAACTCACGTGAGGAGATTGCAGCTGGGAAGCCTGAGAAGATTCTAAAGAAGAGAACCGAGATGACCCCTGAAGAAGGAAAGCTGGCCAACCTAGACAACCGGTCCAGAGATATCCTATACCAGAACCTTGACAAAGCTACCATGGTCAAGATCAAGAATTGCAACAATGCAAAGGAAATTTGGGACACATTAGCTGTAATGTGTGAGGGAACCGAGCTGATCAAAGAAAACAAGTTGTCAATAGCTACACAAAAATTTGACAACTTCAAGATGAAGACCGAAGAAACCATTGATCAAGTAAATGGAAGATTCACCGAGATCATAAATGAGATCAACTCCTTTGGAAAAACCTATGGCAACAGGGAGATGGTTCTAAAGGTTTTGAGATCTCTCAATCCTGAATGGAGCATGAAGGTTGTGGTCATGAGAGAGTCAAATGATCTTAACGAAATAATAGCTCTGAAGGCATATGAGTTTAAGCTTCCCTGTTCATCATCTAATGAACTTGCAGAGAAATGGATAGGATTTGCAGCAGAATCATCTGCAAAGAGCCTGGCAAGCCAATCCCGATCCTGCGAATTTGGAAGAAGAGATGGCGTTCATCATGCAAAGGTTCAATAATTTCAGGAAGAATTATTACAAATACAAGAAGAATTACAAGGACAGTCCAAGAATAAATCATAAGGTAGGCAACTGGAAAGTGGAATGTTATAATTTCCATAAAACTGGGCACATACAATTTGACTGCCCTGATCTCAAGAAGGATGAAGACAAGAAAAATGTGAGCAGAAAGGAGGACAAAAGGAAAGCTCTCATAATTGAAGATCAGATTGAAGAAAGAGTAGAATCAAGTGGTGGATTCTTCTCCGATAATGATGATGAATATAGCTGTCTGATGGCCAATCTAGTGATGAAGAGTTAATTTGCAAACCTCAAACTACAGAGGGTTTTAGCTCTGACATGTCTGAATATATGAATCTTCATGAATCTGTAAATCAGTTACTGAAAGATTTTGAAACCCTTAAATCATCTCACCAGACTGTGACAGCTGAGAATGCACAGCTAAAGAATGAGAAAGTCAAGCTGAAAAATTATTTTGACAAGCTCAGCCAAGAGTCAGCAAAATTTCAAAACATTATAGTTTAGCTTGAAAAACAATCTGAAAACACTTTGAAAAACTCAGCTGAAAATACTACAGCTGAGATCCACAAGCTGACTGTTTTAAATAGTGAAACATCAGTTGCACTCGCTCATGTCAAAACTGAGCTATCCAAGTTGAAACAGTTAAATAGTACACAAGCTAAAGAGATAATATCTCTAAAGGCATTTATAACCTTGGATGAATTGTGTGTGAACAAAAGGCCACTTTATTCCAGATCAGGCCTTGGATATGACCCCAACACTCCCTCTAGTTCAAAAACTACTTTCATGAAGGGAGAAATAATTGTACAGACTGCTGAGCCTACATATAAACTCGTATTACAAAATAGGCAGCAACCAAGTCAAAGGTTCCGGCAGCAGCCAAGGTATACTAGGCAGCCATCTAGACAAGAGACTAGGCAATGGCCAAGGCAGAAGTAGCAGTCAATATACTATGTCAACTACCAAAGACTCCCCAAAAATAGATTTCAAAATGGGAGAGACAAATGGAAACCTCAAGGTTATCCAAATTTTCAAAATGAACAAGTGTGGAGACCCCAAAGATTTAACAAATGGTCCCAGCCAAGATTCAGAAATGGCCCACACCATAGATTTTATGTGGCATATCCAGTATAAAACCCTAACCAGGGAGATAGGCGTAGACAACACACACCTTATAGGGGAAATCAACATAATTTTCATAATCCAAGGAGAAATCAATTCTACAGGAAGCCTACTAACCCTATAGGACCCACACAGATTTGGGTACCTAAATCTCTGCTTGTTTGATTGCAGAAAAGGTGGAAGTACTACTACCATATCTCCTCAAATTCAATAATGGGAGGAGAAGAATGGTTTGTAGATTCTGGATGCTCAAGGCACATGACAAGGAATAAGAAGGTGCTCTCAAATTATATCACAGAAAGAGGCCCAGCTGTAACCTTTGGAGATAGCTCTAGAGGTCAGACAAAAGGATTTGGAGAGCTGCACAGCGGAAATATAACCATATCCAAAGTCCACTATGTCAAAGGGCTCAAATACAATATGTTGAGCATAAGCCAATTCTGTGATGAGAAGAACCTAGTAGTTTTCACCATTTGGAAATGCATGGTGATTCATATCCTATCTGGAGAAGTGAAGCTACAAGGATTCAGAAGGAGAGATGTCTACATGATAGATTGGAACACAGGCACTCCAAACACCTTTTTTCTAGCTAAGACAATTGCTGAAAATGGATGGCTATAGCACAAAAGATCGTCATCTAAACTTCAAAGCCATCAACAAGATAAGCTCTCAAAAGCTGGTCAGAGGACTTCCAGAAGAAGTATTCAAAAAGGAAGCTCTCTGTGATACATGTCAGAAAGGGAAGCAGACCAAAGCAACTTTCAAACCAGTTCAGCCTACCACTCTCACCACCAGAGTTCTAGATCTACTTCATATTGATCTCTTTGGCCCCATCAAGCCAATGACATTGAGTGGAAGGAAGCATGCTCTAGTAGTAGTAGATGACTATTCAAGATTCACATGGGTTGTTTTTCTCTATAAAAAGAGTGAAACACGAAAAAGAGTGAAACACTAACAAAGCTACCTGAACTGCTGAGGAAGATCCAGAATGAGAAATCCATCTCAATCATCAAGATCAGATCAGACAGAGGTGGAGAATTCCTCAACATGGCAATCATTGAGCACAATGATCAGAATGGAATCCAGCACGAGGTCTCTGCAGCCAGAACTCCGAAGCAGAATGGTGTTGTTGAAAGAAGAAACAGAACCTTGAACGAAGCAGCCAGGTCCATGATTGTAGAAGTTGACCTGCCAAAGAGGTTCTGGGCTGAAGCTGTCAACACAGCATGCCATACTAAGAACAGGAGTATGGTTGTAGGGAGACATGGCAAAACTCCCTATGAGGTTTGGAATGGCAGAACACCAACTGTTGCATATTTTCATATATTTGGTTGTAAGTGTTTCATCCATAACAATGGTCAAACCCAACTGAATGCCTTTGATGCTAAAACCGATGATGGTCTGTTTATGGGATACTCACAAATAAGCAAGGCATACAGAGTATTTAACAAAACAACCTTAGTTTTGGAAGAAACACCTCATGTTGTATTTGATGACTTTACTATTGAGTACAGGAAACAGGTAGAAGTAAATGAGAATAAGCTCAAAACCGCCACCATGGAAGAAGTCATCATTAATGATACAGGAATGATGGACTCATCTGAAGATGCAATTGCAGATCGACATGAGACCCAATGCGAGATCAGCCGTGCACAGGCGGCTATCGGCGACAAAGGCATCTGCGAGTAGGCAGGATCCCCACCTACGGATGACAAGACCGTAGCCGATCCGATTCTGCAGACCAAGAAGGCCACAACCAAGATTATGCAGAGAGAGACGAAGTTCACCAAAGCAACTCAACTGGGGGGAAAAACCCTGAAGAAGATATCCCCAAATGTCTCAGAGATCATCCCATCCAACAGATCATTGGAAACCTAACTGATGGAGTCAAGACCAGGCAATCAACAGAACCTGCAGGAATGGCAATGTTCTCTTGTTTCATGTCTCAGATGGAACTTAAAACAACTGAACAAGTACTGGATGACTACTCATGGATAATTCCAAAGCAAGAGGAGCTGAACCAGATGGAGAGAAACAATGTGTAGGAACTAACAGATAGACCAAATCACAAGAAAGTAATTGGTACCAAATGGGTGTACAAGAACAAGTGTGATGAAGATGGAGCTGTTGTTAGGAATAAGGCCAAACTAGTTGCTAAAGGATATGCACAATGTGAAGGAATAGATTTTGATGAAACATATGCACCTGTTACAAGACTTGAAGCCATCAGACTATTCCTTGCATATGCATCATTCAAAGAATTTGAGTCTACCAAATGAATGTAAAAAGTGCCTTTCTCAATGAGATTCTTGAAGAAGAAATCTATGTGGAGCAACCCCTTGGATTTGTCAAAGGAGACAAAGTTTACAAGCTTCTAAAAGCTCTATATGGACTCAAGCAGGCACCAAGAGCATGGTATGAAACACTATGTGTTTCTGGAAAAGAACGGTTTCAGCAAAGGAAAGGTAGACAAAACCCTATTCAGAGTAGAACTGAAGACCACATATTATTAGTTCAAATATATGTGTATGACATCATATTTGGCTCAACCAACCCGGAGCTATGTGAGAAGTTCTCAAATCTCATGCAAGGAGAATTTGAGATGAGTATGATGGGCAAACTAAACTTCTTTCTTGGTTTGCAAGTCAAGCAGATGAAAATGGAATTTTCATCAATCAAGCTAAATATACAAAAGATCTAATCAAGAGATTTGGATTGGACTCAGCCAAAACTCTAAGAACTCTAATGAGCACAAGCCTACACCTAGATGCAGATGAAGGAGGCATATCAGTAGATCCAACACACTACAGAGGACTTATTGGATCACTGCTTTACCTAACTGCAAGCAGACCAGATATATCATATGCAGTAGAGTATGTGCAAGATTCCAATCCTAGCCAAAACAGTCTCACCAGGAAGCAGCTAAGAGGATTATCAGATACCTTAAGTCTACAATCAATATTGGACTATGGTATCCTAAGGACAACAACTTTGAGTTATCAGGATACTCGGATGCAGACTTTGCAGGATGTAAGATTGATAGGAAAATCACCAATGGAACGTGCCAATTCCTTGGAACCAGACTTATTTCTTGGTTCGGAAGAAGCGGTATCGACTCAATATCAACAATAGAGCCTGAATACCTAGCTGAAGGCAGCTGTTGTGCTCAAACACTATGGATCAGAGAATAACTAAGGGATTACAACATCACTGCAAATGAAGTTCCAATATGGTGTGACAACAACAGTGCAATTGCAATAACAAACAATCTAGTATTGCACTCAAGGACAAAGCACATAGACGTCAAACATCATTTCATCAGAGATCATGTGCTTAACAAGAGAGTCAGAGTAGAAAGAGTCAGCACAGAATACCAAATTGCTGACATATTCACTAAACCTTTACCAGAAGAAAGGTTTTTGGAGCTAAGCAGGGAACTTGGACTACTAGATTGGGAATCTAGTACAGACAAGAAATCTATCTGATGTGGAGTCCAGGTGACGAAAAGCTACCTTATGCAGAAAAGCTACCTGATGTAGCAAGTTACTTGATGTGGAGACCATACAAGAAAGCTACCTGGTCAGACCAGACAAGGAAAACCTAACTAACATCAATCACAGGCGAAACGACTTACCTGATGCAGAGCAGACAAGAAGTCAACCGGTCAACCAGCTAAGTTTCTAAATTTTAGACCGACTTCATTATTATATTACACGTAGACAAACACATGATCACACTACCTCCACGACGTCCAATCAAATTCAACCGTCATTTTAACTTCTCAAAAATTGGACCGCCGCTAACTTATTTTATTATTAAATTCAAAGCGTCCTTTCGAATGGCTATATAAGACGGTCGAATTCATTTCACAAAAACTTTATGGTCTTCAAGCTTACGAACCCTAATTTTTCAAAAGCAGAAAAAATCATTGAATATACACTACACTCAAGCGAAAAATTCTTTTTGCAGAAATGGAATCGTACTTGGAAAGTGTTAATCTCAAGTGGTGAAAGAGCAGTTATTTTCAGCATTATTGTCTATTTTAAAGGGTTACTGGAAACAAACAACTCGGGGAAATGGCGTATGTGATCCGAATGATGAAGAAAAACGGCATCTACCATTTTCTAGACATTTCTCCAAAACAGCTTTTCAAGGAGGCTGTAATATGCTTTTATAGAGAGGCTCAAGTCACCGAGCACTGTAGCTCAAGCTCTATTCTCGGAGAAGAAGTCAACATCACCCCTCAAACCATATCTGATGCATTCCAGATGGAGAACAGGGGCTTCGCCGTCGTAGCCCTGAAGCAAAACCCAACCGATACTTGGTATGAGATCAAGATGCCAAAGAGGTCATCTAAGGTCAAACTCACGGCGAAGAAAAATGACCTCAAAAAGGAATACAAATATGTCTTATACATAAACAACATAATTATCATGGGCATGGCAGGAAGCTATGACCAACTGTCTTCTGCCAAGTATGTCGTGATGGGAGCCCTTTTACAGCAGAAGAGGATTAATTGGCCTGACTACATATACAAACAGTTAGTCCTAGAGGTCAACAAAGTGAGCTGGGATGAGGAAGAGAAGAAATTCAGGGAGAAGCTGGCATATGGAACTCAAATAAGCTGGATCTTGGAGTTCCTGAGAAAGGCCAAAGGAAGGGGAGGCCCCTTTCACCTAAGCAAGAGACTTGGTCATTTGGACCGTGAAACCCTAAAGCATATCGGAGACAAAAGGGAAAAGGTAGCTGATCAAATCAAGGGAATGACATCTGGGACATCTGAGTACAGAGGACCTTCAGACGCTGAATCAGACAAGTCAGATGCAGCTGCAGCTGAGACTTCTCAAAAGTCATCTGCACATGAAAAACTACCTGCAGGTGACACTGACTCAGACAACATTCCACTGTCAAATATATTCAAGAGGAAGTCACCTGAAGCAGAAGAAGTTGTCCACATTACTTCTTCACCAGATCAGTCCCAAATGAGACCAAGAGGGTTAGTGGACTATCCTTCATACGAAGAACAAGAGGTGCAGCCTCCTTCATCACCTGCACCTGCCCATGCCTAGGATCAGCCAGATCAACTCGATCTGATGGCTGAAGTAATTCCACTTCTGACCCTTCCAAGCATGACTAAGGATGAAGAGGCAGTATTGTCAATCAAGATATTGGAAGCAGGATATTCTCTCAACCTTAGGGAGAATAATCCTCTGAACTTGACAACCGATCAACTCACACTCATAAAGCAACAATCTTTAAAATTTTTGTTTGTCAATATTTATGATGAGTGGAAGGACTTGAAATCACTTCCTTTCACTCAACTACAAGAATTTGTTAAGAGAAGTACCTGGGAACATCCCCAGGCTATGGAGCAACTTCTCATGCTCTTTTGTCATGAGACGGATATTATCTTACTGCTCCAGAAGAACTAATTCATGTCCATTTTTAAAGAGAATATGAACTAGTTCGTCCGTATTATGGAGGGTGTTTCAGTTGGGGAAACCCTCAGAGAAGAAGGGAAAGTTGAGAGAGGAAGAAAAGAAAGAGAAATAAGAATAGTAGAAATTGAAAAAGAAGATTCTGTAAGAGGAGAAGGAGCTGAAGAAGGAGGTGGAGTTGAAGAGGATCAAGAGGTAGGAGTCGAAAAAGAAGAAGTTGTTGAAGTTGAAAAAGAAAAGACGGAAGAAATAGAACAAGAAGAAGTCGAAGAAAAAGAAAAAATCGAAGAAAAAAAGAAGGAGAAAAGAAGGAGGAAGAGAGAAAAGATGATGATGCTGATGAACATGGAGCACCTGATCAAGCTTCTAGCTCCCATCAGCCATCTGAAGATGACAAATCGGGCACCCCAGACAAGACCCCTTCTGATCAGAAGCCTGCAGATAGGAGTCTAACATCCGAAAAATCAACTGCCCGAGATCAGCTGTAGTAGAAGACTCAGGTGAAAATTCACCATAGACAATACGTGAAGTTCCAATCTCACATGCAGTCACTGAGCTGATCAGACGCTTAGTAGAAGAGATAGTTGCCAAGCTTCTGGCAACTGAAGTCAAACCCGACCTGATATCTCTTAATGCAAAAATGGACACTTTTCTGAAGAAGAAAGAACCTTCCCCACCACCAACTAACTCCAGAATGCCCCTTGGCATGTCTGATTTTATGGCCTCGATGGAGCAGCAGCTAACTACGCTTATTGATGCTGGAAAAAAGGGGTAAGAGAGAGGAAAGAGGGAAGAGAGAAGCAGAGAACATATCAGGCAGGGGGAAGTCAGTGAGGAGGAAGTTAGAGAGGAAGTAAGAATAAATGAAAGGCAAGATCCTCTTATGATTCAGGCTGGAACGTCTCACCACAAGAGAAAAGAAGTAGCTGCATCATCACATGACCAACCTGCAGCAAAAAAGAAGGACCAGACAAGAACCGGAGGAGAGATACCAATGGGAGGGAAAGGAGCTTTGGCTTGTCAAGGAGTTCTTACCTGTTGAGGCAGCCCAAATGTGGGAAGGAGCCAAGAAACAATTTATAGAGAAATATTATCTTTGGGAGTTGCTTCAAGACAAAGATTGATCCCCACAGCAAACGTTCATCAACTTCATGTCTTCGACTTGGCCAAAACTTTGGGCAGTCTTGAATAAATATGCAAGAAAATTCAATGCATATCCCATGATTCCCAATTTGGACTGAAGAATCTCCCACTCTTATGAACAATGAACTGGGTGAACTGGCTCTTCAGGAAGAAATCAAGGCACTATGTGTTGAGAAAAGTTTCTCATCTGCTGAGGAACAACAATTTGCTTATGTGATAATCAAGAGGAAGTATGAACTAGCCCTAGTATCCAAGAATCCAATTGGTGCCAAGCCACTAAGGTCTCTCCCTCCAGCTAAGCAGAAGGTCATACGAGGAAGATGGAGAGGAAGATAATCTTGCCTTGTAATTTTATCTTGTAATTTACTTGTAATTTTTGCATTACCTATAATTTTTGTAATACTTGTAATTTTCTTGTATTTTGTTTCACTCAACAGCACTGTAATGTAAACATCAAATAAAAATTTATATGATCACTTGAATGACAATCACTAGTTCTCTCAAAATAGTAGTTTTATTGTGTCTTGCACTTTATTTTGTGCAGACTTGCCTTACATGTGAAATGCTTTGGTTTTGGCATCATCAAAATAGGGGGAATTCGTTAGGAATACCAGTTAGATTTTGATGATGTCATCCCAATATTGATAATTATTCAAATGTATATCTTATGTACTTGGCAAATTGTAAAGAAGAACCAAATGAGTATCTTCTATAGGCCTTAAATATGTAGGCTAAGTCTTGATCAAGTGTGATCAGTAGAAAATCAACTAAGTATGGAATTGCCGCTTATCAGAGAAGTTATCAGGCAATTTCATTTCAGAGAAGTTTTGATCAACGCATAATATCAGAGAGGTTTGACCAAAACCTTGCTGCAGTCAGGATTCTGAAGAAAGCGCTACATCAGACAATTTTTGATCAGGCGAGTTCTGGTCAACACAAATATCAGCTGAAGTTTGACTTTCAGATTAGAGGACTTCATCTCAGAGAACTTCAGATCATAGGACTTCATCTCAGACAACTTCAGATCAGAAGACTTTATCTCAGAGAACTTCAGAGCAAAGAACTTCGTCTCAGAGAAGTCCAGAATAGAGAAGTTCAAAGCATAGAACGTTATCTCAGAGAAGTCAAGAGTAGAGAACTTTATCTCAGAGAACTTCAGAGTAGATAACTTCATCTCAGAGAAGTCCAGAACAGAGAAGTTCAGAGCACGTTATCTCAGAGAAGTCCAAAGCAGAGAACTTTATCTCAGAGAACTACAGAGCATAGAACCTCATCTCAGAGAAGTCCAGAACAGAGAAGTTCAGAGCAGAGAACTTTATCTCGGAGAAGTCCAGAACATAAAACTTTATCTCAGAGAAGTTTACATTAGAGAAGATCAACTACACATCATATAGATTTGACCAAGATATATCAGACAAGTTCTGAGTCAAGAAATATCATCTAAGTTCAAGATACTCAGTCCACGTCAGCCAGAGTTGAAAGTCAACAATCACGGAAAGCCACATGCAAGACGTAAGGAGACAAACTGGAAAGATTCCTGGAAAGCTAGGAATAAAATATTCTTTGAGATCCAGGTTCTGAAGACTTATGATTATTCTAAAAAATAATAACGGCGCTAACAAAGAAAGTCTTTCAAACAGTTGGAAGTGAAAGAGGGGAATCAATCCGTGCAACGGAGTGGTAAGATAAATAAAGAATCCCACTCTCTAATGGATGGATTTATTACAGTGATGCAACCGCTATGAAGGACGCTCAAGGATAGTACTATAAATACCTGAAGATATGAATTGAGCAAGGTACGATGCGAACAACACTCACAAGCATTCAAAGTATTCAAGGCAATCAAAGCTATCAAAGCAAACAATATCATTGTGAAGAGCAAAGCTTTAAACAGTCATATTCTAAGAAGCTCTTTAGTTGGAGAAGACAAAAAATCTTGTCTTTAAAGTTTGAGTTCGGGGTACTTCTGTGAATGAGGTTTTCAGAACTTTCGCGACTGATAAGGCATCCATGGGTTCTTGATTGGAAGGTGAAAGACAGCTCGAGAGTTGTTGAGGCATCCATGGGTTTTCAATCAGGAGGTGCTAGGCAGTCAAAGGGAGTTGCAACAGCCACGGGATTCCACTGGTTGGAAGCTGTTGTAACTGGTTGAATTATTCACTGGTTGAAAGTTATAGTGAATTCATCTCCAACTGGTTTGGAGAAAAGTGGACTAGTAGAGGATTATTCCACCTCTGAAACCACTATAAGTGCTTTTGTGATTTACTGCTTTGAACATCATACTTAACTGCTGCATTCATATTTACTGTTCCATTAGATAGTTATATGTAGTTAACATTAGTTACCTGCTATCGTCATCAGATGTGTCTTCCGCATTACTTGTCTGCAGACGACTTAAGTCATATGTACCTAATCACAGTTGAGTAACTCACCTGAGATTCAGGAAAAGAGTTTTAATAAGTCTATTCACCGTCACTCTAGACTTATTCCTGAAGACTTGTGACCTACACGAACATGACCCGGCTCATTACAGTTGAAACACCTCCTGGCCTTACCAGGAGTCAACGCTGATGACTTGGAGCTCTTGGTTCCACTCGTCGAGTGATGGAGCTTCACGGCAGAAAGACTACGGTGTTGTAGTTTAGAATATCCAACTCCTAAACTGATAGGAATATCAATGAACATCCTCTGCTTCTTCGACTCGAGCATATGCTCAGTCGATGATGAGGCTAGTTCATAGGATAATGCTCGATTCTGATACTCTCTCAACGTAGTGCAAGTGAATCCCGTCATATACCGGCGCTCTGGCTTCATCCGCATGTCAAAAATGAAGGATCTTAAATTCCTCTGTTCTGACCTGTTCCCGCACATAGTTGAGTTGTTTGCTATAATCGACGATAGCTTGAGACATCAGTACATCTTGCGGTTTTGCCAAATAAAAATCACGAATTCTCTCCTCTCTGATCGGTTCCGGACAAAACTCGGCTTCCATCAATTCATGGAATTCCGTCCACATGACAACACGATCCCGAGGCTTAACAACCTCCCACCAGTTAGCGGCATCTTTGTCAAGAAGGTCTTGGCGATAAGTACTTTCCGTTCTTGGGACAAACAAGCGCCTCGAAAATCTTTCCCAATGTAAAAGCCAACCATCCTATCCTAATGCATCCACGGCACGAAAGCGAGAGGATTTATAGAACCACTTCTCGTAGCCACCGGTTTGCGCCAACATTTTGGGTCACATCGTATTCGTGGAACCGCTGGATCAACGAGTCATACGTGTTGCTACTTGTTGTAATATAGTAGCAACATCAATACCAATGTCATTCGGCAATATTCTCTTGGTTCCGCATCGATGTCCACGACCCTCTGCACCGCGGCCACAACCGTGACCTCGCCCCTTGGCATACTGAGCAAATATGCACTCAATACGATGACACAACATCGCAAAATAATATACCAAAGTGCCAATCTTGGTACAACATATCAACATAAGGCAACAAATAGTAACACTGTAAAAATATCCACTCCAGATACACAAATACGAAAATTTACAATTCCGATACGGTCGTAATTAACGGTTCACATAACCCCATCAACAGGAAATTTAACGACCATTATTGTTACAATCACGATCATAATACTCGACTAATAGCAAAAGGTGTATCCCGTGGTCACGATACTAATCACGACCGACAACTCAGAAGACGCGTCGCGACATGATTCAGTCAGACAAAATACGACCAAGATTCACCAATACTCGACTTGACCCGACAACCTAGGTTTCCACAGCCTAAGCTCTGATACCATATTCTGTAACACCCCAACCCGTTTGGGAATATTACAGCGCCGCAGACCCTCTTAAGAGGATCTACTAGGCTGGATACCAAAACAAGACATCATATCTAATGCCGACATAGCTAAACAAATGAAACAGTAGACCGATTTGGTCTTTCATCAATACATACAATGTGAACATCATATACAACTCTGTTAAGAAACTCATACCTGCACAGGGGTTAAAATAGAACAACACTCCCATAAGACGGGAGAACAATACAGTGGAAAAAATAATACAATTTCACCATGTCGAATACCCAATGCTGGCCCTCATGTGATTAGTATCATTTATCTTCCATCATCCCTCATACTGATCCCGTGGTTTGCTCCCCAAGAATCTGCATGTACCTGAATGCAATATAGATATCCACCCCCCGATTACTCGGGGGTTAGCAAAATTCCACTATTTTGCTAGTACAAGTATAAAGTGCAAATACGAGCCATACACAACATATTCCAAGAATATAATAGTTTGAATAATAATCGAGTCAAAACACAGCGATAGATTTCCCGAGATGTTTTATTTGAAAAAGATAGTCCAAAGCCTTGAAAGGCAGTATTAAAACAAGTAAACAACTTGTAAAGCGTTTTAAAGATCTCGGGTGTTTTCAGAAAATACATTTAGGATTTAGGAATCATAATCTTTACAAAATTCCTCTTTAGGGTCAGAACTCAAAGATTTGTTTTCCCAAATTAATAATCCGACAATAAATTACGGGGTCCACGACCCAAACATCCACATCAATCATAATAATAATAAATTATGGGGTCCACGACCCAAACGTATATATGAATCATACGCCCAAAGGTTATTCTCGTATCATGCTAACAAGCATGAACCTCGGAGCTTCTACGTGCGTACCCGAGTGAATAAACCAATGGTAATAAAACGGAAGATCCTTACCTCATGATTAACCGTGGATTCGCGCTATAAGCTACAATGCCTCAGAGGACTCGAAGTCCCATCCCTGAGTGGTTAACACACATCACCATAACAAGGGTCACACAAACAACACAATCATTAGAATCCTACAACAGACATATAACATACACTCATAGTTATCCTGGCATCGTGCTAGAAAGCACGAACCTCGGAGCCTCACGACGATGTACCCATTTTGGATAACACATGATGAGTATGCAACATATCCAAATATACGCCCATAAGTTATCTTGGCATCGTGCTAGCAAGCACGAACCTCAGAGTCTCCCCGAGACATACCCGCTTTGGATAACCCTATGGTAAAACTCGACCCGTAATAACAAGGACGGATACCGGAGGTCCCAACGAACCCTACCCGATAGAACATCACTTACAAATGATCACATACTACGAGGAGATATACTTCTCAAACAATACGAATAATACCACCTTTACCAAGGGGTTAATAAACATTACAAACACAACAATTCGCACTCATCAAACAAATACACATTCGAACATTCAACCCTTAATAAGGGAAAAAGGCTTTTATAATCACATAGTACGAAGGCAATATGTATCAATTCGCATCCATAATGCACATATGCATAGAACTCATTCGTTCATAAAGTACTTGAGCATTTTTGAAAGAAAGTCATTAAAGGGATTATATCAGTCCTTTTTGAACATTCGTCATGACTACTCAAATAACACACATAGTCCATTACCAATTATCACATATACAAAATACGAAAGGTATGGGCAAGATACTTGCCTCAATAATCGATAACGAAACCCCGACTAACACAGCACAACCGGGAACCTCGAACACCTACAATCCTCCAGGCGAAACCAATGAAAATACAATCACAATGAGTACAACAACCGAAAACAACGCGAAACATGTCCAAGATTCAAAGGAAAACCTATTAAGTCATTCAACCGGACATTAAATTCTCAAGGCTCCCTTAAAACACAAAAATCATGGTTGGGTTCAAACAAATTCGAGATATGGATATACAATCCGTAGAACATTGAAATCAAGAAGGAAAAATCCGAAAGTCAACCCTAGGAGGTTTCAAGAAATTACCTCCGACCCGGACGAATGAAATGGAAGATGATGATAGATACGAATCAAGCCTCCTGAATCGATGAACATCACCTCCTCAAACTCAAGAATTACCCCTGCTCCCAAAAATCCCGAAAAGGAACGAATGGGACGAAATGGGGAAGAAATGACTTCTGTCCCTGCAAATGTGCTGCCACTGGTATATAAACCTGTGGCATGTTACGGCCGTAACAGGCACACCTTAGTCCGTAACTCTTCAACCTTACAACCGTAACACTCTAGACTTACGGCCGTAAGTACCATTCATGTCTACTACCTAAAAAAAACGAATGGTCATTACGGCCGTAACAACAACGGGTTTACAGCCGTAACACAAGACTCACTACGGCCGTAATAAAAGACACTTACAGCCGTAATCAGCAACACTTACGGCCGTAGCTAGCAACACTTACGGCCGTAACACCACTACTGAACACAGTAGTGAATCTCAACGACTCCGTCAGTCGGGTCGGGCACTCGATAACATCCAGTTAAACTAACGAACCATCTATGATTCAAACCAATAACGTACCATACCACAAACACACGTTTAACCAAAGAGGCGTATGTGGCAAAAAGTCTCATCGACGAACACTACATCATGGTATAACATACCATACATAACATAGGGAAAAATTCCAAATAATCGTCAACGCAACAAAATAACCGGCACAACCATCCAATAATTCAAAGTAGTCGGAAATAGAAATCTTGGGTATTACACAAATAACCCAACTGTCCAGATTGTCATAAACTGACACCCTCACTACTACCGCGTCGGTGGAGCCACATAACTCACATACCAGGGTATCTCCCAACCCATTTCTCTGATGCCATCTTCTATAACACCGCCAAAATCCCATTAGGTTATTATATTGCCATGGACCCCACACTAGGAGATCCACTAGGCGAACACAACTACCATGCATCAATCTGACCAAAAAGGAAAATCACAGTCCCTACTATGATATCCGACACAATATAACGACGTGGAATTTCAATGACAATGATGGGCCTACATGGCCAAAATAAAAATACAACAACATCTACGAGCCTTGCTCGGATAACACAAAATAACGACAACTAACAAGTGGAGAATACTCCCAGTAGTGACCAATATGAACACCGAAACAACTCGGGACTAGTATTGTACGAATGCCTCGTCGCCATCGTCATGCCCCTGTGTCTCAACTCTCTATTCGCAAACACCGAAACATGAGAACATGTTACGCTTTGATAAATTGATCATCCAGATAATGAATATCAAATACATGTACAACATGATATGCATTCAAAGGAAAAATAAACGGTTCAACAATGGTAATACGAGATGCTCACAAACCAAGGTAAGGACCGAGCACTCGTGCAACACTATGCCCCCGACATACGATCAATACCTTCTCAACAGGTTAGAACACAAGTGCCCAATGACGAATCATCAATATAGAACACCACAACGAATTACCCAAAGGTGAACCAAACCAAAGCTGAAATAGATACGAACCACAATGCCCGAAGGCTCCAACGGAAACACCAATACATGACACATGGACTAAAAGCCCTCAGCCGAAGCTGCAAAATATCATAATGGCCTGAAATCCACTCAGCCAAAGCTACAAATCATCACAATGGCCTAAAAGCCACTCAACCGAAGCTGCAAGTCATCACAATGGCCTAAAAGCCACTCAGCCGAAGCTGCAAATCACATGAGGGGCTGAATCCACACAGCACGAAGTTGTATCACAATGAGATCATCTAATGACGGTGACCTGCTGAATTGCAGGTGCTGGGAAACAAACCGCGAAGGTTCAAGCCCCAGACTTACCCATAATGAGATCACCCAGTGACCATGACCTACTGAACTGTAGGTGTTGGGAAACCAACCGCGAAGGTTCAAGCCCCAAACTTACCCAGAATGAGATCATCAACATGACCATGACCTACTGAACTATAGGTGTTGGGAAACCAACCGCAAAGGTTCAAGCCGCAGACTTACCCATAATGAGATCACTCGGTGTGTGACTCCTCTTGTCGTAGGTTTTGGGAAACCAACTGTAATACCCGTACTTTTTTTTGATTTATTGTTTGACCTTACCATTTTTCCTCTTTAGTCACTCTGTTAATACTATTGTTATGGGTGGTGATTTAGAGTTTTATACCTTTTTGGATCATGATAATATTAAACTGAGCCTTTCGTCAGTGATCTAGAACAGACAGATAGCGCACGCTAGGCCTAGGACTAACGCATGCTATTTTTACTTAAGTAGCGCATGCTATCTTTGATCTTTAGCGTGCACTAACATTCAGAAGCATATCAGGACAGTAGCTAATTCTGACCTCTGGACTGGTGGTTAGCGCATGCTAAGAGTTCGCTAGCGCATGCTATTCGTGTCCAATAGCGCGCGCTAACATCGTCTGTAGCGCACGCTAATGAGCTGGGTCAGCAGAGGCAGTGAGCTTTCCAGACTCTCTGGACTATCAGGTAGCGTATGCTAGGCAGTGGCTAGCGCACGTTATGAGTGTTGCATAGCATGCAAATCGACTACAGCAGCGCACGCTAAGGCTTGAGCAGGGCACAGGACAGTAGGTTCTAGACTCCCATTTTTGGGCAACAATTACCAGGTAGCGCGCGCTAAGGCTTGGATAGCGCACGCTACGGAATGGCGTTAGCGCACGCTAGCGATGCGGGCAAAACTCTCTGGACTGCCGGATGACCCGCTAGTGCACGCTAATATTGCGGCGTAGCGTGCGCTAGACTGAACACAGTATATATAGGACAGTTGACCCTGCACTTGTCATTTTTTCCATCTTTTTCACTTGTCCGATCGGGAGAGCTCAAGGAAGGCAATTCGGGGCAATTTGAGGCGGTCTTTCTTCATCAATCATCATCTTGAGTTGGATAACAAAGATCTTACAACAATTGATCCTTTTCCATCTTCTAAATCAAGGTAAGAATGCTTAGAACCCTAATTTTGGGAATTTTGGGGATTTTCTTAGATTCGTCCGATTTATCCATTGTGAAGCTTGAGAACCTTGAGATTATGATTTATCTACCCCGTATCTATGTTTCCCTTACGTTTTTATGGATTTTTGTGTACCTTGTTCGGATGAGAGAGGGCTTGGGCGATGTTCCAACCTCTAGATGGTTACCCTTGTAGTTTCATGAATCGTAGGTGGGTTTCGGGAGTTTCTTCGTGTGATTTGAGTATGGATTATTGATTATCATATTCCTTGCGAATCGTTTAGGTGCCGGAAGTGTGTTCTTGGACCTACCAAACTTATATCCTTTTCCGTTCAATTTCTCAATCATTTAGGTGCCGGAAGTGTGTTCTACAAGATTACTACGTTGCCATCATCACCGTGCGATCGGTCCTTGTAAGACCTCTTACTCTTCTGGTGTTTCCTTAATCGCTTTGCCTCTGAATTGATATTTTTGAGAATTGGTCACTTCGATGACGTGTGATTGAATTGTACTTACGTGCCTTGTGTGTTCTTCAGTATGTCAGTGTAATACCAGTTGTAATTCAGTAATTATCACTCAGTAATTATCATTCAGTATTTATCATTCAGTAATTGATACTCAGTAATTTCATTCATTATTGATCATTTGTCACTCAGATTCAGTCATGGTATTCATCATTCAGAGTAATTGTATCGAGTATCGATCGTCATTCATCATTAATCTGATTGGAGTTTCGTGCCGTGTTTATCATCATTGTCATTTTCGTTGCAAGCTGTGCTTGAGGAGTAGCGCATGCTACATACTCCTTTTAGCGTACGCTAATTGGGTATAGGTAGCGCACGCTACCGCTCAGCTTTAGCGCACGCTAAGGCTACCTTGGCCGCGATCCGGAAGGTACCGGAATGCGGTGAGAATAATTGTAGCGCACGCTACGAGTGGTAAGTAGCGCGCGCTAACGGGTCGTAGTAGCGCACGCTATATGTGTGGAGTAAGCGCTAGGGGCGGATCGTGTTGAGTCCGGTGGCTCCGGATCGCACCGGTTTATTCATAGCGCACGCTATGCATTGTGGTTAGCGTACGAAACTGATATATTAGAGCACGCTAAATAATGGTTGTAGCGCACGCTATCGAGGTTAGATCGAGGGCGATGGTTTTCTCGACTCCGATCTTGGGCGTTAAATATTTCGCTAGCGCACGCTAACAATGGATATTAGCGCACGCTAGTAGTATGGCCGTAGCGCACGCTACAAGGAGGTACGTAGCGCGCTACCGTGTTCGGACAATGGGTCTTGGACTACCCAAATTACTCGTTAGCGCACGCTATGCACAAGGACTAGCGCACGCTAACACGGTCCAGTATAAATTGGGATTAGTCGACTTCTTCATTTGTTCATCTCATTTCACTCCTTCGGTATTTTTGGGCGATTTCGAGCGATTCGGAGAGGGTTCTTCGAGGTGTAATCATCCATCATCATCTTCAAGCTCATCTTTCGGATTGATCATCATTTCATCATCTTCATCACATCGAATCAAAGGTATTAATCTCTTGGATCTAGAATTTTGATTTTGGGTTTTCCTTCCGATTTCTTCGTAAGCTTGGATTATCATTGGAATATGTTAGATATGAATTATCTACCTTGGATAAATATATTCCTACTGATTTAATGGTTATTTTTCTGAAGTATTACAAGAACCCTTGGGGTTGACTTCGGTTAATTGGGGATTTTCCGATTGATGTCGTTATAATCATGAATTATGGATTCCTAATGGATTATTGATATCCTTGAAGTGTTTTGTTAGTTCGAAATACTCATTTTGGTGTGGGTTTCGACATATTCGGGATTGGATATTTCCGAAGTTGTGCGGTCGGTTATGTATTCGTTGGAATGCCTATGAGTTTGTTTATCGTTGTCTCGACCCTTGGGTTAGTCGTGTTTTGTTGTTTGATACGTGTATTGAGCGATTGTTGTTAATTATATTTATACAAGGTTTTGTTCGCGCGATCGTATCTTGGTTAGTTGTTTGTTCGTGGGACGACATTCTTCATTTTGTGTTGTGTTTAAATCTTACTCGGTTAAAAGGATACTCATTCCTTTTGTTGTTGATTGCTCATAATATTAATTCATTCTTAATAATTATAATCATTTTGAGTCTTTTAATTGTCGAATAATCATTTCATTCACGGAGCAGCGGTTCCAAATCATTTCATTGGTTTATCAATCACGTTACTATTACTTTCATATCGGTGAGTCATCTTGGCCTTGTCTAATTATTATTCATTGGTTTTCATCATGGTCATTCTCGTTCATGTGACCTTCCGGGTTCATATTGCGTGGCCGGGTGTGGCTGTGTGGAATTTTTAGTCGGGCACATGATGGTCATGTATCGGGTTCACCGATACATCGGACCGTGCACACCAGTAACGCTTACCTCCGTGAGACTAATTAGGTACAAGGACGGGTGTGTCGGACATTCGTCTTGTACACTTGCACAGACATTACGGGCGTACTATGATGCTCCTCTTGCGTAATTCATAATTAAGAATATTTCATCACTTGATTAATTCATGATTGTGTAATTTCAACTCTTGAGGATTGTTGTTCTGTGTAATCGACCCGTTGGGGATTTTGTTTTCGTGTCACGGCAAGGCAAAGGCAAGGGAAGAGCATGTTGACGGCGACGAGTCCCAGTGATACTAGTAGGGGCCCCAGTCATTCCGTTTGTTGGTCATTTGATCATTTGATTATTTCGTCATTTGTATTATCCGCTGCAAATTCCGATATTAATGTTTATTAATTCAGGGTGGTGTATTTTATCTTCATATAAAATACACTAGTATTCGGTATTGTCCTGGTGTGTTGTACTTAAACTCCTCATCGGAGTGTTTGGTAATATAATGTGGTTCGGTACTACAATTATATTATTTAATTCATCATTTTCATTTGCCTGGTGGGTCC
This sequence comes from Orobanche coerulescens, assembly GCA_033398695.1. NCBI lineage: Eukaryota > Viridiplantae > Streptophyta > Magnoliopsida > Lamiales > Orobanchaceae > Orobanche > Orobanche coerulescens. Next base: position 159,434,536 of record CM065811.1, read on the forward strand.
CAGTCGGGGATTCACGGCACTGTAATATCCGCCTAGTTTGGGGTGTTACAGAGTTGGTATCGGAGCGTGGTTTTGAATACTACCCTCCAAGTCATGTCTCATTTGAAATCATCGTCATCGGACTAGTATCATTGGACTTTCGCGTCACGTGTGACCTGTGCAAATGCCGAGCCAATCAGACCAAGAACTGTAAGATTTCTAATGCCATGGTATAATTTCTGGCATTAATCTTTCATTCATAATTCATCAGTTAACAATCCTCAACCATCATTGTCATTTTGACCGGGACGGTCAGGTTAACTCATTAATCACCAATTCATTTCATTGTTCAGTTGTTGATCAGGAAGATCGGATCATTAATTTTGTTAACTCATCCAAGATAATCATTTCAGTAACTTCATTAGATAATCATGTCACGTCAATCAATCATTCATGTAATCGCTGTATTTGAGCGCGTATGCTCATTTTCATTATTTCATAATATAATCATAATGTGATACTCATGCGAGATGAATAATCATCATATGACTTTCCACTTCAGTATGGAAAGGGCTGGCAGAGGACGTGGAGGACGAGGCGGTGGAGCGGGCGAATCCCGAGAACTCGTGCGAATACCGTGCAAATGCCAGAATAATGCTAATTCGGCGGCCAGCCGCCACTCATTCACTGGACGCGATCATTTATTATCGGGAGTCGTACCGGGACACGGCTCGGTCGGAGGGTGTCCGGTTGATCCACTCGCATTTATGCAGGCATGATGGCCCAAATGACTCGGATGGCTCGGTTGATGGAGACGATGCATAACTCCTTCAATCGGGAATCGGGCTCCTCCGCCGCCACCTCGAGGCAAGAGAGGAATGTGAGTAACATCATCGGCGATATCTCTCGCCAGAGGCCACCTACTTTTGAGGGCTCGTCGAGCCGAGATATCATTCATTGGCTCGAGCATTTCGAGAAGCTGTTTGCTATGGTAGAGTGTCCCGAGGGACACAAAGTTTCTGTTGCGGCTTACTACCTGGGTAAGAGCGCACATTCTTGGTGGTTGTCGTTGAAGCCCACCGAAGGATCTTGTACTTGGGATCAGTTCAAGACTCTCATGATGGAGAGGTACTATCCGGTCCCACTCAGAGAGGCCAAGCTGTCAGAATTACTCACCCCCGACCCCTCAACAGACGAGGATGTTCTCGCCATTGCCGAGAAATTTCAGGAACTTCTCCCTTTCGCCTCATTCATCATTCATTCAGAGGCGGATAAGATCAAGTATTTCAGCAAGAGGCTGAAACCCCGTATGAGACTTCAGTTACTTAATCATAGTTGCACCACGTTGGCCGAGTTCATTGAGAAGGCTCTTACTTACGAGCTTACGGCTAAGGAAATTGCTAAGCAGCAACCTTCGTCTGCTAGCAAGAAGTCCAAGAACCGTAATCAGTCTGACGGGAGTCAGGCAACCTTCAAGAAACCACGTGCGGGCTCCGCTTTTTCTGAGCGACCTCCTGTGTCGTCTAAACCCGCGGAATCTCAGTCTCGAGCGGCCAGTTCGGCCATCACCTGTTATAACTGCGGGGAACTTGGTCACCTCAGTACCAAGTGTCCGAAGCAGACTATCACATGTCATAATTGTGGAATTGCTGGGCATAAGGCCCGTTTTTGCCGTAGGGACTCCAAACCTACTCAGACGTCATCTCAGGCCCCTAAGCAGTCAGCCGTTCAGAATCAGGCCACTCAATCAGCGTCGTTTAAAACGACGGGAGCGACTAAAGGTGGAGCTTTTAGCCAGCAGACGGGAGCGTCCGGTGCCGGGACTAGCAAGCCCCGGATTTATGAGATGAAGAAGACCGATGATCCAGAGGCCCGAATGATCTCAGGTACACTCGATATTCTATCTCAACCTGTGTGTACTCTTTTCGATACTGGTGCATCGCATTCATTCATTTTCGAGTCATGTTTGAGTAGACTACGTCTGGGTAGTGCTACTAGTTGTGAGCCTTATGTCATTGGCCTACCTGATGGTAGACGAATTATCGGTAATCGTGAGATTCAGAATTGTCCGATTCGATTTCATGGTCGTGTATGGCGGCGGACCTAATCGTGGTAGATTTGCCGAGGGACGACATCATCTTGGGTATTGATTGGATGGATCGTCATGATGCCATCATTAATGTCCGTAAGCGTATGGTCACTATCATTTCGAGACGATGGAGTTGAATGTGTGTTTCGGGAGGTAATCCCTACTGCTCGTAAGGTCATTAATTCAATGAAAGCGAGAAGGTTACTCAATCGGGGATGTGTCGGTTATTGGTGCTATATGGCCAAAACCGAGAAGTCATCAAGAATGTTAACGGATATTCCGGTGGTGAGGGAATATGCCGATGTTTTTCCGCACGAGTTACTCGGTTTGCCTCCACAGAGGGATGTGGAATTCACGATTGAGTTGGAACTCGGTACGTCCCGATATCGAAGGCACCGTCTGGATGGCCCCGACCGAAATGCAGGAATTAAAGAACCAACTTGAAGAGTTGTTCGAGAAAGGTTATATTCGACCGAGTGCGTCCCCGTGGGGAGCGCCAGTGTTATTTGTCAAGAAGAAGGATGGTTCATTCCGCTTATGTATTGATTATCGGGAGTTGAACAGGGTGACGATCAAGAATAAGTATCCCTTACCCTGTATTGACGATCTCTTAGATCAACTTCAGGGAGCTTCAGTATTTTCCAAGATCGACTTAAGATCTGGATATCATCAGTTGCGGATTCGAGAGTCGGATATCGCGAGGACGGCGTTTCGAACACGCTATGGTCACTATGAGTTTGTGGTTATGCCGTTTGGTTTGACTAATGCACCTGCGGTATTCATGGAGTTAATGAATCGGGTCTTCATCGACTTTTTGGATCGGTTTGTTGTTGTCTTCATCGATGACATTTTGATTTATTCTCGTGACCGGGAGGAACACGAGTTTCACCTTCATCAAGTGCTCGACGTGTTGAGACGAGAACAACTTTATGGGAAGTTTTCTAAATGTGAGTTCGGATGTCCGGTGACTTTTCTCGGACATGTAATTTCATCAGACGGAGTTCGTGTCGATCCTCAGAAGACGGAGGCTATTCGAGATTGGCTACCTCCGAAGAACGTTAAGGAAATCCGAAGTTTCCTCGGATTAGCGGGTTATTATCGGCGATTTGTAGAGGGATTTTCTCGAATCGCTCAACCCTTAACGAACCTTTTGCGGAAGGATAAGAAATACACGTGGTCCGACGCGTGTCAACGGAGTTTTGAGGAACTCAGGAGTCGGTTAATGTCAAGACTATACTTTCCTTGCCGCAGGGGACGGAAGGATTTGTGGTCTATAGTGATGCGTCCGGACAGGGTCTCGGATGTGTGCTCATGCAGAACGGGAAAGTTATTGCCTATGCTTCACGGCAATTGAGGCCTTACGAGGTTAATTATCCGACCCACGACCTGGAGCTAGCAGCCGTGGTGTTCGTTTTGAAGATTTGGCGTCATTACCTTTATGGCGTCACCTGTCAGATATTCACCGATCATAAGAGCTTAAAGTATATATTTACTCAGAAGGAGTTAAATATGCGTCAGAGACGGTGGTTGGAATTAATCAAGGATTATGATATCGAAATCCTCTACCACCCGGGCAAGGCGAACGTTATCGCCGACGCCTTGAGTCGTAAGTCCGTTCAGGAGCAGATGATTGCCCGTTTAACAGTTCAGAAGGAGCTTCAGCAGGAATTCCTTAGACCCGAGATTGAGGTCTGGCTTCAGCGAGTTCAGGGGCAACTTTGTATGTTAGAGATTTCATCGTCACTCGAAGGGGGAATTCGAGAGAATCAGGGTTCGGATCCATCATTGTTGCGCATCCGAGAGGATGTGGCTCAGGGGAAAGCCCCTGGATTTGTGGTCCACGAGGATGGACTTTTGAGGTTTAAGAATCGGTTGTGCGTACCGGAAAATGACGAGTTGAAAAACTCGATTTTGAAAGAAGCTCATGCTACCCCTTATTCCGTTCATCCGGGGTCTAGCAAGATGTACAAGGACTTGAAACAAAATTACTGGTGGAGTAATATGAAGCGAGAAGTCGCAGAATTTGTTTCGAGATGCTTAACCTGTCAACAAGTTAAGATTGAACATCGGCGGCCGGGTATGTGAAACCTCTTCCTATTCCCGAATGGAAGTGGGAAGACATTTCTATGGATTTCATCACGAGTTTGCCGACGAGTCGTCGTGGCATGAATACGATCTGGGTGATCGTGGACCGCTTAACTAAATCAGCTCATTTCCTTGAGATCAAGGAGACGTGGGGTCCCGAGAGACTTGCTCAACTGTTCATCAAAGAGATAGTCAGACTGCACGGTACTCCTAAAAGTATCGTTTCCGATCGTGATGGACGGTTTGTGTCGCATTTTTGGAAATCAGTTCATCGTGCTATGGGAACTCAGCTTAATCTCAGTACTGCTTTTCATCCTCATCAGACGGACAATCGAGAGGACCATTCGGACATTAGAGGACATGTTGAGGGCATGCGTCCTCGATTGGAAAGACGATTGGGAAGCCCAACTACCATTGATCGAGTTCACGTATAATAATAGTTGGCATGCTTCGATCAAGATGGCACCTTACGAGGCCTTGTATGGTCGTCGTTGTAGATCTCCGTTGTGTTGGGACGACTTATCATAATCAATCGGCACCGAGCCCGATATGCTTATAGCCGCCCGTGAGAAGGTAGCTTTGATCAGAGTCGTTTGTTGACCGCTCGAGTCGGCGTAAATCATATGCGTATAACCGCTGCCGACCATTAGAGTTCGAGGCCGGTGACCATGTGTTGGTCAAGGTATCCCAGTCGTGGTATCTTCCGCTTTGGGAAGAGGGGAAAGTTGAGTCCGAGATTCATTGGACCGTTTGAGATTTTGGATCGGGTGGGCGAGTTAGCTTATCGATTGGCTTTACCTCCGGCGTTGAGCCGAATTCATAATGTGTTTCATGTCTCTCGATTGCGGAAGTATGTTGCCGACCGAGTCACATACTTCGCCGACGAAATCGAGATCGCGACGATCATTCATATGAGGAACGTCTATACGAGTTTTAGAGCGGCGAATCAAGCGGTTGAGGAATAAGACGATTCCTTTGGTTAAAATTCAAGTGGTCTAGACGCGAGTCGAAGAGGCTACTTGGGAAACCGAGGATAGTATGCGGGAGAGTTATCCCGAGTTGTTTGACCCTTAGTTTCGGGGACGAAACTCTTTTAAGGGGGTGTATGTAATACCCATTGTAATTCAAGAATTATCACTCAAGAATTATCATTCAAGATTTATCATTCAAGAATTGATACTCGGTAATTTCATTCATTATTGATCATTTGTCACTCAGTTCAATCATGGTATTCATCATTCGAGTAATTGTATCGAGTATCGATCGTCATTCATCATTAATCGATTGGAGTTTCGTGCCGTGTTTATCATCATTGTCATTTTCGTTGCAAGTTGTGCTTGAGGAGTAGCGCACGCTACATACTCCTTTTAGCGTCGCTAATTGGGTATAGGTAGCGCACGCTACCGCCGGCTTTAGCGCACGCTAAGGTTACCTTGGCTGCAGTCCGAAGGTACCGGACCGCAGTGAGAATAATTGTAGCGCACGCTACGAGTGGTAAGTAGCGCGCGCTAACGGGTCGTAGTATCGCACGCTATATGTGTGGAGTAGCGCGCGCTAGGGGCGGATCAGGTTGAGTCCAGTGGCTACTGGACTGCACCGGGTTTATTCATAGCGCACGCTATGCATTGTGGTTAGCGTACGCAACCGATATATTAGCGCACGCTAAATAATGGTTGTAGCGCACGCTATCGAGGTTAGATCAGAGGGCAGATGGTTTTCTGGACTCCAGTACTGGGCGTTAAATATTTCGCTAGCGCACGCTAACAATGGATATTAGCGCACGCTAGTAGTATGGCCGTAGCGCACGCTACAAAGAGGTACGTAGCGCGCGCTACCGTGTTCGGACAGTGGGTACTGGACTACCCAAATTACTCGTTAGCGCACGCTATGCACAAGGACTAGCGCACGCTAACCTGGTCTGAGTATAAATTGGACAGTTAGTCAGACTTCTTCATTTGTTCATCTCATTTCACTCCTTCGGTATTTTTGGGCGATTTCGAGCGATTCGGAGAGGGTTCTTCGAGGTGTAATCATCCATCATCATCTTCAAGCTCATCTTTCGGATTGATCATCATTTCATCATCTTCATCACATCGAATCAAAGGTATTAATCTCTTGGATCTAGAATTTCGGATTTTTGGGTTTTCCTTCCGATTTCTTCGTGTAAGCTTGGATTATCATTGGAATATGTTAGATATGAATTATCTACCTTGGATAAATATATTCCTACGGATTTAATGGTTATTTTTCGGAAGTATTACAAGAACCCTTGGGGTTGACTTCGGTTAATTGGGGATTTTCCGATTGATGTCGTTATAATCATGAATTATGGATTCCTAATGGATTATTGATATCCTTGAAGTGTTTTGTTAGTTCGAAATACTCATTTTGGTGTGGGTTTCGACATATTCGGATCGATATTTCCGAAGTTGTGCGGTCGGTTATGTATTCGTTGGAATGCCTATGAGTTTGTTTATCGTTGTCTCGACCCTTGGGTTAGTCGTGTTTTGTTGTTTGATACGTGTATTGAACGATTGTTGGTAATTATTGTTATTCAAGGTTGTTCGAGCGATCGGTATCTTGGTTAGGACGTTGTTCGTGGACGGACATTCTTCATCGGTATTATGTAAGTTAAATCTTACTCGGTTAAAAGGATACTCATTCCTTTTGTTGTTGATTGCTCATAATCATAATTCATTCATCATAATAATAATCATTTTGAGACTTGTAATTGTCGAATAATCATTTCATTCACGAGGAACGACGGATCCAAATCATTTCATTGGTTTATCAATCACGTTACTATTACTTTCATATCGGTGAGTCATCTTGGCCTTGTCTAATTATTATTCATTGGTTTTCATCATGGTCATTCTCGTTCATGTGACCTTCCGGGTTCATATTGCGTGGCCGGGTGTGGCTGTGTGGAATTTTTAGTCGGGCACATGATGGTCATGTATTGGGTTCTCCGATACATCGGACCGTGCACACGGTAACGCTTACCTCCGTGAGACTAATTAGGTACAAGGACGGGTGTGTCCGGACATTCGTCTTGTACACTTGCACAGGACATTACGGGCGTACTATGATGCTCCTCTTCAGCGTAATTCATAATTAAGAATATTTCATCACTTCGCTTAATTCATGATTGTGTAATTTCAACTCTTGAGGATTGTTGTTCACGTATCGACCCGTTGGGGATTTTGTTTTCGTGTCACGGCAAGGCAAAGGCACGGAAGAGCATGTTGACGGCGACGAGTCCCAGATGATACTAGTAGGGGCCCCAGTCATTCCGTTTGTTCACCATTTTCATCATTTCATTATTATTTCGTCATTTGTATTTTCCGCTGCAAATTCCGTTTGTAATGTTTATTTATTCAGGGTGGTGTATTTTATCTTCATATAAAATACACTAGTATTCGGTATTGTCCTGGTGTGTTGTACTTAAACTCCTCATCGGAGTGTTTGGTAATATAATGTGGTTCGGTACTACAATTATATTATTTAATTCATCATTTTCATTTGCCTGGTGGGTCCCAGTCGGGGATTCACGGCACTGTAATATCCGCCTAGTTTGGGGTGTTACAGTCAGCTGGTAGGGGACGAGGCCATGGTCGTGGACGCGAACGAGGACGCGGCGCATCTGTTTCCCTCAGTTCCATTGTGGGATCGACCAACCCCAGCCTATCTAACTCGATGCATCCTGACACCGAAAGTCAAGATGACGAGTCCATCGTCCAGGGAACAAGGCGGATGTCGGAGTTGCAAACGTACTTCAACAATTAGCTAACCAGATGACCATCATGGCCGAAGCCGTTCAGTTGAACAATCCGAACTCAACAACGGATGCCTTGCTTCAGAATGTGATCCGTATGCACCCTTCACAGTTTGGCGGTGCCATAGACACGTTAGGTTGGGAGGATTGGCTAGCGGAGTTAGAGAAAGTATTCAAGCGGTTGATTGTCCGGAAGCGAGGAAGGTACCGATTGCTCGTACTTCCTTACCAAGGTAGCCGCTACGTGGTGGAAAGTTATCAAGCCACAGGGTCATGTTGCTACGTGGGAAGAGTTTAAAGAGCTTTTGGAGGACGAGTTTTGTCCTTGTCCAGTTCATGAAAGCCGAATCCGAGCCTTTTTAGAGGCCAAGCCGCAGAACATTCCCGTTTCGCAGGCAATAGTGGAGTACAACCAACAATTGATCTATGTGAAGAATCAAGTGCGAGACGAGCGTGATAAGATCCGTTACTTTGATATGCGGATGAATATGGACTTACGGCGGTACATGGCCGGATTTGCTTGCACCACTTTGAAGGAATATCAGGATAGGGCTTTAGCCCATGACATGTTAAGCCCCGACAACGATACCAACGAAGAACCGAAGAAGCATAAAATCGCGGGAAATTTTTATGGCTCTAGGAGTGGCAACTTCCATAGGCCTGAGATGACTAACCATTCCGCTGGACAGTCGTCATGTTCTGCTAGAGGAAAGAGGTGTTTTAGTTTGCTCCGAGAACCTCCGCGCGCCCGGTGACTTGCTATAATTGTGGTCATCCAGGCCACGTCAATTTGGAATGCAATTTCCCACCTTTGAAGTGTCACACTTGCAGACAGCTGGGACATAGAGCGGCTTATTGTTCCAAACCAAATCAGACTCTGGACACTCGGGCTTCTGCCCCAGCGCCACTAGATCAAGGCGTGAATCAGCGGCAATCTTTTGGTCAGTCTCATCAGAGTTACGGCAGGGTCAGGGGATGGGGTTAGAATGCTGGAGGGGGGAACTCTAGCGTCGGTTCGGTACAACCACGAATCTAAGAGATGTGTCGAACAGACGAACCCGATGAGGCGATGGCCTCAGGTACCATTCATATTTTATCTCATCCAGTTCGTGTACTTTTTGATTCAGGTGCTACTCATTATTTCATCTCTTTGGAGTGTGTACGCGGTTTGAATATAACTTATATGACTACTTGTGCCCCTTTCATTGTGAAACTACCTAGCGGGGATAGAATTGTGGGAAATCGGGAGATTAGAGATTTTTCGGTGATTATAGCCAGTATAAATTGGTTATCAAATTTGATTATAGTTGATATGGAAGGCGAGGATGTGATCCTTGGCGAGGATTGGCTTGATAGTCACCAAGCGATTATGAATTACCGTACTAATGTTATCACCATGATGACTGAAGATGGATCTGAGTACTCATTTTTGAGACGTAAGACGGGCCAATCTAAGTTGCTTATCAGCACCATGAAGGCCGTAAAACTTTTGAATAAAGGTTGCACAGGCTATTGGTGTTATGCTTTGAAGATGGAAGGGAACAAAGTCGATTTCTATTCGATTCCAGTTGTTAACGAGTATCCCCACGTTTTTCGGATGACCTCCCGGGATTACCGCCAGATCTAGCGATAGAATTTTCTATGGATTTAGATCCTCATGCGGCTCCAATTTCTAAGGCACCTTATCAGATGGCACCTTCCGAGATGCAAGAATTAAAGAATCAACTGGGAGAATTATTGGAGAAATGGTACATCAGACCGAGCGCTTCGCCTTGGGGCGTGCCTGTTATTTTTGTGAGGAAGAAGGATGGTTCACTACGTTCATGCATTGATTACCATGAATTGAACAAAGTGACCGTTAAGAAAAAGTATCCTTTGCCTCGTATAGACGATTTATTTGATCAGTTGCAGGGGGCCGCAGTCTTCTCGAAGATTGATTTGAGATCCGGGTACTATCAGCTTCCAGTGAAAGAGTCCGACATTCCGAAGACTGCATTTCGGATGAGGTACAAACATTATGAATTTGTGGTCATGCCTTTTGGGTTGACCAATGCACCAACAGTCTTCATGCAACTAATGAACAAGATATTCATCGAGTAACTTGACAGATGTGTGGTCGTCTTTTTTGATGACATCTTGATTTATTCTCGGGATAAGGAGGAACATGCCCGACACTTGCATTTGGTACTAGATATTTTGAGAGCCGACCAACTCTATGCAAAATTCTCGAAATGTGAGTTCTGGTTGGAAGGAGTTATGTTTCTCGACCATGTGATTTCGGCTGAAGGGGTTCGTGTAGACCCGCAGAAGATTGAGGCAGTGCTAGATTGGGCACCGCCTAAAAATGTTAGAGAAGTTAGTAGCTTTTTGGGTCTTGCTGGGTATTACAGTCAGTTTATCGAGGGGTTCTCGAAACTCGCTCGACCACTTACGCAATTACTCCAGAAGACAGAAAAGTTTGTTTGGACTACCGAGAGACAACAGAGCTTTGATGAGCTGAAGAGACATTTGACCTCATCGCCGATTTTAGCTTTACCTCAGGGTAGCGAAGGATTTGCAGTTTACAGAGACGCTTCGGGACAAGGGCTTGAGTGTGTGCTTATGCAGCATGATAAGACGATAGCCTTTGTGTCACGACAGTTGAATCCATATGAGATGAACTATCCTACTCATGATTTGGAGTTGGCCATAATTGTCTTCGCACTTAAGATTTGGCGGCATTATTTGTGTGGCTCTCCGTGCCGGATTTATACCGACCACAAGAGTTTGAAGTCTATCTTTAGTCAGAAAGAGCTGAATATGACACAGTGACGTTGGTTGGAATTGATCAAGGATTACGATTAGGAAATTCTTTACCATACAGGAAAGGCCAATGTCGTCGCGTACGCTTTGAGCCGCAAATCGGCATCGCTTCAGATGCTCGATGTCCTTACATCTCAAACGAAGATTCGTCAGGATTTAATCGAGCAAGGAATAGAAGTTTGGCTCCAAAGAGTGTAAGGACAGTTGTGTACTCTCGAGATTACTTCGTCCTTGGTTGACGACATCAAATGGAAACAGTGGAGTGACCCGATGATCTCTCAATTAAAGGAAGATGTAATTAAAAGAAAAGCCCATAGTTTTATGGTCCATGAAGATAGTATTCTGAGATTTCAGGGCAGGATTTGTGTTTCGAATGATCGAGAGTTGAGGCAGAGAATTCTTCGAGAAGCTCATGCTACACCTTACTCAATCCACCCCGGAACGAGTAAGATGTATAATGACTTGAAGCGAAATTTTTGGTGGAATAATATGAAGAAAGATGTCATGGAGTTTGTACTATGGTGCTTGACGTGTCAACAAGTCAATATTGAACATCAACGACCGGCGGGGTTGTTGAAGCCGCTTCCCATTCTCGAGTGGAAGTGGGAGGATATCTCTATGGATTTTATCACTGGGATGCCGAGAACCAGAGCCAAAATGAATATGATTTGGGTAATCGTCGATCGATTGACCAAGTCTGCACACTTCCTTGGTATTGAAAAAACTTGGGGACTGGAGAGATTGGCTCAAACTTTTGTTTCCGAGATTGTGAGATTGCATGGTGCCCCTAAGACCATTGTTTCCGATCGAGATGTCCGTTTCATATAGCATTTTTGGCAGGCCGTTCACCAGGCTTTGGGTACCGAGTTGAGATTGAGCAAGTATTTTCATCCTCAGTCGGACGGTCAGACGGAGAGGACGATTCAGACGTTGGAGGATATGTTGCGAGCTTGTGCCCTAGACTGGAGTAATGATTGGGATCTTCACTTGCCATTGATCGAGTTTGCCTACAATAATTGTTGGCATGCGTCGATCAAAATGGAACCATACGAGGCACTTTATGGTAAGCGGTGTGGATCACCATTGTGTTGGGACGAGGCTTCGAAGCTAGTCGGAACGGAACAGGATATGCTGATGGAAAGTAAGGAGAAGATTTCTATCATCTAGAACTGGTTGTTGACTGCCCAGAGCCGTCAGAAATCTTATGCCGATACTCTTCGTCGACCCTTGGAATTCAAAGTGGGAGACCATGTTCTACTCAAAGTGTCACCGACCAGAGGAGTTTTCCGTTTCGGGAAAAAGGGGAAACTTAATCCGAGGTATATCGGACCTTTTGAAATTTTGGACAGGGTTGGAGAATTAGCTTATCGCTTGGCATTGCCCCCAGCTTTGAGTCACGTCCATAGTGTTTTTCATGTATCTCAGCTGAGGAAGTACGTGCCGGATCCAAGCCATGTTATCGACTATAGTGAGATTGACGTAGCCGAGGATGTTACCTTTCCGGAGAGACTAGTGAAGATCCTTGAACGTCGTGAGAAATAACTTCGGCACAAAACCATTCCGTTGGTTAAAGTGCAATGGTCGAGACATGGAGTTGAGGAGGCGAATTGGGAAACGGAAGAGAGGATGCGATCAGAATTCCCCGAACTTTTTATTTCTTAAGTTTCGGGATGAAACTTCTTTTTAGAGGGGGGAATGTAATACCCGTACTTTTTATTGATTGATTGTTTGACCTTACCGTTCTTCCTCTTTAGTCGCTCTATTAATACTATTGTTATGGGTGGTGATTTAGAGTTTTATACCTTTTTGGATCATGACAGTATTAAATTGAGCCTTTCGTCAGTGATCTGGAACAGACAGACAGCGCACGCTAGGCCTAGGGCTAACGCACGCTATTTTTACTTAAGTAGCGCACGCTAGCTTTGAGATTTAGCGCGCGCTAACGTTTGGAAGCATGTAAGGACAGTATCTAATTCTGACATCCGGACTGGTGGTTAGAGAACATTAGGAGTCCGCTAGCGCACACTATTCGTGGCCAATAGTGCGTGCTAACATCGTCCATAGCACACGCTAACGATCTGGGTCGGTAGAGGCAGTGAGGTTTCCAGACTCTCTGGACTATCAGGTAGAGTACGCCAGGCAGTGGCTAGCGCATGTTATGAGTGTTGCGTAGCACACGCAAATCGACTACAGCAGCGCATGCTAAGGCTTGAGCAGGGCAGAGGACAGTAGGTTCTGGACTCCCATTTCTGGGAAACAATTACCAAGTAGCGTGCGCTAAGGCTTGGATAGCGCACGCTACAGAGAGCCATTAGCGCATGCCAAGGTATGCGTAGCGCAGGCTAGCGATGCGGGCAGAAGTCTCTGGACTGCCGAATGACCCGCTAGCACACGCTAATATTGAGGCGTAGCATGCGCTAGACTGAACACAGTATATATAGGACAGTTGACCCTGCACTTGTCATATTTTCCATCTTTTTCACTTGTCCGATCAGGAGAGCTCAAGGAAGGCGATTTGGGGTGATTTGAGGCGGTCTTTCTTCATCAATCATCATCTTGAGTTGGATAACAAAGATCTCACAACACTTAATCCTTTTCCATCTTCTAAATCTAGGTAAGAACGCTTAGAACCCTAATTTTGGAAATTTTGGGGATTTTCTTAGATTCGTCCGATTTATCCATTGTGAAGCTTGAGAACCTTGAGATTATGATTTATCTAACCCGTATCTATGTTTCCCTTATGATTTGACAGATTGTTGTGTACCTTGTTCGGACGAGAGAGGGCTTGGGCGATGTTCCAACCTCTAGATGGTTACCCTTGTAGTTTCATGAATCGTAGGCAGGTTGCGGGAGTTTCCTCGTGTGATTTGAGTATGGATTCTTTATTATCATATTCCTTGCGAATCGTTTAGGTGCCGGAAGTGCATTCTTAGACCTACCGAACTTATACTCTTTCCCATTCTATTTCTCGATGTCTCAAAGGCAAGTATATATTTATGATTGTACGTTCTCGGCTTTGAAAGTAAGATATATGAATGGCATGATTGTTTATTTCCACTCGGGGATGGGCCGACGGGTCCACTGAGGGTTTCGTAGCCTCTGGTGCGATTCCACGGATAATTTGGGTTAACCACTCTGGGACAGACCGACGGGTCCTCTGAGGGTTCCGTAGCCTCTGGTGCGGTTCCACGGTTGATCATGTATATATTGATGTGATGCTATGAGATTTAGTTATTCCGGAATACTAGTCTTGAAATGTTGAATTGACGGTTACTTTTACTTTATTGTTGAGAAGTATTGTGTTTCATATTCGATATACTTGCACTAGCTATTCGATGGCTAACCCCTTTATGGGGGAAATACTTTTTATGTATTTCAGGTTCCAGGAGAGAGGACAGGCAAGTATCGGGTCTACATGAAGATGATGGGCAAGCGTGATACTGTGTATTATCTCCGATTATATGTTGTGTTCCTCTATTCAGTGTTGTTGTACTGTAATGGTTAATGAATACTCGAGTATTGTTTTTCAGTTTCCTTGATGTTCCGGTCTATGTTGCCAAGGTATTGATTTGTGTTGTGATGTATCTGGATACATTGGATATGGTTTGAATACCATTTGTATTGTCCTTCATTTCATTGTATTTGGACCTTCTCGGTCAAGTTTTATAGTCCCGTGTATGATTAGCCTTGTGGGTCCCACAGTGGGGCTCACAGCGCTGTAATATACCCTGAATAACTTGGGTGTGTTACACCAACCGCGAAGGTTCAAGACTCAAACTTACCCATAATAAGATCATCAACATAACCGTGACCTACTGAACTGTAGGTGTTGGGAAACCAACCGCGAAGGTTCAAGCCCCAAAATTACCTATAATGAGATCATCAATATGACTGTGACTCATCGAATCAGAGGTGTTGGGAAACCATCCACGAAGGTTTAGGCCCCAAACTTACCCATCGAGCACTAGCCGAGACTAGCCTCCAAAACACAATTGACCACAGACAGCAACGATCACAAAATTACCGAATTCACAAGAATAATAGTGTGCTGCCATGAGTCGGTCAACACAACAAAAATAACTCATGGATGGGGACCGTCCTCGGCATTTCCAATTCAAATACCACGATTGCATTGGAATGGCCAATCGATAACAACGACACAACAGATGGAAATATCCTCGACAGTCCCAATTCAATATCTCGATTGTCTCAGAACGACCAATCGATAACAATGACTCAACGGATGGGAAATGTCCTCGACAGTCCCAATTTAATACCTCGATTGTATCAGAACGACTAATCGATAACAACGACTCAACGGACGGGAAATGCCCCCGACAGTCCCAATTAAATACCTCGATTGCATTAGAACGGCCAATCGATAACAACAATGATAACAGATGCCTCAGCGCCGTTAATCGGCCATCGAAGATAGAGATGACAATCGAATACGTCAATGCCTTTAATCGGCTAATACAATATTAATAGAAAAACATTGACATCAATAACAACAATCACGACCATATCTCAATGGAACATCAGTCAACAATAACAATTAATACATCGATACCGCGAACCGGCTATCAACAACAACATTGGCAACAAGCATCTCAATGCCTTGAACCGTACATTAACGAACAACAATAATATTTGGCATAATTGCAAAGAGTATCCTATCAAACAATCCCCTGTTCTCAATGAAATTCATGAAGAGACTACGTCTCAAAATGATACAACACATTCATACACATATATGATAACATTGATCTCATTGACTAGTATAAGTGATAAGTGTCAGTCTTATACACTTATCCATGATTATTACTGATATATTTCACCCATAATTATGAGCTAGTCTACTCTTTTATGTTTTAAATTAATTAGTTTTTAATAATTTTATTTTTATAGGATGAAGATGTAAATTTAGCATTAATCGAATTGAATTACTGATGAAATAACATGTTTATATAAGATTCTCTATGATGAGTTTTTATGTATTTATGTTTTAGAGATTTTCGAGACGAGTTTGGCAGTCTTTCCAGATTCAAAATCAGAGTTATATATCAAAAGTTATCATCCGAAGAAGATTTGGGGCGAAAACGCAAAAGTCTAAGAAATTTTGGGCTGAAAATGAAATCTGAAACTCCATACGGGCGTAACATCTGAAAGTTATGGCCGTAACTCACACAGCAACTAATTTGCAAAAATCCGAAGCAAAGTTACGGCCGTAACATCTGAAAGTTACGTCCGTAAGTCCTCATAGTTACGGCCGTAACATATGAAAGTTACGGCCGTAACTCTTGACAGGTTTTTGATCATTTTGTAATCTTTTATACTTCTGGTCTATTATTGAGGGGATGGATAGCCTTGATCTGATCTAATGTAATAATGATGGAGTTTTGGAGTTATTAGATGACTTTAGGTGTATAAATAGACCCCTTAGATCCATCATTAATCATCATTCATCTTATATTTTTCCTACTTTGTAATATTTTTCTTTGTGTGAAGAACACACTTGTGTTCTTGAGTGATTTATGTAATAGTGGTTTAGCTTATGTTGTTTATGGAGTTTATTGCTTCTTTCTCCTTTATCTACTAACGGAGTTATGATCAATTCTTTCTCTTTTTCAACTAATAATGACCACTCAAGCTTGTAATATGTTGAATAAAGTCTTCATGGGCTAAGTTATCCTTAGCTGGGATTATAAACATGGTTTGTCATGTTATTTAAGTTTGTATAAAGATATATTATGGATTACTTATTATTGTGTGTGATTTTCGTTGGTTTACCAATCTTTATTTATTTGGTCAATAAATGATGATATTTATGGTCTTCATATGTTTCGAAAGAAAATATGTTTAATTAGATCAAATGATCTTCACTCTAAGTTGTTCTAGGGGATAGAAATATACCTCTAGACCTTAGATGATTCTTTGAGTTATTTTCATAAAATCAAATGCTATGTATTGAAGCCAATCAACATAGAAATATAGTGGATTGATTCAATATATAAGGGGAGTTTTGACATTCGAAAGAGGAACCGTCTTTTTAAGGAAAATCGAAACTACACAACATAATAAGTAAATTAATCTTATGATCTCCTATACATCTTCTATAACTAAATGAACTAATTTTGTAATACCAACTATTCCATTTTACCTTTTATTAATCTATCATTAGTGTAATCTTTCATTTCCTTAAATTTTAGAACTATTATTGTATTTTCCTTGCAATTGTCAAACCAAACTCTTAAATTATGTGTTTCACTCATATAAATCTCTATAACAAATATTTAAATAGTGTATAATTCAATATATAACCTAACTTCCTCGTGGGATCGATAAACCGGACCCAAAAAGTCCACTTACTACTTGATACGATATCGCGCACTTGCGATAATTACACAAAATACGTGTCAAGTTTTTGGCGCCGTTGCCGGGGAAGTATAAGAGTTATTTTGAAGTATTACATTATTAACTATTGTTATTAATATAACTTTCTCTTTGTTGTTAATTCTCTTGTCTATGCGAAGGACGTGCAATCGTGATTTAGTTGCACTAGATCCCGAGATTGAAGCCACATTTAGAAGAAGGCGAAGAGAACAAAAAACAAGCATTATTTCTTCACCATCAATGGCGGACGAACCAAACCCACCACTCCTCCAAGAAAATGGTATCGAAAGAATTCCTCCGGTAGGGGGAATACCCAATGCTCAAAACATTCAACATCAACAACATCCTATTGTGCCGGAAATAGATGAAGACAACATGCTCTTTGGGGAATTCATGAACCCCCCATCTTTGAGCGTGCAATCAAGTGTGATCTATCCACCATTTGGAGTGGACAATTTTCAAATTAGCCCCGATGTCATCAATCACTTCTCCAACAATAACTCATTTTATGGAAGAACCGACGAGAATCCATATCTCTATATTAACCGTTTTGTGGAGATTTATGGAAATTTCAAATATCCAAATGTAAATGACGAGGCGATAAAAATGAGACTTTTCGTGCATACTTTGAAGGACAGAGCAAGAGAGTGGCTAGATACTTTGCCACCACGAAGCATAACAAATTGTCCTGAATTTGTTCAAAAATTCACCACTAAATACTTTCCACCAATAAAAGTGGCGAAACTCAAATACGAAATCTCTACATTTCGTCAACAATATTCGGAGTCATTTCATGAAGCATGGGAGAGATACAAAGATATGCTACGAAAATGTCCTAACCATGGTTTCAATTTGGGAGCACAAGTCAATTACTTCTATTCTGGACTCTTACCTACATGCCGAGCCAATGTCGATTCTCATCAAATGGTTCACTTAGAAACAAAACTATGAGAGAGGCTTATAATCTTTTTGAGGTTATAAGTGAACAAAGTGTAAGATGGCCAGACAGAAATATCCAAAACTAAACCAAATGGCATTTTTGAAGTGGATTCTTATTCACTTATGTTAGCAAAAATTGAAGCTTTATCAAAGAAAGTCGAGGACATGTCTTTTTCAACTCCTCAATCTGTGAAGACGGTGCAAACTCCACAAGTTTCAGCTCTTTCATGTGAAATTTGTGGAGCGACTCACAACAGCACTATGTGTCCTTTAGTGCAACAGGAGCAGTCATTCACACCACCAGAACAAGTGGCCTATGCTCGAATTTCCAAAGGCAAGCATACAATCCTTACGGGCCAACATACAATCCAGGTACAAAATCATCCAAATTTTTCTTATGCAAACAACAACAATGTGTTGAATCCAACGCATCAAGAAAAGAAGCCCGTGGGAAGAAGCAATCACGGTTAGCCGAACAACAATCAAGTATCAACAATACAATGATGCTTCAATTAAAAATCTGAGACACAAGTTGGCCAAATGGCCAAAATACTTTCCGAAAGATCCCACGGCATGTTACCTAGCAATACCGAGGTAAATCCAAGGGAGAGTGTCCAGTCTATCACAACAAGAAGTGGAGTGCAATTGCCCGAGATTTCTGTGGAAAATCATCTGAAAAAAAAATAAACAAAGTCGAGAAACAGAAAAAGAATCTGAATCAGGACCTTCATCTCAAAAAGGTCCAGTTGCTGCCAAATCTTATGTTCCACCTATCCCTTTTCCTCAACGGTTGAAGAATCACAAGCTAGATGCACAATTCGGAAAATTTGTGGAAATTTTCAGAAAGCTACACATCAACATACCTTCTGCTGATGCTCTAGCAGAAATGCCAAGCTATGCAAAATTTATGAAAGATATTCTTTCTAACAAACGAAGGCTTGAAGAATATGAAACTGTCATGCTAACAGAGGAATGTAGCGCAATACTACAAAAGAAGTTGCCAGCCAAGCTAAAAGATCCGGGAACTTTTACAATCCCGTGTATAATTGGTGAAGTGAATATTGAAAAAGGTCTTTGTGATTTAGGGGCAAGTATCAATTTGATGCCCCTTCCAATTTTCAACAAACTAAACTTGGGAGAAGCAAAATCAACAACAGTTTCACTGCAATTAGCCGATCGGTCAATCAAATATCCACATGGGATAATAGAAGATGTGCTAATCAAGGTTGATAAATTTATATTTCCAGCATATTTTATCATCCTTGACATGGAGGAAGATCAGGATATTCATATTATCTTGGGACGGCCATTTCTTGCAACCGTACATGCTCTTATTGACGTCTACAAAGGAAAGCTAATTCTTAGAGTGCAAGACGAACATGCCACCTTCAATGTCCTAAAAACTTTGAATCATCCTTCCATAGATGATTATTGTCTAAAAATTGATGCCAGAATATGAACGTCTTGGGAATCTGACGTTAAAAGACCCAGTTTGCCAATTTGTAAGAAAATTGGATGGGAAGCTTCTCCCCGACTCTTAAAAGGCGTTTAAGCCGTTTCTGAACGTAGAGTCAGAGGAAGATGTGAGCCACAATCACAAATACTGTACATACGTGTAAGTATCTTTTATTTTTGTCGTCTGAATAAAAAATGTGATACGGGATAAATGCATTCATTATTCTATTGAGTAGTTGAAGCGCAATTAACGCAATCAGATATTTGTTAAATATTTTTACCTTATTTTTCTTCTATAAATAAACATTGTGCTTGTTTCTTTCATTCATCCCTCAAACTTGTACTTTTCTCTTTTTCTCTCCAATAAGTTTCTTTTCAAAATGGAATCATCATCTTTCACAAAAAGATTTAACTCACTGTATTTTTGGTGAAGCTAGTTATGGAATAGAGGCATGCTTTATCAAGCGCCCTGTAACACCCCGATATATTCAGAATATTACAATACTGTAAATCCTTTACATAAGAATTTACAAGGCCGATTAAAAGAAAAGACAAAAACAGATACCGCTTTATGAAATTGCTGAAGTAAAATACAACCGTCTGGTTCAAAAACCGAAATAAAAATATCCAATGAAAAGTTATTATTACATCACTAAAATCCAAACATTATAAGCGGACGACGTACTCGAGTACTTATTGAAATAACCAACAAATAACAGACAGTAAACCCGGCCGGAACATCACTTTGCACCCTCGTCGTCATGCATCTCCAGTGGTTGTTTCCCCGCTCTCCTGGATCCTGAACAAACACAATGTTCACCCCCGAAGGGGTTAGCACAACGATGCTAGTACAAGTATAATAATCATACAACAGTGATATAATCAACAATTATATCATACAAGTTTCTCCAACGAGAATATCCACAACACATATCATATCATAACAGTTTCAACATACTGGTGGTATTCCAACGATCCAGCACACACAGCTATAGATTCCCATGATGATCCCGTCGGACCAACACATGGTGGAACTACCTGTCCAACGATCCAGCGCACACAGCTATATATTCCCATGATGATTCCCGTCGGATCAACGCATGGTGGACATATATTCATAACATATTTACACGATACAATCACATCATAATTGTCATAATATAAACAATTCTAATTAGAGTACTTGCCTCAATTAGAAGACAGAACAATACTTCCACGAAAACGAGAAACTCGAAGGTCACCCCTCTCGATCAATCACGTAGCAAAGTTCGAACCTTAAATAAGAGAAATAACATGGAATTCATCTTAGGTCGAACGAACATCTAACCATCCAAATTACGGTTGAAAGTTCACAAAACGAAAACTGTCTGACTTACATAACGTACGTTACATGTCCTCTGTAACGTACGTTAGACTTACTCGTTAGCGTACGTAAACTATGAAGTCTAGCGTACGTTAACCATATATTGACAGTTCCTCTCTGATCAGTCGACTTGACTCGCCTGATAGTGTAACGTATGTTACATACCAGACGTAACGTACGTTAATAACATAATATAACGACGTTAATTGCCAAACTTAACGTACGTTAAACATGTATGTCAGTTTCTCACTGGGCAGCTGACTGCCTCGATTAGTGATGCAGTATTACGAAATCCTTAATGAGTAACCTAATAAACCTTCAGATATATATATATCATACTCATGAATGATCTACGGATTAATATCTTCAATTCCAAGGATACGAATATCATCGTAATACTATTCTCAATCTTGATTGTAATACCCATGCAAGATTCGGTTGGTCTAAGGTTGATATAACAGGTCTAATATCGTCATTAAATCAGGGCTTATATGGAAAGTGAACTACTTATTCCATCTATGCAAGTAAGATTACAACTATGATGATTCTTTCCAAAATCCATATAGTAAAGATGGAAATCGGCACTAAGTCTACGATCAAAATGACGATAACATTTGATACGGTTTACAATCCACTATTCTTATCTTTGTCACAACAAGGTTCAACTTCGGTGTTCTAAACCATAATAATTCGATCATCATAGTTTAAATATGATACTAGGTCGCATATATCGTCAAAGTGATCTACTATTCTTGGTAGTGTGATCATATTGTCTTTAACAACATAATATCAAAGTTGGAAGTAGTATAACATACCTTAAGAGGAAGAAAATACTGAGACTATAAGTAAAATCCAACTCCGGTTGCTTCAACGCCGACTTGTGATGGTTTCTACTCCAAAATCCAATATAAGTTGTATTCAATGATCAAGTAGTGTCATATGATCTCAATGATTCAAGACAAATGATCTAAAGGTGTTAAAAGGGGCCGGAATTCTTCTGGGACAAATATGGTGAAGTTTAGGGCAAAAGGACGAGTTGAAATGAAATGGGGTGCTCCTTTTATAATTTTCTCGAGTGTTACGTACGCTAGACTTCTTCATAACGTGCGTTATCGCTCAAAATAGTTCACCGCCTTGTTTCGACTTCATTACGACGCTACATTAATCGTGTTACGACGTAACCCATATAATTTACGACGCTACGATGCCCATAACGCACGTTAAAGTCCGCTGACTTAAAAAGTGTCCGTGTTCATGTCGTGCGAATCCGCGGGTATCTTGGTCGAGCCCACCCCCATGTACCCTATGTGCTAGCCGCCTACCCAATAATTGACCGCATTACGTACGCTACACTTCATTCGTAGCGCACGTTAACATTAACAGTTACGACGTTAAGTTACATTCTTAACGTACGTTACCACGTATATGCATGGAGAAAAATTTATATGTTGCTACACCCATGTATAAAGATACAAATACGATAATGATCATACTCCATTATCAATATCATCATTCCCAAAATAATACAGGGTTCAATGTACAGATGAAATACACAGTAATAAATCCGGTTATTACATACTCTACTACAAAAATGTAGTGTCGACCATAAACTCAAGACGAAAATAACTCGGGATATCTAGTCTTCATATCAGCTTCCGTTTCCCAAGTGGCTTCTTCCACTCCGTGGCGTGACCATTGAACTTTGACCAAAACGATGGGTTTGTTCCTCAATTGTTTAACCCGACTCTCGAGTATCTTGACCGGTCTTTCTTCAAACGTCCCATCTTGAGCGACTTCGATTTCCCCAAAATCAATGACATGACTAGGGTCGGGTATATATCTCCGTAACTGGGATACGTGGAATACGTTATGAACATGGCTCAACGCCGGTGGCAATGCCAATCTGTATGCCAACTCTCCAACTCTCTCAAGGATCTCAAATGGTCCGATATATCTCGGACTCAGCTTTCCTTTCCTTTCGAAACGAAAGGTTCCCCGAGTAGGAGAAACCTTCAAAAGTACATGGTCTCCAGTATTGAACTCCAATGGGCGACGGCGTACGTCCGCGTAGGATTTCTGGCGACTCTGGGCGGTCAACAGCCTTTTACGGATCAAGGCTATCTTCTCTCGAGTCTGCACAATCAACTCTGGTTCTGTTCCGATCAAGTCCGATGAATCGTCCCAGCATAGGGGCGATCTGCATCTCCTTCCGTATAATGCCTCAAACGGTGCCATCTTAATGGAAGCATGCCAACTATTGTTGTAGGTAAATTCAATCAACGGTAGATGAACTTCCCAATCATTTGACCAATCTAAGGCACAGGCCCTTAGCATGTCTTCCACCGTTTGTATAGTTCTCTCAGATTGTCCGTCAGTTTGCGGGTGATAAGTCAGATCAAGTTCAATTCGGTCCCCAAGGCCTAAAGACCAGCTTTCCAAAAGTGAGACACAAAACGGCCATCTCGGTCAGAAACAATGGTCTTCGGCGTACCATGCAATCGAACTATCTCCGAAATAAATACTCGTGCCAACCTCTCTGGTCCCCACGTATCCTTAATGCCTAGAAAATGAGCTGATTTTGTTAAACGATCAACTATCACCCAAATCATGTTCATTCCTGTCCTGGTTCTCGGCATATTAGTGATAAAGTCCATCGATATGTCCTCCCACTTCCATTCAGGAATCGGGAGTGGCTTCAACATTCCGGCAGGCCGTTGATGCTCGATCTTAACCTGCTGACAAGTCAAGCATTTCGAAACATAGTCCGCTACATCTTTCTTCATGTTGCCCCACCGTAAATTTTGCTTCAAGTCCTTTTACATTTCTTGGTGCTCGGGTGGATAGAATAGGTGAATCGTGAGCTTCCTTCATAATCGTCATTTGAATATCGATATCGAACGCAGAGTCGGTTCTCGAATCTCAAAATTCCATCATCATGAATTAGGAATCCGGGCCTTTCCCTTGATTACTTCATCACGCACCGAATCATCGAGGATCATCCGCCTGTCTGGATGTGATTTCTTTGGTTAATGATGAAGTTATCTCCATCACGCACGCTTGTCCTTGGACTCTTTGTAACCACACTTCAATTCCTTCACGAATCATCTCTCGTTGAAGGCTAAGTTGGGAGGTCAGCGTCTCCAGATCTCGAATAGAAACAGCTTGCGGCTAAGTGCATCGGCCACTACATTCGCTTTGCCTGGATGATATAAAATCTCCAAGTCATAGTCTTTAATCGGTTCTAACCATCTTCTTTGCCGCATGTTTAATTCTTTCGATCAATATGTACTTGAGACTCTTGTGATCCGTAAAGATTTGACAAGGAGTCCGTATGCATAATGCCTCCGCATCTTCAAAGCAAAACCACCGCCGCTAGCTCCAAATCATGCGTTGGGTAATTTACTTCATAAGGTTTCACTGTCGTGACGCATAAGCGATCACCTTATCATTCTCGCATCAATACGCACCCGAGTCCTTGGTTCAAGCATAATCAGAAACTATAAATCCTCCAGCCTCGTGGAAGTGATAGAATCGGTGCCGTCGTCAATCTCTTCTTTAATTCATCAAAGCTAACCTGACACAACTCATTCCACTCAAACTTTTGAGTTTTCTGCAGGAGTCGAGTAAGTGGGCGGGAAATTTTGGAAAACCCTTCCACGAACCAACGATAATACCCAGCGAGTCCTAAGAAACTTCGGACTTCTTTTACATTCTTTGGAGGCTTCCAATCCACAATTGCTTCGATCTTCTGAGGATCTACTCGGACTCCTTCAGCTGACACCACATGGCCGAGGAACATTACTTCTTTTAGCCAGAATTCACACTTAGAAAGTTTGGCGTACAATTGCTCGCTTCTCAAAAGTTCCAATACAATCCGCAAATGTTGCGCATGTTCTTCCGGTTCTTAGAATATACCAGAATATCATCAATGAACACGACCACAAATTTATCCAAATATTCGATGAACACTCGGTTCATCAACTGCATGAATACAGCAGGCGCATTAGTGAGACCAAATGGCATCACTACAAACTCATAGTGTCCAAAGCGAGTTCTGAATGCTGACTTTGGAACATCAGATTCCTTAATCCTCAGCTGATGGTATCCTGATCTTAGATCGATTTTTGAAAACATTGTTGCTCCTTGCAACTGGTCAAACAGATCATCAATCCATGGCAACGGATACTTGTTCTTAATCATCATCTTGTTCAGCTCTCGGTAGTCAATACACAGTCGAAGCGATCCATCCTTCTTTCGAACAAAAAGAACTGGTGCTCCCCAAGGTGAAACGCTTGGTCAATATAGCCTTTGTCCAAGAATTCCTCCAGTTGCTTCTTCAGTTCATACATCTCCGTAGGTGCCATGCGATACGGCGCCTTAGAAATTGGTGTAGCTCCGGTTCCACCAATCGTGAATTCTACTTCCCGTCGTGGAGGTAGTCCAGTAACTCGTCAGAAATACATCTGGAAATTCGTTCAAAATAGGAATGGATGAAAGTTCCACAATTTCATCTTCTTTCTTCATTGCATAACACCAGTACCCGATATAGCCCTGTTTCAACAATTTGACAGCTTTCATTGATATGATCAACTTTCCTGAGCTTACTGGTTTCAATCCTACAAAAAGTACTTCGGAGCCATCATCAGCGATCAGCGAAATATTCCTCCTTCGGTAATTTACAATTGCTCCATATCGATTAAGCCAATCGTCTCCGAGTATTAGGTCATCTCCTTGCATTTCTATCACAATTAGGTTTGAGAGCCATTTCCTACCCCCAAATAATACAGAAAATCTCTAGTCTCTAAGTTCCCAACAATCCTCTCTCCACTCGGTAAACCAACAACATAAGGTTCACAAGTATGAAAACCAGAAATATTCAAACGATTTACACAAGACAAACATAAAAAATAATGCTAAGATCCTTTATCTAATAAAACGCAAACTGTATGGGAAAGAATCGACAAGACTGATCCGACAAAGCAGATCTGATCGTCTGTCCTCCTCATCTCATACAGCGTGGGGAACAGATCCGGCACTCGATGCCCCCTTTTGGTCCCATTGTCCTCTGCCTTGTCCACGGCCAAAATTTTGAGGCATCTGAACACTTTGCTGCGTCTGTTGGATACTAGCTTCCTTCTGAACTGGCTGTGATGAACGGGTTCCTTTGTATTTGGTGGCGTCCTTGCAGAACGTGGCACGGTGCCCTTCCTGTCCGCAGTCAAAACATGTAACTGGGGTGCACAAACAATCACACCAAAGGTGGCCTGGGCGACCACAATTAAAACACTTCCTAGCTGTATCCGTCGTGGCTGACACTGATCCGTAATTCTTTCCGTTCTTAGATGGGTGCGGAGGTTTCTTGAAAGAAAATGAAGTCTGGGCCTTGCGGGGCCCACTGTTCTTGTGCTCTGTAAAAGTACCAGAGACTTTCTGTTTCTTCGACTCCATAAACTTCTCCATTGCTGCTTCTTTAATTTCATACGCCAACGCCTTATCTTGGTATTGGCGGAGAGTGGTACATTCAAAACCGGACATGTACCTCTGGATTTCTGGTTTCATTCTCATTTCAAAATGAATCATCATCTCCGCATCTATTCTGACCAGATGTCGAACAAATGCTAATTGCTGGTTAAACGTCTTAATCGTCTGGGATACGGGTTCATCTGATGGCTGAGCAGAGAAAAATTCTCGAATTTTGGCTTCCCTCACAGGACGAGGGCAATACTGAGCCTCCATCATCATTTTAAATTCCGCCCAATCGGCATCATGATCTACGGGTCGTATAGCTTCCCACCACTCGGATGCTTCTCCTGTCAGAAAGTACTGGGCAATAGGAGCTCTCCTGTCATTCGGGCAATTAATTCCAGAAAAAATTTTCTCCAGTTCCTTCAACCAATGGTCCCAAGTGGGAGTCTCGGAAAAGCCGACAAATTTTGGTGGTTGCATCTTTGCCACCTTTTGTAACCATCGGTCACCTCGATTTCCCATTTCTGGAATCCTTTGTTGTCCATCTCCCTGCTGAATTCCTGCCGCCACTTGCATTTGGTCCACGACCTGTGCGAACTGAGTCATATGGTTCACGACTTGACGAAGGATTTCTGGTACACCAGGTTCCGGTTCGTTATTGATGGATTGCTGCGGCTCGCCTGAGCTATGACTAGCCTGATTAGAAGGCGACGCCTCCCTTTCAGCATTCCTTCGTCCGCGTCCACGACCGCGACCACGTCCACGTCCGCCTCTCAACATACTGTAAGCACAAGTACTTAATATACAGGAAACAACATTGTTCTAATGTTCAAGTATAAAGAGACACAACATGTAAAGAATGAGATAGAGTTTAGGAACTTACAACCACCGTTCGCATGAAGACGTAGGAAGTGCAGTGATGTCATTCATGGCCGGTTACCTCAAAAGACATAAATGACCCCTACTTTAACCCAACGGCCAAGATATCCATAATCTTAGCTCCGATACCATATTCTGTAACACCCCCGATATATTCAGGAATATTACAGTACCGTAAATCCTTTACATAAGAATTTACAAGGCCGATTAAAAGAAAAGACAATAATGTATACCACTTTATGAAATTGCTGAAGTAAAATACAACCGTTTGGTTCAAAAACCGAAATACAAATATCCAATGAAAAGTTATTATTACATCACTAAAATCCAAACATTATAAACGGACGACGTACTCGAGTACTTATTGAAATAACCAACAAATAATGCATAAGAAACCCGCCTGCACATCACTTTGCACCCTCGTCGTCATGCATCTCCAGTGGTTGTTTCCCCGCTTTCCTGGATCCTGAACAAACACAATGTTCACCCCCGAAGGGGTTAACACAACGATGCTAGTACAAGTACAATAATCATACAACAATGATATAATCAACAATTATATCATACAAGTTTCTCCAACGAGAATATCCACAACACATATCATATCATAACAGTTTCAACATACTGGTGGTATTCCAACGATCCAGCACACACAGCTATAGATTCCCATGATGATCCCGTCGGACCAACACATGGTGGAACTACCTGTCCAACGATCCAGCGCACACAGCTATATATTCCCATGATAATTCCCGTCGGATCAACGCATGGTGGACATATATTCATAACATATTTACACGATACAATCACATCATAATTGTCATAATATAAACAATTCTAATTAGAGTACTTGCCTCGATTAGAAGACAGAACAATACTTCCACGAAAACGAGACACTCGAAGGTTGCCCCTCTCGATCAATCACGTAGCAAAGTTCGAACCTTAAATAAGAGAAATAACATGGAATTCATCTTAGGTCGAACGAACATCTAACCATCCAAATTACGGTTGAAAGTTCACAAAACAAAAACTGTCTGACTTACATAACGTACGTTACATGTCCTCTGTAACGTACGTTAGACTTACTCGTTAGCGTACGTAAACTATGAAGTCTAGCGTACGTTAACCATATATTGACAGTTCCTCTCTGATCAGTCGACTTGACTCGCCTGATAGTGTAACGTACGTTACATACTAGATGTAACGTACGTTAATAACATAATATAACGTACGTTAATTGCCAAACTTAACGTACGTTAATCATGTATGTCAGTTTCTCACTGGGCAGCTGACTGCCTCGATTAGTGACGGAGTATTACGAAATCCTTAGTGAGTAACCTAATATACCTTCAGATATATATATCATACTCATGAATGATCTACGGATTAATATCTTCAATTCCAAGGATACGAATATCATCGTAATACTATTCTCAATCTTGATTGTAATACCCATGCAAGATTCGGTTGGTCTAAGGTTGACATAAAAGGTCTAATATCGTCATTAAATCCAGGCTTATATGGAAAGTGAACTACTTATTCCATCTATGCAAGTAAGATTACAACTATGATGATTCTTTCCAAAATCCATATAGTAAATATGGAAATCAGCACTAAGTCTACGATCAAAATGACGATAACATTTGATACGGATTACAATCCACTATTCTTATCTTTGTCACAACAAGGTTCAACTTCGGTGTTCTAAACCATAATAATTCGATCATCATAGTTTAAATATGATACTAGGTCGCATATATCGTCAAAGTGATCTACTATTCTTGGTAGTGTGATCATATCGTCTTTAACAACATAATATCAAAGTTGGAAGTAGTATAACATACCTTAAGAGGAAGAAAATACTGAGACTATAAGTAAAATCCAACTCCGGTTGCTTCAACGCCGACTTGTGATGGTTTCTACTCCAAAATCCAATATAAGTTGTCTTCAATGATCAAGTAGTGTCATATGATCTCAATGATTCAAAGGACAAATGATCTAAAGGTGTTAAAAGGGGCCGGAATTCTTCCGGGGACAAATATGGTGAAGTTTAGGGGCAAAAGGACGAGTTGAAATGAAATGGGGTGCCGCTTCCTTTTATAATTTTCTCGAGTGTTACGACGCCAGACTTCTTCATAACGCACGTTATCGCTCAAAATAGTTCACCGCCTTGTTTCTCGACTTCATTACGACGCTACATTAATCGTGTTACGACGTAACCCATATAATTTACGACGCTACTCGATGCCCATAACGCACGTTAAAGTCCGCTGACTTATAAAGTGTCCGTGTTCATGCCGTGCGACCGGGTATCTTGGTCGAGCCCACCCCCATGTACCCCATGTGCTAGCCGTCCTACCCAATAATTGACCGCATTACGTACGCTACACTTCATTCGTAGCGTACGTTAACATTAACAGGTTACGTACGTTAAGTTACATTCTTAACGTACGTTACCACGTATATGCATGGAGAAAAATTTATATGTTGCTACACCCATGTATAAAGATACAAATACGATAATGATCATACTCCATTATCAATATCATCATTCCCAAAATAATACAGGGTTCAATGTACAGATGAAATACACAGTAATAAATCCGGTTATTAGAGCCCACAACTTGGGTCGTACCTTAGGAGAAAAATGCATTCATGTAGTTTACGGAGGAGGAAGTCTAGGATTAATGGGACGCACTGCTGCTTCTGCCTATATGGAAGGAGTAAAAGTATAGGGAATAATTCTAAAACCTCTGGCTGAAAGTAAAATCACCGGGGCAACTATTAGAGATGAGTTTAGAGCTGTAAATATGCAAGATCGCACAACTCACATGATGAATAATCCTGACGCCTTTATCACCCTTCCCGGTGGTTTTGGCACTCTTGAGGAACTTTTTCATGTGGTTACCAAAGCCCATCTTAATGTTCATAAAAACCAATAGGTCTCGCTTAATGTTAATGGTTTCTTTGATGGTTTACTATCTTTCATCGGCTACTCTGCCGAAAAAGGTTTTATTTCCGAGCGTGCTAAACGAATCATAGTCATTGCTACAACAACAGAAGAACTAATCAAAAAACTCATTGAATTTGTTCCTCAACCAGATTCAGCTCTAACTAATATTGAATGGATGGAAGATTTTACCGTGAGAAAATGAAAGGTGGATTCATTCCTCTCCCTTTGGTAACCCATATCAGACCTATTGTTATTTTTACTTTCTGTCGTGTGTAAAAATAGTGCTAAATGATGTCAGCTTAAGGAGTTTCGTTTTGATCTCTTGATTCGCATCTATTCACGATCTATGTATTGTTATTTTTATTGTTGTAATTTTTATTTCTTGTTTTTAATAAAAGCATTGATGGAAGCGTAAGGCGACTCTTTGGACTTTCCTGAAGCGCATCTTAAAAATTGTGTTATACTTGTAACACCCCAAATCAAGCGGATATTACAATACGTGGACCCCGATTGGGACCCACTGTAATGAAAATTAATGAATTTAATAATATAATTATAGTACCGAACCACATTATATCATCAATTACTCCGATGAGGAGTTTCATTACAACACACCCAAGATAATACAGAATACATGTATATTTTATATGAAGATAAAATATACAACACTGAATGAAATGAATATTCAAACTAAGTCTCAGCTGAAATAAAATGAAGGAAACATGAGTGAATGAAAGGATCGGGCCTCTACTAGTATCACTGACTCTCGCCGCCGTTTTCTCTTCCCGTGCCTTAGCCTTGCCATGACTCAAAACAACATCCCTCAATGGGGTCAATTACACGTAATAACAATCCTCAAGAGTTGAATAAACACAATCATGATATAACTTAATAATGAAATGACGTCAAGAGAGGCATCACAAAGACGCCCGTAATGGTATGTGCACGTGCACAAGACGAGAAACCGAACACACCCGCCCTTGTACCTAATTAGTCTCACTGAGGTACATTACCATGTGCATACCCAATGTGTCGGTGAACCCAACACATGACCATCACGTGCCCGACTAAAAATTCCACACATCCCCACCCGGCCGCGCAATATGAACCCAGAAGGTCATATGAACAAGAATGACCATGAAGAATATTAATGAATAACAATCTGACAAAGTCAAGAATGACTCACCGATATGAAATGATAGTGAAATGAATGATAGCTCAATGAAATGGTTGAACTGCTGCTCCTCGATAATGAAGTGATTAATTGACAATTACAAGTCTCAATACGGTTAATACATTATGAATGAATTATGATTATGAACGAACAACAACGAAAGGAATGAATATCCCTTTAACCGAGTAAGAATTAACTTACTCAACCAGTGAAGAATGTCCTTCCTCGAAAAAACGTCCTACAATGAGATGTTGGTCGCCGACAACCTTGAATGACAATTACCAACAATTCTCAATATACGTATCAAACACGATTATAACTAACTCATAGAGGCATTCTAGCGAACACTTAGGAAACACACATCCTTTGATAATATCCAAACCCGAATATATCAAAACTAAACTCTAAAATGAGTAGTTCAAACCAAAAAAATACCTTCAATGATATCAATAATCCCTTAGTAATCTACAATTCGAGTTAACGACAACATCTAATCAAAAACCCCCAAAAATATCAAAGTCAACCCCTAAGTGTTCTTGATTCAACCCCAATATTCATGAAATCCGAAATATGCAACAATAAATCTGTAGGAATACATTTATCCAAGGTAGATAATCCATATCTAACATATTCCGACAACAATCCAAGCTCATACGAAGAAATCGGAAGGAAAAACCCAAAAATCCGAAATTCTAGATCCAAGAGGTTATTACCTTGATTTGATGTGATGAGGATGATGAAATGGTGATTAATCCGAAAGATAAGCTTGAAGATGATGATTGATGATTACACTCAAGAGCACTCTCCAAATCGCCTAATTGCCCAAAACCGCCAAGGAATGAAGAGAAATGACAAATGACGGAGAAAGGACTGGACTGTCTATATATAGCAAATCCCGAGAAGCGTGCGCTAACTCCCGTGCTTAGCGTGCGCTAATGGGTGTACTTGGGTAGTCCAAGCACTGTTCACAATGGTAGCATGCGCTACGTACCTCTTGTAGCGTGCGCTACGACCATGTACTTAGCGTGCGCTATCTCAAAATGTTAGCGTGCGTTAACGAATTATCTGATGCCCAGTACTGGAGTCCAAAACCTCCTGTTATCTGATATGATCGCGTTAGCATGCGCTACACACAGGATTCAGCGTGCGCTACTAACCCCGATTAGCGTACGCTAATATCTACTGGTAGCGTACGCTAGGAATTAATCCAATGCAGTCCAGTAGTCACTGGACTCTGCTTGATCCGTCCTTAGCACGCGCTACACCGACTGCGTAGCGTGCACTACTCCGACCTACTAGCTCGCGATACTTACCATTCGTAGCGTGCGCTACTTACAATCCAACTGCAGTCCAGTGCCTTCTGGACTACCTGCTTGAAACATACTAGCATGCTCTAGTGTTGAGAGGTAGCGTGCGCTACCCGTACTCAATTAGCGCACGCTAAAGAGACTACGTAGCGTGCGCTACTCCTCCCACACAGCACAACTATGAAGATGACAACGATGATAAACACGACACGATTCTCCAACTAGATTGATGATGAATGACGATTGATACACGATACAATTACTCTGAACGGTGAATACAATGATTGAATATGATTGACAAATGATCATTAATGAGTGAAAATTACTGAGTGAAAATTACTGAACGATAATTACTGAATGATAATGACTGAATTACAACTGGGTATTACAATACTTCCGGGTATATTTTATTTTCTTTTGTTGTTTGCCTCGTATATTTTTGCTCTTGCAGATCCAAAAAGGCATTAGCTCGAGCATCAACTTTCATAACATGGAGTATTCTGTTCCCTTGCTTTTTATTTTATTTTTTATTTTTTTTAAACTGAGGACAATTTCTTTTTCAAGTTTGGAGGTGGTGTGTTTTGATTATTTTGGTGTGTTTAACTTTAATTATTGTGGTGTGTTTTGATTATTTTTGTTTGGCTTTGATTTTTTAGTGTATATTTATATATATTTATTTTGTTTATTTTGATTTGTGAGATTTCTAGATCTGGCCATAACACCAATAAGTTAGCTATATACAAATTTCTAAAATCATTTTAACCGTTAAAAAATTTGTATATTCCAAAATTTTTGAGCTTTAATCTCTCTTTCCAAGCTTTGTAATTATCATTTAAAATTGAGTCATTCGTTACCTTGAGAAAAGAAGAATCAGTCGGTTGATGAAAAATAGAACTGAAATTTACTTTGAGTTTTTGATTTTTCATGCTTAACTAATAAATGATTTTTCTACAAAAATTCTATTCCCTAAAAAAAATGTATTGGTAAAAAGAGATACACGTTAGCAAATAACAGTGTGAAAGCTATCACCTAAAAAAATGGAAAATGTGTTGGTGAAAAGAGTGTAATATCCGCAATTTTCGATTTTTGGTAAATTTCTTTTTTTCGGTCGGAGTCCGTTTTGACGACTCGCTCATGTCCGTTTCGTCATTCTGAGAATGATTAATTCTACACTTTTTGATATCCGAGTTCGTTTCGGTGTCGTTCGTTGAGTTCCGTGCTTTTAGCGACTTTTCCGCGCTTGAGTTCGATTCTTGCGAATCTCGCTCAAACCGTTGTTTCGAGTTTCTTGTAAGTCCGCTTAACTTTGTTAGATGTGTTGTGAACTTCGGTTTGGTTATTCGATCACGATCGTGATTTCCTGCGCTTTGGGCCATTTTGTAATTTCTTGAAAGTTACGTATCCGTATCTGTAATGGTTGTCTCGACCCGCTTCTTGGTCGCGTATGACTAATTATGGTATTATGTTTTCATTTCGGTCGTTGATGTCGTCCGCGAACTTTTCGCCGTGTTCGCCTGCGGCGCTTCGAAATCGGTCGCCGAGCTCGGCGCTATGGATCGCCGGACGGTTATGGACTAGCCGGACGACATGGGCACCGCCGGACAGAGCGCGGCAGAACCGCATAGCGCACGCCATCGCCGGAAGGTCGCGCGCTAACCGGCAGGTGTAGCGCACGCTAGCCTGGTCGACCAACGCACGCTATCGGGCCGGACAGTGGGGTTTCTGAGGTTCTGGACTCGGTCAGGATCGGCAGGTAGCGCACGCTGCTTGTAACACCCCCAAGTTATTCAGGGTATATTACAGCGCCGTGAGCCCCGCCGTGGGACCCACAAGGCTAAACATACGCGGAACTATAAACTTGACCGATAAGGTCTACACACAAAAGAAAGGAAGACGATACAAATGGTATTCAAAACCATAACCAACGAAAACATATACATCACTTCACAAATCAATACCTCGGCAACACAGGCCGGAACATCAAGGAAACTGAAATACAATACTCGAGTATTTAAAAATCCATTCCAGTACAACAACACTGAATGGAGGAATCCAAGAAAATAACCGGAGACAAGATACAAGATCACACTTGCCCATCATCTTCACGCCAACCTGCACTCCGTCTGTCCGCTCTCCTGGAACCTCAAATACATGAAACGTATTTCCCCCATAAAGGGGTTAGCCGTCGAATAGCTAGTGCAAGTATAACAAGATGAAACATAATACTTCTCGACAATAAAGTAAATGTAATCCGTCAATTCATCAATATCCGTCAATTCATCAATTTAAGACTAGTATTCCTAATGACTAAAATCTCAAGACGTATGTGAATGCCGTAAAACGGTTCGCTCATATCATACGCTACATGTAGGAATGCCACAAACGGTTCGCTCATTACATGCCAACATTATTTCATATGAATGCCGTAGAAACGGTTCGCTCATATCAACCATGGAATCGCACTGCAGGCTACGAAACCCTCGAGGACCATAGTTCGCCCCGTGAGTGTCTAGAAATTATCATATCCTAAATATTTCATACTTTCAAAGTCGATAACGTATAATCATAAATGTATACTTGCCTTAATAAACGTTATCAAGATCCCAAGAACACGGTCGACCGAAGCTTGAACCATGCGTAAGACAACGAACGGAAGGGTTTCACTGAGTTCTTCACAAGAATTCGACCCTAACAACATAAATTCAATAAATCATCGATCATACGGGAAGAATAATCAAGAACGCCCGAAAACCCTCTATGACATTTTACCGACACCTTCAAGGCGTCGGTCAAGAACTCGACCAAAACAACGAATCGATACGATCCAACCATGGGATAACAAGGGAAATGATACAATACATCTAAATAATCATAAATCCATCACAATCCTAAGTTAAATCGGATTAAACGGATTTAAATCGAACAAAATACCCAAAATCTCCAAAATTAGATTTCTCGAAAATCAATTCGATTCGCTTCGATCAAAGGATGTTATCGGATGGATGATTGATGATATGAGCTCCAAGACTCCATGGATATGTTGTTAAACAACATGGATTCAAGCTTAGAACACGCCCACCGCGAAGAGGAGAAGAAGAAGGTGAAAATGGCAAGAAAACGTCTGCAGTGGCCTTTTATAGGGCCGATCGTCTGCCGACACGGCCCGCGCCGATCGGCACGGCCGTGTTGCACACCTGGCCGACAGGACTCGACCGTGTCCTCGCTTGACACGGTCGCGCGCGGAGGGCCTTCCGACGCTGACCCGTCCGACAAATGACTTCAAGATGACTCGACCGCGCTGCACGACACGGCGTGGCCGGGCGACGATTCTCGCTTATCCTAAGGGTTCGCACGGCCGTGGTCGACGACACGGCCGGGTCCTCGAGGCAGAGACTCCGCATTTCCGGACGAGTACGGCACGGGCCGTGTCGGACGACACGGCCGGTTCGGCCAGCGATCGCCAATAACGAGCGGGTGAGCTAAAACGACCATAACTCTCTCGTCCGGACTCCGATTGACTCACCGTTTGAAGCATTGGAAAGCTAACTCGATGCTCTATAATATTGCAAAAGATTTGGAATTTTTGGAGCTTCCAAGAATTTATGGTGATTTAACAAAGTCGAACTCATACGTGGAAAAGTCGCTAAAGAACACGGAATTCAACAGAACTATACCGAAACGAACTCGGATGACAAAAAGTGTAGAATTAATCATTCTCAGGATGACGAAACGGTCCCAAGCAAGTCGCCAAAATAGACTTCCGCCAAAAATAGAAAATTTCCGGGGAACAAAAATTACGGGTATTACATTCTACCCTCCTTAAAAGAAGTTTCGTCCCGAAACTTAAAACAGGTAGGGGGAAGAAATATTTCGCCAGGAAAACTCAACGAGATGCACAAGAACCGAAACATACGCCCAAACGGCGAATCATCAATATAGAACATAACAATACATTACCCGAAGGTAAACCAAACCAATGCCGAAAAGATACGAATTCACAATGCCCGAAGGCTCAAAGTCAACACCGATACACGAAAATACCGATACATCACAATGGCCTGAAAGCCGAATGTACCCCAAAGTCAGAATCATCACAATACAGATCTCAAAGAAGCAAACCTGATCGTCTGACATACCTCGGCGTATGAACAACTAACCGCAAATCGTCGGACATATCCAATACAACATGGACTACGAACGATCAATAAATAAAGCTCAAGAGGGACATCACAAGACGCCCGATCCGGAAATGTGTTCGTGCACATGTCCACCCCGTATACGGAATCCGAATATACGTGTGACAATGTACCTAATTAGCCTCAAGAACTACGTCTCGTGTGCACACCCAATGCGGAAATATCCACGCATGACCATCGGGTGCCCGGCTAAAAATCTTACACATAACCAATCGGCACGCAGACATGATTCCGTATATGCCACGATACAACATGACAACGAAACTCAAGGGATAAAACATCCAATACGGATCATACGACTCACCAAGTGAACGATGACACACGAATAATGAAAGATCGACACGACCAACGATATTCAAAACAACCATCCCGGGATCGAATTCCTAAGGACCGATTAACACGAACAACGATCACAACACAACAGCTGGGAAAATCCTCAACCTTCAACGATTACACAATTACCGAGTTCACAAGAATAATAGTGTGCTTCCTTGAATCGGTCAACACGACAATAATAATTCAACGGATGGGAATTATCGCTGATAATCCCAATTCAATACTTCGATTACCGTAGAATGGCCAATCGATAACAACGATACAACGGATGAGAGTATCTTCGACAACGGATGGGAATTATCTTTGATAATCCCATTTCAATACCTCGATTACCCTAGAACGGCCAATCGATAATCAATGATACGATAGAATAGATGTCCTGTCTTAAACCGACCACCAAAACGGAGATGAAAAAGGATATATCAAATGTCCCCAATCGGTTAACGCAACATCATAGCAATGCATCCAATTCGATGACAAAGATTCAACGATGTCTCGTAACGACATTAATCGCGAATAATAATAATCGATACATCGATACCGCGAACCGCTATCGATAGCAACTTTACCAACAAGTATCGTAATGCCTTGAACCGCCATTTACAAACAACAAGAACATTTGGCATAATTTGCCGACGGCGCCGTGTCAACCAATCCCTTGACATCAATACAATCATAAAGAGGCCAAGTCCCAAAATGATACACACAATCGTACGCCTACACGATAACATTAGTCTCATGGATTAGTACGAGTATA
Source organism: Orobanche coerulescens (assembly GCA_033398695.1). NCBI lineage: Eukaryota > Viridiplantae > Streptophyta > Magnoliopsida > Lamiales > Orobanchaceae > Orobanche > Orobanche coerulescens. The sequence goes on from CM065811.1 coordinate 159,472,484, forward strand.
AAACTTGTCTCGATATCAATACAACGTCGTTACCAATTCAGATTGATTTCGTCTTACGAATTCCTTCGCCTCGACCAAGTTAATCTACGAACCCTTCAACCTTAACCGCAACACAACAAACATAATTCACGATCAAACATCTTACCTTATTGTAAAACGAAGGATTGATAATCAACCGGTTCGATGACGAACAATTATCAATACCACCAAACCACGAACTCAATCGCTTTACCATATCTCGACTAATCACAAATCCGAACAATCCAACTCGGACACTTACAAATCCTCGTCCACAATACGAGTGAAATATGATGATCATATCAGCAACCAATTCGGACCAATAATAAGGGTCTAAATGTTCCAAACTCAATTCTTAAATACGAATTGACAAGGTTCCCTTCTCGTAAATCCATCGTTAAAATTTACTTATGACCGTCATCAATTCGAATCATCCGATCGGTTCAAAACAATAGATAATCATATTAAAAAGGTTATCAAACAATCCATTCATTCGATTTGAATATTTGCTCCATACGTATGGGCTTCCAAATTCGAGATGAATAATAGTCTCAGCAAACACAGAATCACATCCGTATTCCTATCCGAATATTATTTCCAACACATAATTTAGTTTCTAGATATGAATATTCCATATTCATTTTCAAAACATCAACACTTCTTAAAATATTTCATCACCTCGTATAATTCAAGAGTTCTTCAAGAACATGAAATATCCGAAATCACGTTCCGAACAACATCTCCGAGGTATATATCTCCATGTTACCATTTTCTTCATCATGTCATTCATACAATCTCAAGAATCGCAACAAAACCCTTATCACCATATGAAGAAGATCTCAATGATCATATCAACATCCGAAATCTCTTATTACAATTCCAACAAATCTCGTATAACATTATCACATGATACCATAATTGTAACACCCTGCATCCTCCTGAATATTACACGCCGTAAACCCTTCTCACAAGGATTTACTGTGCTAAGCACAATTTCCACGTCATTCCAAAAATGCTAAAAAGACCGATGACGGTAATATTTTTCAAATACTAAAAAAAATCATTTTCCAAATACCGTCAAAACGATCAAGGTTAAAATGCCAAAAACTCAGTTTAGGGAATCGGTTTTACAAAATAAAATTTCAGTTGGCAAAATACCAAAATCCATTTCAAAAATACTCACGCAGCGGATAAAAGTACAGTCCAATTTATGCATTTTCATTGAAATAAGACGAACATCAAAATACACGATTCCCAATGTACTCCCTCCCAAGTAGTAGCCCAAAAAGAAAAAAAAATGAGCCACTATCAAAGGGATGCGAGGATTACCTTGCATGGACGAACCACGAAGAAAGAATAATTTGAACTCCATTCCAAGAATCATTAAATCATCATAGTCATCATATGGCCTCAAGAACATCATTATCTCTATGATTCCATAATCATAATCAACATATTCAAAGCATGTCATTATCTTCCTTCAACATAAACCTCATAGAATATGGATAACACAAGAAATCACTTCAAGAATCAACAATAGTTCCATAACCAAGCTCTAATTCCATGATTCCAAGCTCACAATCATGTTAAAAGTGTTTAGAACACTCTTAAAAGTGAAGAGGGACGAGTTTTGGAGAGAAATATCTCAAAGGATCGGGAGAGAAATGAAAGGCAACACTTCAATATATAAATTGCACTCTCATTGCGTACGTAAGTGTCCTTTCTTAACGTACGTAACAACTTTAACGTACGTAATCCAATATCCATAACGTACGTAACTAACTCACTGTCTCATTCCGCGTACCCATTACGCACGTAACCCATACCATATAACGCATTTAATATACCGATTGACTTGCTACAAGATAATGATTGTGTTACGACGTAACACGCCCCGTATAACGCACGTAACACGACGTTGACTCACCACAACATCCTCCGCCGAAAGTTGCCGAAATAGGGTCCCACCGCCGACCAGACTCCTGCCTCGTCCGATGCCTTCGTTACGTACGTAATACCTTAGCCTTAACGTACGTAACCATGCCAATCTTACGTACGTATTAATTCCATACTTAGCCAATTTCAACAATTCCTGTCCAAAGTCATGACATGCCAAATACGAGCATACGGAAAAATCAATACATATACTCAATTCAATAACATTGTCCTACGTTCACAACATCCTTGAGCATAATTAACCATCCACGATATCCAATATATAAACGAAAAAAAAAAATATATATATATATCCGAAAAATCGGGGTATTACACTCTACCCCCCTTAAAAATAAGTTTCGTCCTCGAAACTTGCAATCACTCGCACAAACATTTCAACGGAAAATCCAAAATCACCAAGATAACCAAGAATTTTCGAATAATCCGAACAACATACTTACAGGTATGTGAAGACGAAGATCTCCCGTGATACTAGCATGCGACTCCTAAACAAAGTCTCAACATAATACCGTTACACACCAATATCACAATTAGCAATTTAACAAAATCTCAAGGAAGGGTTCACGTCCGTGATCACAGCCACGATTCTTCCTACTTTCAGCCAACATTCTGAAGGGCACACACGTGCGTAAGTATAATCCGAATCGCACATTCTCGAAGTGACCAATTCCCAAGAATACCAAGCTATAAACGAAACGATTAAGAAAAAATACGAGAAGAGTGAGAGGACTTACAAGTACCGGTCGCACGGTGATGATGGCAGAGTAGTGATATCATGGCAAATGCCGACTCAATCGACTCCAAAGACCGACCAGGTATCCATAAACCTAAGCTCGATACCATATTCGTAACACCCCAAGTTATTCAGTATATTACAAGCCGTGAGCCCCGCCATGGGACCCACAAGGCTAAACATACGCGGAACTATAAACTTGACCGATAAGGTCTACACACAAAAGAAAGGAAGACGATACAAATGGTATTCAAAACCATAACCAACGAAAACATATACATCACTTCACAAATCAATACCTCGGCAACACAGCCGGAACATCAAGGAAACCGAAATACAATACTCGAGTATTTAAAAATCCATTCCAAGACAACAACACCGAATGGAGGAATCCAAGAAAATAACCGAGACAAGATACAACGATCACACTTGCCCATCATCTTCACGCCGACCTGCACTCCGTCTGTCCGCTCTCCCGGAACTCAAATACATGAAACGTATTTCCCCATAAAGGGGTTAGCCGTCGAATAGCTAGTGCAAGTATAACAGATGAAACATAATACTTCTCGACAATAAAGTAAATGTAATCCGTCAATTCATCAATATCCGTCAATTCATCAATTTAAGACTAGTATTCCTAATGACTAAAATCTCAAGACGTATGTGAATGCCGTAAAACGGTTCGCTCATATCATATGCCGTTACATGTAGGAATGCCGCAAAACGGTTCGCTCATTACATGCCAACATTATTTCATATGAATGCCGAGAAACGGTTCGTTCATATCAACCATGGAATCGCACTGCAGGCTACGAAACCCTCGAGAGGACCATAGGCCCGTCCCGGAGTGGCTAGAAATAATCATATCATCAATATTTCATACTTTCAAAGTCGAGAACGTATAATCATAAATGTATACTTGCCTTAATAAACGTTACCGAAGATCCCAAGAACACGGTTCGACCGAAGCTTGAACCACGAAGAAGACAACGAACTAAGGGTTTCGATTCGAGTTCTTCACAAGAATTCGACCCTAACAACATAAATTCAATAAATCATCGATCATACGGGAAGAATAATCGAAGAACGCCCGAAAACCCTCTATGACATTTTACCGACACCTTCAAGGCGCTCGGTCAAGAACTCGACCAAAACAACGAATCGATACGATCCAACCATGGGATAACAAGGGAAATGATACAACACATCTAAATAATCATCAATCCATCACAATCCTAAGTTAAATCGGATTAAACGGACGAAATCGAACAAAATACCCAAAATCCCCAAAATTAGATTTCGAAAATCGATTCGATTCGCTCGATCAAAGGATGTTATAGGATGGATGATTGATGATATGGGCTCCAAGACTCCATGGATACGTTGTTAAACAACATGGCTTCAAGCTTAGAACACGCCCAGCTGCGGAAGAGGAGAAGAAGAAGGTGAAAAATGGCAAGAAAAACGTCTGCAGGGCCTTTATAGGGCCGATCGTCTGCCGGACACGGCCCGTGCCGATCAAGACGGTCGTTGCACAGCTGGCCGACAGGACTCGACCGTGTCCTCGCTTGACATGGTCGCGCGCGGAGGGCCTTCCGACAGTGACTCCGTCCGACAAATGACTAAGATGACTCGACCGCGCTGCACGACACGGCCGCGTGGCCGGGCGCATTTATTCTCGCTTATCCTAAGGGTTCGGCACGGCCGTGTCGGACGACACGGTCGGGTCCTGAGGCAGACTCGCATTTCCGGACGAGTACGGCACGGGCCGTGTCGGACGACACGGCCGGTTCGGCCGCAGTGATCGCCAATAACGAGCGGGTGAGCTAAAACAACCATAACTCTCTCGGCCCAGACTCCGATTGACTCACCGCTTGAACCATTGGAAAGCTAACTCGATGCTCTATAATATTGCAAAGATTTAGAATTTTTGGAGCTTCCAAGAATTTATGGTGATTTAACAAAGTCGAACTCATACGTGGAAAAGTCGCTAAAGAACACGGAATTCAACGTAACGATACCGAAACGAACTCGATGACAAAAAGTGTAGAATTAATCATTCTCGGGATGAAGAAACGGTCCCAAGCAAGTCGTCAAAATAGACTTCCGCCAAAAATAGAAAATTTCCGGGAACAAAATTACGGTATTACATCATTGTTTGGCCGTAGTGCACGCTAACCGGCAGGTAGCGCACGCCGCCGCCGACTAGCATACGTTACTGGTAAGTCGTTAGTCCAGCGGGCTATCGGATGTGCCAAGCTAGCGCGCGCAGCGGGCCGTAGCGCACGCTAGCGGAGTCGGTCGGCAGTGGTCGCCTGGGCAGGGTTGGTCGGTGATGCCGGGTCGTGTGGGCCCTGGCCGAGGGTACTCGGCCGATACCAGCCGATAGCGCACGCTAGTCCGGGAAGGCTAGCGCACGCTAGTCTGGCCCAGTATAAATGTGGCTGAGCAGTCATATTTCATTTCGTTTTTCACTTCCTTCCTTCCCCGTCCGCGAATGGCGATTCATGGGTGACGAAGCCATGTTGTTTAACAACAAATCCATGAATTTCTTGAGTTCATAACATCAATCAATCGTCCGTTATCATCCTTTGATCCAGCGAATCAAGGTAATCTTCCTTAGAACCCTAATTTCGTGAATTTGGGGATTTTTGCAATTTCGTCCGATTCATTCCGTGTTGTTGATTAATTCATGATGGGTATGATTAATCTTGGTAGTATTCTTGTGTTTAACATCATTTAATCCATTGTTCTTCGTCGAATCGAAGTATATTACTTGATTTCCTTCGAATTGACTTTTTGGGGAATTTGTCCCCGATCTCATTTTTCATCCGTTTTCGATGGATCGATTATGGTTAAATGATGTTGTTAAACATATTCTATGGATTGTATATCCATATTTCACCTTGGATTTCCGTTTTCGTGATTTGACGGAACGAATCGTGTTCTTGGCCGTTTTGGGGGAAATCCGTGAACTTTCGTCATTCGTTCTTTGAATTCAACGGCTTTGAGTCGTGTTATGGAATTCATTTCATTGTTATTATTTGTCCTTCGTAGTTTATGAACGTGAGTTGGCGTTCGGTGGAGTCGGCGGGTTCGTAGTCGGTTCGGGCCAACCTACTTCGGTCGATTCTCCGCGTTGTTCTTATTCGAGGCAAGTACCTTGCCCATACTTTTCTTATTTTATGGATATGATGATAGGTGATCGTCTTGGTGTGTTTGTTTGGTTGTTTGAAATGAAGTTTCAAAAGATTTCGGTTTGGCCTCATTAAAGGCTTTCTTTCAAATGGCGTGTGTGTTTTGTGAATGGTGTGTTTTGGGGATTGATTATGACTTGGTTATTTTGAACGTTGAAGAATTTGATGATGATACTCCTATTGTTTAAAGTTATGGAATCGTGTATTCCATATTTAATCTTGTTATGGTGTTTTGAAGAGTTTGATAATGGTGTCGAGTTAATGGCCATCTCTAGTGAGTATTCTTAATGAACTTACATTCTTAGCATATTAGTATTACATGAGTAACGTGTGTGTGTGTATGCTCACTATGGGTTAGATCCGACGGGGTCTCGGTAGGGGTCCACAGAGACGTGGATCGACGAGCTTGCTTTTAACCACTACGGGTTAGATCCGACGGGGTCTCGGTAGGGGTCCACAGAGACGTGGATCGACGGTTAATTGTGGTGCATTTTGCAAACGTGATTTGATTATGGCATTTCCGGAAATGAGTGCTTTTGAACGGTTTTTCATTTGCATGCATTGACTAAGTGTGTAAGAGGTAAGTTGTTCGTTTGGCCTACTTGGCTAGGATGGCTCAAGAGTATTTTGTTGTTTGTTTTAAATCTTTTATTTGTGGATTTTGATGTTGGGAGACGAACATTGTGGTCGTTTTTGTGTACTGTGAGTTGCGGAGATTTGGGGCTAAAATCCCAATGGTTTTGTAAAAGTCGTTTTACGGATTTGGGGCTAAAATCCCAACGGTTTGGTTAATGTCATTTTTCAGAAAGTAAACCTTTGGGGCGGTGACCCCTTTTTGCCTTTTGGATTTTGAAGAGTAGGATTTGATAATCCCAAGTTGTTTTCTATTAAAACTCTCGATGGCATTCTAAACCGTTTTATAAATTACTTCCATTGATTTATGATATTTCGATTTTGAAATGTTTTCTCAAACCCTTGCCTCGGGAAGTACTTTTCGTTTCGTTTGGATCTTTGAGGATCCTTGGTTATTGTTATTCGTGGAATGTGAATTGTATGGCTCGTATTTGCACTTTGTTCTTGCACTAGCAAAACAGTGGAGTTTTGCTAACCCCCGAGTATTCGGGGGGTGGATGTCTGTTTTTGCATTCAGGTTTTGGAGCATAACACAGGGTCGGCACGAAGGATGATGAAAGATGATCGATACTAATCACATGAGGAATCGTACATCGTGTGTTGGTTCAGTTGTACTTTATTTTCCGCTGCTATATTGTTCCCGTTGTACGGGTGTGGTTGTATTTTGTCCCCTGCGTGGGCATGAGTTGTATTCGCGTTGTATGTATTTGTGGAAAGACCAAATCGGTCTACTGAGTCATTTTAGCCTGAAAGGCATGGTTGAGTTGTTGTATGTCGTTACCAGCCTGGTAGATCCTTGAGAAAAGGTTCTACGGCGTGTAATATCCCTGAGCGGATTGGGGGTGTTACAAAGAGCTACACGTTAGCAATAACGGTGTGAAAGCTATCACTAAAAGGGATGTAGATTATGAGCAGATTTGAATTAATTATTGGCTGAATTTTAATACACTCAATTTCGTGAACAGTCACAAATATTTGATGACGCTGATGAAATTCTTTTTCATATTGAGTCGAAAAATAAATGAGTGATCGAGAGCAACCATTAAAGGGAGTCGTGTGTGTCACGAGTGGAAAGAAATAATCAACCTTTTTGGGTGGAGACCTTGCATTTTCGAATTACAAAAATAAAACCGTGTTTTAACTTCAAAATCATTAGTAGATTTATTTTGAATCTTGATTCATTTCTATCTACTGCATAAAGCTAGTTGTTGTGTAAATAGCATTTTGATCTCTTTTTCTCTTTATATATATAAGTATTTTTCTTATTTGTGTGTGTTTTAATAATTTATGTGCTATTTTTATTTTTTACATTGAGTGTGAATAATAAAGAGTCTTGCTCGGGACTAGCAAGAATTCAAGTTTGGGGGTGTGATAAGTGTCAGTTTTATATACTTATCCATGATTAGTATTGATATATTTCACCCATAATTATGAGCTAGTCTACTCATTTTTTTTAAATTAATTAGTTTTTAATAATTTTATTTTTATAGGATGAAGATGTAAATTTAGCCTTAATCGGATTGAATTACTGATTTACTCAATAAATAACATTTTTATATAAAATTCTCTATATTGAGTTTTTATGTATTCATGTTGTAGAGATTTTCGAGACGAGTTCGGCAGTCTTTCTGGATTCAAAATCAGAGTTATATATCAAAAGTTATCATTCGAAGAAGATTTGGGGCGAAAACGCAAAAGTCTAAGAAATTCCGGGCTGAAAATGAAATCTGAGACTCCATACGGGCGTAACATCTGAAAGTTATGTCCGTAACTCACACATCAACTAATGTGCAAAAAAGCAAAGTTACGGCCGTAACATCTGAAGGTTACGGCCGTAAGTCCTCATAGTTACGGCCGTAACATTTGAAAGTTACGGCCGTAACTCTTGGCAGATTTTTGATCATTTTTTAATCTTTTATACTTTGGTTCTATTATTGAGGTGATGGCTGACCTTGATCCGATCTAATGTAATAATGCTGGAGTTTTGGAGTTATTAGATGACTTTAGGTGTATAAATAGACCCCTTAGATCCATCATTAATCATCATTCATCTTATATTTTTCCTACTTTGTAATATTTTTCTTTGTGTGAAGAACACACTTGTGTTCTTGAGTGATTTATGTAATAGTGGTTTAGCTTATGTTGTTGATGGATTTTATTGCTTCTTTCTCCTTCATCTACTAAGGGAGTTAGGATCAATTCTTTCTCTTTTTCAACTAATAATGACCACTCAAGCTTGTAAAATGTTGAATAAAGCCTTCATGGGCTAAGTTATCCTTAGTTGGGATTATAAACAAGGTTTGCCATGTTATTTAAGTTTGTATAAAGATCTATTATGACTTACTTATTATTATGTGTGATTTTCATAGTTTTACCAATCTTTATTTATTTGGCCAATAAATGATGATATTTATGGTCTTCATATCTTTCGAAAGAAAATATGTTTGATTAGATCAAATGATCTTCACTCTAAGTTGTTCTAGGGGATAGAAATATACCTCTAGACCTTAGATGATTCTTTGAGTTATTTTCATAAAACCTAATGCTATGTATTGAAGCCAATCAACATAGAAATATAGTGGATTGATTCAATATATAAGAGGCGTTTTGACATTCAAAAGAGGAACCGTCTTTTTAAGGAAAATTGAATCTACACAATATAATAAGTAAAATTATCTTATGATCTCATATACATCTTCTATAACTAATTATGAACTAAGTTTGTAATCCCAACTATTCCATTTTACCTTTATTAATCTATTATTAGTGCAATCTTTCATTTCCTTAAATTTAAGAACTATTATTGTATTTTCCTTGCAATTGTCAAACCAAACTCTTAAATTGTGTGTTTCACTCATATAAATCTCTATAACAAATAGTTAAATAGTATATATATATATATATATCAATATATAACCTAATTTCCCGTGGGATCGATAAACCGAACTCAAAAAGTCCACTTACTACTTGATACGATATCGTGCACTTGCGATAATTACACAAAAGATGTCTCAACAAGTATAAAACTTGTCTCAAACAAAGGCGATGAAATCCTCCAACGAAAGACGAATGGCATCCTCCGACAGTCACAATCACCCGCACAACCATGAATGAAATACAATTCATTCAATAACACAATATCGGTTGAAAACAACACAATAGATTACCTCGATTCAAACACGAATCGATCAAGACACACAAACGAACATCATAGTCCTCAACCATGAATTCAAAAGTCCTCCGACACCTCAATGATCGATATGATCAAAATGTTCTTAACACTTGTGAAAAAAATTCAACAAGAATCATTAAGAACAACATCATACTAATCATCCCAAAATGATAATATCACCAATATCATCACTATCACCTCAAGAACATCATCAACTCTACTAACATGATGTCTAAACAATAATCACCCACCAATTCATCATGAATTCGGATGTCAACAAGATTAAATCAACCATTTCAAGATTATGACAATCATCACATAATTCATCATAATTCTATACGAAAATGGTTAGAATCTCCCAAGAACACAAACAACAACAATAATCATCTCAAATCTATGTTAATCATATAACAATCTTAACATAACTCTTCCTAGACATGATTATAACCTCCAAGTATTCTAAAACATTAAGAACAACTCCTCCTAAAGACATAATCATCATGTTCTTAATATAAGTTATAAAAACTCATTAATAATCATGCTATCCTCCAACAATCTGTTGGAACATTTTGTTCCATACATATATTAATAATGTTTTGATGATTAAAGTTGATAAACAAAACAAAACAAAACAACGAAGCGGCGATGCAAGCATCGACGGAAAACGAAGTGCAAAATGCTGGAGAAAATCAAAGCTAACGTACGTAACAATACTATGTTAACGTACGTAATATAAGGAAGCTTACGTACGTAATGGAAGATGAATAACGTACGTAACACAGTTCAAACAAGTAAACGTTGGAGGAGTCAAAGTCAGAAAAGCATGTAACGGATATATGACGTCATCAGTGACGTAATGTTAACATACGTAACAAAGTCAATGCTAATGTACGTAAAAATATGGCGAAACTCCCTAGACTGGATTGTGAAGAGGCTAACGTACGTAACCCATGGAGGTTAATGTACGTAACCAAGCTTACGTTCGTAACCAGAGTTACATAGCGTACGTAATGCAGTGTGCAGCAGCTAACAGCTAGTTTGTTGATGGAGCCTATAAATACCAAGTAGATGGTATTGATTCAATATAACAACTTCAAGCATACAAGATAATCATCTGAGTTTCATATTGATATTATTGTTGTTGTAATATTGAGCTTACATTGAGTGATTGAGTGTTATACACAAAATCATACACGAGTGGTACAAGAAAAGATACGATTGGATTCGGTGTTATTAGGATCAAGGATCCGGCATTGTTAGAATCGCAATCGCTATCTTTGTAAGGTTTATCTAGTACCGATAGAAAGTTATAGAGGTTGATTCCTTGTCCTACGAAAAGGAAAACGGTTTAACTTGGATCGAAACAAAGCCATGTACGAGTGGTTTATCACAGACCAATAAAAGATGTGATTGTAACGGTTATACCTCGACCGATAGAAGAGAGGAGAGGATGTTTTTCTTTAGCCTATTGAAAAAGATACCGAGAGAGGACGTAGACTCGTTTATAGCCGAACCTCTATAAATCCGTACGTCATTTAATTTCCGCATTTTATTTTACGCTTCCACAACACGGCGCAATATCCGACTCCGTACCCAACAATTGGTATTGGAGAGGTACTCCAATACATGGCTTAACATCCGAGGAGAAAAAGATCCAATGGCGTTTCAATTTGCTCCTGTCGAAGGCCTTGCTCTCAACCGACCACCATTCTTTGATGGCTCAAATTATTTGACATGGAAGAAAAAGATGTCAATCTTTATTCGTGCCTATGATATAGAGATTTGGAAAATTATTTGCCTTGGCCCAAAAATTCCTCTCAAATCCGACGGTACGCTCAAATTTTTCGAAGAATACGACGATGCCGATTAGAAAAATGACCATCTAAACTGTAAGGCTACTCAACTCTTATTTTGTGCCTTAAATCCGGAAGAGGTCAATCGAATCTCATCGTGTGAGAGTGCGAAATAAATATTGAAAATTCTCGAAATCACACACGAAGGGACAACTCAAGTCAAAGAGACGAAAATCAATATGCCTCTCCATGACTACGAGTTATTTATGATGAAAGGTGACGAGTCCATCACCAATATGCTCGACCGATTTTCGGTCATCACGAATGGACTTGCTTCGTTTTGTAAACCATTATCTAGTAGTGAAAAAGTTAAGAAAATTTTAAGATCACTACCTAGAAAATGGGACGGCACCGTGACCGCTATTATGAAATCCAAAGATCTCAACACTCTTGATTTTAGCGCCCTCGTTGGTTCGCTAATTAATTATGAGATCGTGTTAAAATCACGAAGTGTCAAACCTAAGCCAAAAGAACGATCGTTAGCCATGAAGGCTAAGATGTCGAGGAAGAAAGAAGAAATTCCGGTGGAGGAAAGCGACAAAGAAATGGCATACTATGCCAAAAATATTAATAAATTCCAAACCTTACTAAACCGGAGGAAGAAGGATATCTCGAGCGAATCTAAGAAGTTCAACAATTCTTGTCGACTATGTGGAAAACCAGGCCACTTCGCTAAGCATTGCCGAGCTAAACCCAAGAAGGAGGTTCTCGTGGCTACTTGGAGCGATGAAGACGAAGATGACGAATTTATCAATCAAAATAATCTCGCTCTCATGGCCCAGAGTTCGTTCGACGATAGCGACGTTGAAAGCCAAGTAAGTACATCCTCTCGTGACGAACTTTTTGATGCATTTGAGTTATTACATACGGATTTCCAAAATGCTTTATCGGAAATCAAATCCCTTAAGTCTAAAATTAAATCTTTGGAAATTGAAAATTCCAAAATTATCGTAAAGGGAAATTTTGTTGAAATGGATCATTCAAAGTGTATTGAAAATGAAAATATTTTGAAGAATGATCTCGGTAAATCCAAACCGAGCTTAAATCTTTGACAAAGAAATTCTCGTACGGAAACGAGAAATTTGAACAAATGCTTGGTGTTCAAAAATTTACTTTGAATAAAGAGGGGTTAGGATTCAAAACTCGTTTGAAAAACGAATCCGTTAATTTCAAAATACCCCATTGCGAAAAGTGTTTAAAAATCGGGCATCATATTTCAAGTTGCAAAAGCCCGAGACGGACGATAAAAATTAAGAAAATTTGGGTTCCTAGAGGAACAATCGTTTCAAATATCGTCTACATTTCTAAACAAAAACCAACTATAGGTTGGATCCCCAAACATTGATTTTTTGTATTTTACTCAGGGGGAGTAATTTTTTTTAACGGATAATATTTTCAGGGGGAGTTAATACCCTTGTATTTATTTTTGCATATTTCATTATTTATTGAATTTTTTATTGGTATTTTATTGCATATTTTTTTGATGAATACAAAAAGGGGGAGAGATAGGAGAATGGAGAAATAAGGCAAAAATGTGATTGGAAAATTAAGTCGAAAATGTGATTAACCATGAAAGGGGGAGAAAAATCGAACAAAATCGATAGCATACAAAAAGAATTTGAAAAACGAAGGAGTTGAACAAAAAAATGGGAGAAGATTCTAACGAAACAGAAAAGTCAAAAACTTTGGTCTGTAAAGATATACATATATTTGTATTTTTGTATGTAAATCCCATTGGCGAAGTGTTGTTTTGTAATCATCAAAAAGGGGGAGATTGTTGAAACATTTTGTTCCATACATATATTAATAATGTTTTGATGATTAAAGTTGATAAACAAAACAAAACAACGAAGAGGCGAAGCAAGCATCAAAGGAAAACGAAGTGCAAAATGCTGGAGAAAATCAAAGCTAACGTACATAACAATACTATGTTAATGTACGTAATATAAGGAAGATTACGTACGTAATAGAAGATGAATAACGTACGTAACACAGTTCAAACAAGTGAAGGTTGGAGGAGTCAAAGTCAGAAAAGCATGCAACGGATATATGACGTTATCAGTGACGTAATGTTAATGTACGTAACAAAGTCAATGGTAACGTACGTAACCAATATGGCGAAACTCCCTGGACTGGATTGTGAAGAGGCTAACGTACGTAACCCATGGAGGTTAACGTACGTAACCAAGCTTACGTACGTAACCAGAATTACATTGCGTACGTAATGCAGTGTGCAGCAGCTAACGGCTAGTTTGTTGATGGAGCCTATAAATACCAAGGATATGGAATTGATTCAATATAACAACTTCAAGCATACAAGATAATCATCTGAGTTTCATATTGATATTATTGTTGTTGTAATATTGATCTTACATTGAGTGATTGAGTGTTATACACAAAATCATACACGAGTGGTAAAAGAAAAGATACGATTAGATTCAGTGTTATTAGGATCAAGGATCCGGCATTGTTAGAATTGCAATCGCTATCTGCCTCATTTACGAAAGATGTTACGTACGTAATCATGAAATACTAATGTACGTTATCTAACCACAACCCTAACGTACGTAAATCCCCCTCCATAGGGTACGCAAGCCCCCGTTGACTGCAATAGTGAGATCCAATCAAAGAGACCCGGCCCTACCAGCCAAAAGTCGACCACGAGGAAGGTTCCCCCTATCTGTACCCCTTTACGTACATAACATGACAACCATAACATACGTAAGCTTAGTCATAGCTTAACGTACGTTAAGATATCCTCGTAGCGTACGTAAGTAGCACAATGACAACACAAGGAAGTTCCAACAAGTTCAACCCGAATGAACGAACACGATCCAAGCACCTTAACAATCACGAATAATATAATACAACACGTATACTATCGAAGAGGAGGTAAAGACAGTACGAGTATAACAGTGTAATTAAATCCAAAAACGAAGAAAAAAAATATCCCTGGATATTACATACTCCCCCTTAAAAAGTGTTTCGTCCCCGAAAGTAAGGGTACACAACTCGAAATATAAACTATCCATCAGGATATGAAAACAACATCTCCAGGAATACTCCTCACTGTGAACCACTTCGCCTAAGTAACTAGGCCAACCCCCCGGGTCCCCGCATCTCCTCTGCCTGAATAAGGCGAAAATCAAGTGATAAGAGACTCAACCAAGTGCGAGATTAGTCGATTCATGACTCCTCCACTAGAGGCTAGCCAGAAAGTCGTACCACCCGCATGACTTGTAACATCAGCATACACACCCCGCAGGAGCTGCCCATTATACATGTCTACAATCATCTGTGTACACTTCCCCATTCTCGTCAGCATCGGACGCCCATGCAGTCACTGACTCACACCACAAAAGGAAAAACAATACATATATAGTCCTCGGGACCATATCTATTGCACGCTCAAGTCCTCACGACTTGACATCTCAAATCACAACCGATATACACAGATTATCACAAACTCGGGTACAACACCAGAAGAAAATTAGAAGCAAATCAAATCAAACAATCTCAAGTCTCATGACAAATACTATCATTACAAGATAGATCAACAACAAATGGTTCACAACCACAATACACAATACAAATTAAGTTAAACATTAATCTGAAAATCGAAGAAAGGAAAACATAAATCAAGACTACATCTCAAGTGTACCCAACATCGATATCCTCCAGATCATCGATCTCCTCCATCTCATCGATTCAAGGATGACCCAAATCTGACCTTGTTGCTCCTCCTCGGATGTCCTCACCTCTGGCTTCCAAAGCCTGATAGGACCCCTTGGATGAAGTATGGACTAGAGTAACAAAATCTCTCGAGGCCCGTGAGCTTTCTCGAGATCTACTGGCACTAGAACTCTTGCAGTATTTCTGAAAGTGTCCCTGCCTACCACATAGAAAACAAGCAATAGTCTGCATCGAGCATCGGGTACTGCGATGTCCTATTATATCACAGTTAAAGCAAACAACGGTTGAACTCATCACCTCAGATGAAGATGCTTTCCCAGTACGAAGGCGACTAGAAAACGACCTCTTGGATGTCGGATCCCGATGTCCCTATGAACGAACCGATATCCTAGTCCTCTCACCAGAAGAAACTGCAGAGTTCTTTCGAGCAAGCTCCTTGATCAAAAGCTCTGCTCCAAGAGCCTTCTCAATGAATTCACCAAGTGAATTACAACTGTGATTGAACAATTGCATCCTCAACTGCGGGTTTAACCTCTTGCTAAAATACTTGATCTTATCCACCTCAGTACGGATAATAGATGAAGCAAATTGAAGAAGTCCATGAAACTTCTCAGCAATGATAATAACACCTTCGTCCTCGACGGATTCGGGGTTCAAAACCTCAGATAACTTGGCTTCACGAAGTGGAGCTGGATAATACCTCTCTAACATGAGAGTCTTGAACTCGCCCCAACCAAAATCATGATCGGTGGGTTTCACAGAAAGCCACCAAGAATAAGCGCCCTTACACAAATAGTAAGCCGCTAATGCCTTCTTACTCTCTTCCGGAAACTGAACCATGTCGAAGAGTTTCTTAAAATGTTCAAGCCAATGAACAATGTCAGCTGGTTCCAACGAACCCTTAAAAGTAGGCGGCCTCTGGCGAGAGATATCGCCAACAATCTGGCTCACTCCCCCAGTCTGTTAATGAAATGGCACCTGGAATCCCTACTGCGGTGGGCCACGAACCATCGAGGCCTACATGGTCTCCATTGTTTACGTCATCTAAGTCATCTGGGCCATCATTCCATTAATAAGCAAGAAAGGGTCGACGTGTCCACTCTCAGTCTGATTAGCTTCTCGATTATGACATCATGAAGGGGAATCGGTCGGCGTAGGTTACACCATCGGCCGAATTCTGATCCATCTCGGCATCCGCATGCGTAATAGCATGAGGTTCTGGGTTCCGGCCTGCTCTGTAGCCTTTACCCTCTCTGCCACGTCCTCGGATTCCTCTTTCCATACTGAAAGAATAACGTTCGATCATGATCATAGCTCAAATACGCCTCAACGACCAATCTAGAATGCTAAGTCAATAGCCAAACATGAGTATACATACTCAACAGATAAACAATCACATCAATCATGCTAATCATAGCCAATACAGAGCCCACACGCCCCAAAATAATCACGAATCAATCGTGCCACACATATCACATACAGGTTTCATCAAAACATGTATAATTAATGACATAATGAATGTAAGAACATAAAAGAGAACCGAGTCCTTACACAGGTCATATGAAGCTTCTAGGTCTTGCGATACTATCCTTCACTGACAACGACTTGATGAAAGAATGACTCATACAGTCATCTAACTATCACGACTCAAATAACCCTACTGTCCAGATTGTCATAACCTGACAGCCTCACTACTATCGCGTCGGTAGAGCCACATAACTCACATATCAGGGTATCTCACAACCCCTTTCTCTGATACCATCTTCTGTAACACCCCCAAAATCCCATTGGGTTATTACAGTACTGTGAACCTCACACCAGGAGATCCACCAGGCGAACACGACTAACATGCATTAATCTGAAGAAAAAGGAAATCACAGTCCCTACTATGATATCCGACACAATATTCTGACGTGGAATTTTAATGACAATGATGAGCCTACATGGCCAAAATAAAAATACAACAACATCCACGAGCCTTGCTCAGATAACACAAAATAACAACAACTAACAAACGGGAGAATACTCCCAACCGACTGACCAATATGAACACCAAAACAACTCGGGACTAGTATCGCTCGAATGCCTAGTCGCCATCGTCATGCCCTTGTGTGTAATACCCAGATTTTCAGTATAAATTTTTCGCGTTATTTTATCTGAGGTATATTGTATAGGTTGGTGTCTATACAGTATGGATAAAATAAATTGAGGAGCGAGACAGTTATACTTGTGTAATTGACATTTTGATTGACAGTTATATTGAGGATTTGTTGTATCAGGTTGAACTGATTTGGATATCAGGTATATCATATGAGAATATTTTTTGGTATGAGTATATGTGTATTCAATATGCCGTATGTTCGTATCCAGTATGTCAGGACGTCGGACAGGAACAGTTGGATTTTGGCTAACTATAAACCCATTAACGTACGCTAAGTTTAAGGACTTACGTACACTAAATTATACGTTTTACGTACGTTATGCGTAAGGTATTACGTACGTAACAAGAGGAATCGGGCAGTTGGGCCCGGTGTTGGCAGCTTTCGGCGTGGATGTAGACAGGTAAGTCAACGGATGGAGTTACGTACTTTATACAGGGTGTATTACGTACGTAATACAAGTATAATACTGTAGCAAGTCAACGTACGTATTACGTACGCAACGGAATAAGTGTTACATACGTTACGGGGCGGCTGGCCGAGTCGTGGCCGAGAGGACCTGCAGTGGCCGAGCATGGTCGGCAGTGACTCGCAGGGGTGGCCGATCACGGTCGGCAGTGACTCGCTGGGCGCGGGACTGGCCGATAATGTACGTAAGGCTGTGGCCGGTTACGGTCGTAAGGGCCAGTTACGTACGTAAGCCAGCTGCCGGTTACGTACGTAAGGGTGTCGACCAAACTGGGCAGTAGGGTAGGCCACGGACGGTTACGTACGTAAGCCACGGCCGGTTACGGCCGTAACATGCCGATAGGATTCAGCCTATATAAGGCCTGGACCGAGTCACCTTGAGCATTTTTCATTTTTCTTCGTTCCTTTCGCTATTTCTTCAGCAAAGATGATGGATTTGAGTAAGAGCAACTTAGAACAACATGTTTTGGAAGTTTGATTCATGGATTAACATCATCTTCCACTCGGATCGAAGGTAAGAACACATGAAGTTTTGGTTTTTGGATGTTCTTGAGGTTTCTTGGTGTTTTAGCCGATTTGATTCATTTTGATTCAGATTATTGATAGAACTTGATTGTATACTCGTAATCATTCAATACTCTTGAAGTTTTATGGAATAAATTCGAGTATTTCTTTGTTAAAATGATTGAATTGGACTATGCCTTCAAAGTTTTCGATGAAATGCCTTAGTGAGTAGAACTTGGGAAATTCTACACGTTTTTGTATGAATGGTGATTGAATTGATATTGTTGTGATGATTCTTGGTAATTACGGAAATTTTGTTAAGGGAAGATAATGAATTGATGATCAAATGCCTTGATTATGTTGTTATGATTATGGAATCATAGTATTCTCGATGTTCTTGGTGGTTTGTTGCGATTCATGATGTTATGAGAAGTATATGTTGAAGAACATGATTATAGACACCTTGAATTGTGAATAAGGATTGTTTAGATGTTTGAACACATCGTATTATGTCGTTTGAGGATTTTGAATATGATTTCGGAGTTAGTTGTGTTCTGAAGGAACATTTGGATTATATAAATTGTTGAACATGTTTAAGAGGTGTTGGTGTTTTATATATGAATATGGAATATTCATATCTAGAACTAAGTTATGTGTTTTGGTACAATATTCGTATAGGAATACGAATATGGTTCCGGGTTTGATAAGATTATGACTCACTTTTGAGTTTGAGAATTTATACGTATTGAACAAGTGTTCAATTCAGATAAGGAATTATTTGAAACCTTTGGAATATGGTTATCTATAATGTTGAATTAATCGGATCATCCGCATTGGTGATGATAATCAGTAATTGGTTTATATTATGAATTTACAAGGACGAAACTTGTATCCGTATTTAAGATTGAATGTGGAATCAGTAATGCTTAGACACTTGGTTTAATTTGATTATTGATATGATTATCGGATTATGAATCATGTTGTTGTTTTGAGTTCATGACCGATTGATTTGGTTGTTCGGATTTGTGTTTAATTGGGATATTGTAGAACCGTTGTGTTTGTTGATCGGTTATTGATTGTTATTTGTTATCATCGAGTTATGGCTTGTATTATGGATATGAGTTCGTATTTGTTGAGTTGGATTATTTGGTTTCATGTATATGATCGAGGTTTCGTTGAACCATTGAGTTTGTTGGTTGGGTATGTCGGTTATTGATTTTTAACGAATGTGTGTTAATCGGTTATTGCAATAGGTTGATATGTTTTGATCGTGGATTATGACCGTTGTGTTGCAGTTGAAGCTAAAGAGTTCGTAGATTGATTTTTGTCGGGGTTGAGAAGCTCGCAGACTAAGGCAATGGATTTTGGTAACGGCTTCGTGGTATCGGTATCGAGGCAAGTTTATACTTATTCAGTTTATAATATTTGATGAATGGTTTCGTTTTCATTTCATTTATAATTCATATAGCAATGTTGTTAGAAATGTAAGTTTTCGGGATAATGGTTTGTATATCGTGCTCTGGTTGTATTAAATCATAAGGTATATGATTTAATTGTGTTCAAGGAAGACGTGAGTTATCTTTGGTCAAGGATATAGAATATCGGTTATCGAGGATAGTTATCGTGATGACATAAGTATCGGGAAAAAGGTTTATTGGTATTGAATGGATAGTACCTTATTTGAGATTATTCGTATAACCGTGTATTCGTTCAGGGATGCTGTTCGTGGAAACGATGTTGTCTTTGGCTTTGAGGTAATTTATGTATTGTTCAGTTATGAGATAATTATTATGTTGGGTTGTTGTATATGTTGTACACTGAGGCTTCGTATATTGGGATTCATATTGATTATTTCATTGAGGGATGATGATCCCAGGGCTGATTGTATTGAGATCATTGATCGTGTTGATCATTTGTCGGGGATAATGATCCCAAGATTGTTGTTTTAGATATTGATTAGTCGTGTCGACTTTTCTTTGTCAGTTTGTCATTGTTCACTTCGGTGAGTATTTTGATCCTTATTGGATATGTGATTCTTTGAGTTTCGTTGTCATGTTGCATCGTGCCATATTTGGAGTTATATCTGCGTGCCGATTGGTTATTGTGTAGGATTTTTAGCCAGGCACATGATGGTTATGCGTGGATGTTTCCGCATTGAACCGTGCACACGAGACGTAGTTCATGAGGCTAATTAGGTACATTGTCCCACGTATATTCTGGATTCTGTATACGGGGTGGACATGTGCACGGACACATTTCCGGATCGGGCCAACTGTGACGTCCATCTTTTGAGCCATATTGTTTGGTCGTTCATAGTCCATGTATGATTGGATATGTTCGACGGTTTGTGACTGGTTGTTCATACGCCCTAGGGGTATGTTCGACAGTCAGAGTTATTTCTTTGAGATCCATTATTGTTGATCATTTGGAGTCTACCTTGTTGAGGGTACTCTCGGTTATTGTTGGTCCTTTGTTGATCATTTGGAGTCTACCTTGTTGAGGGTATTCTCGGTTATAGTTGGTCCTTTGTTGATCGTGTTTGGAGTTTACCTTGTTGAGGGTATTCTCGGTTATAGTTGATCCTTTGTTGATCGTGTTTGGAGTTTACCACGTTGAGGGTATTCTCGGTTATTGTTGATCCTTTGTTGATCGTGTTGGGAGTTTACCATGTTGAGGGTACTCTCGGTTATTGTTGATCCTTTATTGGTCGTATTGGAGTTATCGTGGTGATGATATTCTCAGTGATGTATTGGTTGATCATTGTTATTGATCGTATGAGCATTCGGACTGTACGTCGATGTTCGAGATTTGTTATCATTATCATGTGATAGTTGATCTAAAGTATGTTGTGTATTATTGATTTATCCAGGTTGAGATTTGATTGTGTAATCCGACGGACAGGAGTTGGCATAGATTGGATTATTTCCACACTTATGAGTTATGATGATGTTTTGAGGATTATTGGTAATTTTGGAATACAGTAGAGATGATTGTTGTTGAATTCATTTCGTCATTTGAGAATACGAAATGTGGAATATTTCAAGGATTGATTTAGTATGGATTGCTATGAATTGGTAAGGTTATAACGGTACGATTATATTGGTAGTATTCTTACTTCGTTATTACATTAGTATGTAATTATTTATGATGATGTGATCGATATCATTGTTGAGTATTGTGGCTGACCCCGTCGTGGGCTTTATTTTTAGGTACTCGGAGATCGAGCTAGTAGCGGTCGTGAAGGGGTGAGCTTCCCGGGTGATACTGGCTGTGGCATGTTTTTGAGTATTGATTATTTATTTCTGGTTGTTTTATTTCCGCTGCAAATGTGTATTTTGAACTGTGTTTTTATCCGCTGCGTGTGTATATTTCAAAATGGCTCTTTAGTATTTTTACCAACTTGTGTGTATTTCAAATGGCCTTTTTGGCATTTTACGAACTTGGGTTATTTTCGTCAAACTCTTTTTCCCAAATTATTTTATCGGTACGTTTAATTGGTGGCTTAACGTACATTTTGAAACTGTCGAAATTTGGCATTTCGCTTTGTATTTTCTAATGGTATTTTATGACGGTATTTGAGAACTATGTTTTTGAAGATATTTGAGTATTTAAAATATTACCGTAATTGACCTTTTGGCATTTTTAAACGTTTTTGAAATGGTTTTAGCCTGGTGGGTTCCGACGCGGGACCCACGGCCCTGTAATATCCCGAATGGTTTTGGGGGTGTGACAGAAGATCGTATCAGAGCTTGGGTTTTGTGAAACCCAGGCGTGTGTGTTATGTGGCTCTACCGTTACGGTAGTAACGTGATTTTTGAAAATGAGTTTCTCTGACTTTTGAGTCAAATCGATTTTTGGAGTTTCCAAAATTTTTGAAATCTTTTTAAATTGCTATTTGTAATATTGGTGTGCGTTGATTGTGTTGAGACTTCGTACGGAAGTCGTGTGCTAGTATCACGAGAGATCATCGGCTTCACGCACCTGTAAGTATATTGGTTTGGTTATTTCGCTTGTGGCGACACTTGATTGCTTTTGTGATGAGTTGGAAATTTTGGATTGAACTGTTGTTGGTGACGGGTTGCAAGTTTCGAGGACGAAACTTATTTTAAGGGGGGTAGTATGTAATACCCAGATTTTCAGTATAAATTTTTCGTGTTATTTTATCTGAGGTATATTGTATAGCTTGGTGTCTATACAGTATGGATAAAATAAATTGAGGACCGAGACAGTTATACTTGTGTAATTGACGTTTTGATTGACAGTTATATTGAGGATTTGTTGTATCAGGTTGAACTGATTTGGATATCAGGTGTATCGTATGAGAATATTTTTTGGGATGAGTATATGTGTATTCAGTATGTCGTATGTTCGTATCCAGTATGTCAGGACGTCGAACAGGAACAGTTGGATTTTGGCTAAGTATAGACCCATTAACGTACGCTAAGTTTAAGGACTTACGTACGCTAAATTATACATTTTACGTACGTTATGCGTAAGGTATTTTGTACGTAACAAGAGGAATCGGACAGTTGGGCCCGGTGTCAGAAGCTTTCGGCGCGGATGTGGACAGGGGACTCAACGGATGGAGTTATGTACGTTATACAGGGTGTATTACGTACATAATACGAGTATAATACTATAGCAAGTCAACGTACGTATTACGTACGCAACGGAATAAGTGTTACGTACGTTACGGGGCGGCTGGCCGAGTCGTGGCCGAGAGGACCTGCAGTGGCCGAGCATGGTCGGCAGTGACTCGCAGGGGTAGCCGATCACGGTCGGCAGTGACTCGCTGGGCGCGGGACTGGCCGATAACGTACGTAAGGCTGTGGCGATTCTGGCCGTAAGGGCGATTACGTCGTAAGCCGGTACCCGATTACGTACGTAAGGGTGTCGACCAAACTGGGCAGTAGGGTAGGCCACGGACGGTTACGTACGTAAGCCACGGCCGGTTACGGCTGTAACGTGCCGACAGGACTCGGCCTATATAAGGCCTGGACCGAGTCATCTTGAGCATTTTTCATTTTTCTTCGTTCCTTTCGCGATTTCTTCAGCAAAGACGATGGATTTGAGTAAGAGCAACTTAGAACAACATGTTTTGGAAGTTTGATTCATGGATTAACATCATCTTCCACCCGGATCGAAGGTAAGAACACATGAAGTTTTGGTTTTTTGATGTTCTTGAGGTTTCTTGGTGTTTTGGCCGATTTGATTCGTTTTGATTCAGATTATTGATAGAACTTGATTGTATACTCGCAATCATTCAATACTCTTAAAGTTTTATGGAATAAATTCGAGTATTTCTTCGTTAAAATGATTGAATTGGACTATACCTTCAAAGTGTTCGATGAAATGCCTCAGTGAGTAGAACTTGGGAAATTCTACACGTTTTCATATGAATGGTGATTGAATTGATATTGTTGTGATGATTCTTGGTAATTACGAGAATTTTGTTAAGGGAAGATAATGAATTGATGATCAAATGCCTTGATTATGTTGTTATGATTATGAATCATAGTGTTCTCGATGTTCTTGGTGGTTTGTTGCGATTCATGATGTTATGAGAAGTATATGTTGAAGAACATGATTATATACACCTTGAATTGTGAATAAGGATTGTTTAGATGTTAGAACACATCGTATTATGTCGTTTTAGGATTTTGAATATGATTTCGGAATTAGTTGTGTTCTTAAGGAACACTTGGATTATATGAATTGTTGAACATGTTTAAGAGGTGTTGGTGTTTTAGATATGAATATGGAACATTCATATCTAGAACTAAGTTATGTGTTTTGGTACAATATTCGTATAGGAATATGAATATGGTTCCGGGTTTGATAAAATTATGACTCACTTTTGAGTTTGAGAATTTATACGTATTGAACAAGTGTTCAATTCAGATAATGGAATTATTTGAAACCTTTGGAATATGGTTATCTATAATGTTGAATTAATCGGATCGTCCGGATTGGTGATGATAATCGGTAATTGGTTTATATTATGAATTCACGAGGAAACTTGTATCCGTATTTAAGATTGAATGTGGAATCGGTAATGTTTAGACACTTGGTTTAATTTGATTATTGATATGATTATCGGATTATGAATCATGTTGTGGTTTTGAGTTCATGACCGATTGATTTGGTTGTTCGGATTTGTGTTTAATCGGGATATTGTAGAACCGTTGTGTTTGTTGATCGGTTATTGATTGTTATTTGCGATCATCGAGTTACGGCTTGTATTATGGATATGAGTTCGTATTTGTTGAGTTGGATTATTTGGTTTTATGTATATGATCGAGGTTTCGTTGAACCGTTGAGTTTGTTGGTTGGGTATGTCGGTTATTGATTTTTGTCGAATGTGTGTTAATCGGTTATTGCATTAGGTTGATATGTTTTGATCAGATATCGAGGATAGTTATCATGATGACATAAGTATCGGGATAAAGGTTTATTGGTATTGAATGGATGGTACCTTATTTGAGATTATTCGTATAACTGTGTATTCGTTCAGGGATGTTGTTCGTGGAAAGGATGTTGTCTTCGGCTTTGAGGTAATTTATGTATTGTTCAGTTATGAGATAATTATTATGTTGGGTTGTTGTATATGTTGTACATTGAGGCTTCGTATATTGGGATTCATATTGATTATTTCATTGAGGGATGATAATCCCAGGGCTGATTGTATTGAGATCGCTGATCGTGTTGATCATTTGTCGGGGATAATGATCACAGGATTGTTGTTTTGGATATTGATTAGTCGTGTCAACTTTTCTTTGTCAGTTTGTCATTGTTCACTTCGGTGAGTCTTTTGATCCTTATTACATATGTGATTCTTTGAGTTTCGATGTCATGTTACATCGTGACATATCTGGAGTCATATGTGCGTGCCGATTGGTTATTGTGTAGGATTTTTAGCCGGGCACATGATGGTTATGCGTGGATGTTTCCGCATTGAACCGTGCACACGAGACGTAGTTCATGAGGCTAATTAGGTACATTGTCCCACGTATATTCTGGATTCCGTATACGGGGTGGACATGTGCACGGACACATTTCCGGATCGGGCCAACTGTGACGTCCATCTTTTGAGCCATATTGTTTGGTCTTTCATAGTCCATGTATGATTGGATATGTTCGACGGTTTGTGACTGGTTTTTCATACGCTCGAGGGGTATGTTCGACAGTTAGAGTTATTTCTTTGAGATCCATTATTGTTGATCATTTGGAGTCTACCTTGTTGAGGGTACTCTCAGTTATTGTTGGTCCTTTGTTGATCATTTGGAGTCTACCTTGTTTAGGGTATTCTCGGTTATAGTTGATCCTTTGTTGATCGTGTTTGGAGTTTACCTTGTTGAGGGTATTCTCGGTTATAGTTGATCCTTTGTTGATCGTGTTTGGAGTTTACCACGTTGAGGGTATTCTCGGTTATTGTTGATCCTTTGTTGATCGTGTTGGGAGTTTACCATGTTGAGGGTACTCTCGGTTATCGTTGATCCTTTATTGGTCATATTGGAGTTATCATGTTGATAATATTCTCAGTGATGTATTGGTTGATTATTGTTATTGATCGTATGAGCATTCAGACTATATGTCGATGTTCGGGATTTGTTATCATTATCATGTGATAATTGATCTACAGTATGTTGTGTATTATTGGTTTATCTAGGTTGAGATTTGATTGTGTAATCCGACGGACAGGAGTTGGCACAGATTGGATTATTTCCACACTTATGAGTTATGATGATGTTTTGAGGATTATCGGTATTTTTGGAATACAGTAGAGATGATTGTTGTTGAATTCATTTCGTCATTTGAGAATACGAAATGTGGAATATGTCAAGGATTGATTTAATATGGATTGCTATGAATTTGTAAGGTTATAACGGTAAGATTACATTGGTAGTATTCTTACTTCGTTATTACATTGGTATGTAATTATTTATGATGATGTGATCGATATCATTGTTGAGTATTGTGGCTGACCCCTTCGTGGGCTTTATTTTTGTAACACCCCCAAGTTATTCAGGGATATTACAGCGCCGTAAGCCCCGCCGTGGGACCCACAAGGCTATACATACGCGTAACCATAAATTTTGACCGATAAGGTCTACACACAAAGGAATGAAAAACGATACAAAGGTATTCGAAACATAACCAATGTATTCACGGACATCACAATACAATTCAATACTTCGGCAACACAGGCCGGAACATCAAGGGAAGAGGAAAACGATACTCGAGTATTCAAAAGACAATCCAGTACAACAACACTGAACCGGAATTCCAACCATAACTGGAAGAAAGACACAGTATCACACTTGCCCACCATCTTTATGCCGACCCGATACCTGCCCGTCCGCTCTCCTGGAACCTGAAATACATGAAACGTATTTCCCCCATAAAGGGGTTAGCCGTCGAATAGCTAGTGCAAGTATAACAATATGAAACATAATACTTCTCGACAATAAAGTAAATGTAATCCGTCAATTCATCAATATACGTCAATTCATAAATTAAAGACTAGTATTCCGGAATAACTAAATCTCATAAGACGTATGTGAATGCTGTAGAAACGGTTCGTTCACCTCATACACCGTTACGTATGTGAATGCCGTCAAAACGGTTCGTTCACCTCATACGCCGATACATGTAGGAATGCCGTCAAAACGGTTCGTTCATTACATGCCAATCAATATATCTATGAATGCCGTAAAAACGGTTCGTTCATGATATGCCATCAATATTTCTTACTTTCAAAGTCGAGAACGTACAATCATAAATGTATACTTGCCTTTGAGACATCGAGAAATCGAACGGAGGAAAGGTATGAGTTCGGTAGGTCCGAGAACGCGCTTCCGGCACCTAAACGATTCGCAAGGAATATTACAATTAATTATCCATACTCAAATTATACGAAGAGACTCCTGAAACTCGTCTACGATTCCAGAAAATATACGGGTGGATAACTAAAGGTTGGGAAATTGCCCAAACCCCCACAAGTCCGAAAACGGCACAATCCAACCCGTAAAATCGGGAGAACACTCATATGGTATAGATATATATCAAAATCTCAAGGTTCTCAAGCTTCAATCGGACAAAACGGACGAATCTACGAAAACCCCCAAAATCCAACATAAAAATTCAAAGTGTTCTTGAATAATCTTTCAATAATCCGATGAATACTCAAGCATGTCCATAATCACGCATATATCACATCATACACCATGATTTTATCATCCAAAACGTCAAAACCCACACAAAATCGAGAAGTCAAGATGTCGAAGGAATTACCTCTTGAATATCCAAGCTCTATGATCCAAGGAATGATAGATCGGCTATCCGGGCTTCCCAACCGATTGAAAGTGGTAAATCTTCAACACACAAGTGATAGCTATGAAAAGAATTCTTCCCTCAACTCTCTCTCTCGCGATGGAAGAAGAAATGGGGAAAGAATGGCTGAAATCTCGCTTAAAAAGCCGAATTATGCAGTTGACCGCATTGTGTGCCGCGCCTCAGCATATGTGTGCCGCGGCACAGGCCTAAAAATTGTTCCCAGGTTTCGGTAGTGTGCCGTGGCTCACCAGTGTGCCGCGGCACCGGTACAGCGGGTTTTGGCCGGGATGCAACACGGTGTGCCGCGGCTCGGCGTAGGTGTGCCGCGGCAATGACTTCAGAGTGTGCCGCGGCTCGGCTCATGTGTGCCGCGGCACCGGCACACTCGGCCATATATAGGTAATGTGTGTGCCGCGGCGCACACTCCTTGTGCCGCGGCTCACACCCCTTCGGGTCCTAAAATGATGAAAATTGACCCTAAAGAGAATAAAAGCAATATGATTCAATGTCCTGACAACAATAACACGAAATAAAAATACGGAAACCCAAAACGGTGGTTCCAAGCAATGATTACAAGGGTTCGCTCAACAATCACGATCCGAAGAATATGAAAGGTTTGAAATGACATGACTTTCGACCGGATATTACATTCTCCTCTAAAAGAAGTTTCGTCCCGAAACTTAAGAAATAAATAGTTCGGGGTATTCCACCCGCATCTTCTCTTCCGTCTCCCAAGTCGCCTCTTCGACCCCATGCCTCGACCATTGTACTTTAACCAGTGGAATGGTCTTATGCCGAAGCTGTTTCTCGCGACGCTCAAGGATCTTCACGGGTCTCTCCGGAAAGGTAACATCCTCGGCTACATTAATCTCACTGTAGTCGATAATGTGGCTCGGATCCGTTACGTACTTCCTCAACTGGGACACATGAAAAACACTATGGACGTGACTCAAAGCTGGAGGTAATGCCAAGCGATAAGCTAAGTCTCCAACTCTGTCCAAAATCTCAAAAGGTCCGATATACCTTGGACTGAGTTTTCCCTTTTTACCGAAGCGGAAAACTCCTCTGGTCGGTGATACTTTGAGTAAGACATGATCCCCCACTTCAAACTCCAAGGGTCGACGACGAGTATCGGCGTAGGATTTCTGACGACTCTGGGCAGTCAGTAATCGGTCTCGGATGATAGAAATCTTTTCCTTGGTCTCCAACAACATATCTGGTTCCGTCCCAACTAGCTCAGAAGCCTCGTCCCAACATAATGGCGACCTACATCATCTACCATAGAGAGCCTCGAAGGGTGCCATTTTGATCGACGCATGCCAACTATTATTGTAAGCAAACTCGATCAACGGCAAGTGAAGCTCCCAATCATTACTCCAGTCTAAGGCACAAGCCCGTAACATATCCTCCAACGTCTGAATCGTCCTCTCTGTCTGACCGTCCGACTGAGGATGAAAGGAAGTGCTCAATCTCAACTCAGTACCCAGAGCCTGATGAACGGCCTGCCAAAAATGCGATACGAAACGGCCGTATCGATCAGAAACAATGGTCTTGGGGGCACCGTGTAACCTCACGATCTCAGCGATAAAGGTTCGAGCCAATCTATCCGGTCCCCAAGTATCCTTAATACCTAAGAAGTGTGCAGACTTGGTCAATCGATCGACAATTACCCAAATCATATTCATTCCAAATTCGAGTTCTCGGCATGCCCGTGATAAAATCCATTGAGATATCTTCCCACTTCCACTCGGGAATGGGAGTGGTTTCAACAACCCCACGGTCGTTGATGTTCGATCTTGACTTGTTGACACGTCAAGCACCGTAATACGAACTCCGTAACATCCTTCTTCATGTTATTCCACCAAAAATTTCGCTTCAAATCTTTATACATCTTACTCGTCCCGGGGTGGATTGAGTATGGCGTAGCATGAGCTTCTCGGAGAATCCTCTGTCTCAATTCCAAATCATTCGGAACGCAAAGCCTGCCCTGAAATCTCAAAATACTATCCTCGTGCACCATAAAGCCAGGAGCTTTTCCTTTAATCACATCTTCCTTCAGTTGAGAAATCATCGGGTCACTCCACTGTTTCCCTTTGATATCGTCAACCAAGGACGAAGTAATTTCGAGAGTACACAACTGTCCCTGTACTCGCTGAAGCCACACTTCGATCCATTGTTCAATTAAATCATGACGAATCTTCGTCTGGGACATAAGAACCTCAAGCATTTGAAGAGATGCCGATTTGCGGCTCAAAGCATCCGCAACGACATTGGCTTTCCCGGGGTGGTAAAGAATTTCCAGATCATAATCCTTTATCAACTCTAGCCAACGTCTCTGTCTCATATTCAGTTCCTTCTGGCTGAAAATATATTTCAGGCTCTTGTGATCGGTATAAATCCGGCACGGTGAACCATACAAATAATGCCGCCAAATCTTGAGTGCGAAGACGATTGCGGCCAATTCTAAATCGTGAGTAGGATAATTTACCTCATAAGGCTTTAATTGACGAGACGCAAAAGCTATCGTCTTATCATGCTGCATAAGCACAGAGCGTGCCTTGACCCGAAGCGTCACAGAACCGCAAAGCCTTCGCTACCATGCGGTAAAGTTAAAATCGGCGCTGAAGTCAATCGTCTCTTCGATTCATCGAAGCTCGTTGTCTCTCATCCGTCCGAGATAAATTTTTCGGTCTTCCGAGTAATTTTGTAAGCGGTCGAGCGAGTTTCGAGAACCCTCGACGAACCGACGGTAATACCCAGCCAAGGCCCAAAAAGCTACGAACCTCTTTAACATTTTTAGGCGGTGCCCAACTTAGCACCGCCTCGATCTTCTCGCGGTCTACGAACCCCTTCGGCCGAAAACACATGGCCGAGAAACATAACTTCTTCCAACCAAAACTCACATTTCGAGAACTTTGCATAAAGGTGCTCGGTTCTCAAAATGTCTAAGACTAAACGCAAGTGTCGGGCATGTTCCTCCTTATCCCGAGAATAGATCAAGATGTCGTCAATAAAGACGACTACACAACTGTCGAGATACTCGATGAATATTTTATTCAAAGAATCGTATGAATACCGCCGCGCATTCACAACCCAAAAGGCATAACTACAAATTCATAATGCCCATATCTCATCCGAACGCCGTCTTTGGAACGTCGGACTCCTCACTCGAGTTGATAATACCCGGATCTTAAATCAATCTTCGAGAAAACCGCGGCTCCGCAATTGATCAAATAGATCGTCTATACGAGGCAAAGGATATTTATTCTTGATGGTTACTTTATTCAGCTCACGGTAGTCAATGCACAAACGTAGTGAACCATCCTTCTTCCGACGAAAGAACGGGCGCGCCCCAGGCGAAGCGCTCGGTCGATGTACCCTTTTTCCAAAAGTTCTCCCAACCGAGTCTTCAATTCCTGCATCTCGGAAGGTGCCATCCGATAAGGTGCTTTAGAAATCGGGACGCATCCGGCTCTAAATCCACGGAAAAATCTATCTCTCGATTCGCGGTAATCCCGGAAGATCGTCCTAAAAACATCGGGATACTCGTTAACAACCGGAATTGAAGAGAAATCGACTTCAATTCCTTCCGTTTTCAATGCATAACACCAATAGCCCGTACAACCTTTATTTAAAAGTTTTACGGCCTTCATGGAACTGATAAGTAACTTGGATTGGCCCAACTTACGTCCCAAAAATGAGTACTCAGATCCGTCCTTAGTCATCATAGTGATAACTTTGGTACGGTAATTCATAATCGCCTGGTGATTATTAAGCCAATCCTCGCCGAGGATTACGTCCTCGCCTTCCATGTCAACTACAATTAAATTTGATAACCATTCCATACCGGATATAACCACCGGAAATTCTCTAATCTCCCAATTACCCACAATCCTATCCCCGCTAGGCAGTCTCACGATAAAGGGATCGCAAGCAGTTAAACAAGTTATATTCAAACGGCGTACACACTCCAAAGAAATAAAAGAATGTGTAGCACACGAATCAAAAAGTACACGAACTGGATAGATAGAATATGGATGGTACTGGCCACCGCCGCATCGGGTTCGTGCATTCGACGATCTCATAAACCCGTGGTTGCACCGAACCGATGCTAGAGTTCCCCCTCCAGCCGTTCGACCCCGTCCCGGCCCTGCCAAAATTCTGCCGAGGTTGGTGAAAGATTGCCGCCGATTAACACCTTGATCAAAGGGTGTTGGGGCGAAGCCAGTGTCTAAAGTCCGTTCGGCTCGGAACAATAAACCGCTCTATGCCCCATCTGACCACACGTGTGACACTTTAATAGTGGGAAGTAGCATTCCGAACTAAAGTGGCCTGGACGACCACAATTATAGCAAGTCACTGTACGATTTGAGGTACCCGGAGTGGGACGGTAACTCCTCTTCCCTTTATTAGAACGTGACGACTGTCCGGCAAAACGGTTAGTCGTCTCTGACTTCTGATAGTTGCCACCCTTAGAGCCGGAAAAATTTCCCCCGACTTTCTGCTTCTTCGGTTCTTCAACGGTATCATTGTCGGGGCTCAACATATCATGGGCTAAAGCTCTGTCCTGATACTCTTTCAGTGTGGTACAAGTAAAGCCGGCCATGTACCGCCGCAAGTCCAAATTCATCCGCATATCAAAATAACGGATCTTATTACGCTCGCTACATACTTGATCCTTCACATGGATTAATTGTTGGTTATACTCCACGATTGCCTGCGAAACGGGAATATCTTGTGGTTTAGCCTCGAAGAAGGCTCGGATTCGGCTCTCTCGTACCGGCCAAGGACAAAACTCGGCCTCCAAGAGCTCCTTAAATTCATCCCATGAGGCAATACGATCCTGTGGCTTGATGACCTTCCACCAAGTAGCGGCCTCCTTAGTGAGGAAATACTGAGAAATCGGTACTTTCCTCACCTCGGGGCAATCAACTGCCTCGAAAATCTTCTCCAACTCTGCTAGCCAATCCTCCCAGCCTAACGGGTCTGTGGCACCGCCAAACTGTGGAGGGTGCATACGGATTACGTTCTGAAGCGAGGCATCCGTGTTTGGATTCGGGTTATTCACCAATGTTTGGGCCAAAATAGTCATCTGGGTAGCCAATTGTTGAAGTGCATTCGCCACTCCAACGTCTGCGTTGTTCCCCTGACCATTTGACTGGTCGTGCTGACTCTCGGTATCGAGATGCACCGAGTTCGACAAACTGGGGTTGGTCGACCCCGCAACCGAACTGATGGAAACGGCCACGCCACGACCACGGCCACGACCACGGCCATGGCCCCTACCAGCTGACATACTGAAGAACACACAAGTCACGTAAGCACAATTCAATCACGCATCAACAAAGTGTCCGATTCTCAAGAATACCGATAAAAGGAAGCAAAACGAATAAGGAAACACCAGGAGAGTGAGAGGTCTTACAAGTACCGGTCGCACTGTGATGATGGCAGAGTAGTGATACTGTGGACATTTAATGACTCAATCGACCCAAAAGACCGACAGCCTAGGTATCCATAGACCTAAGCTCTGATACCATATTCTGTAACACCCCCAAGTTATTCAGGGATATTACAGCGCCGTAAGCCCCGCCGTGGGACCCACAAGGCTATACATACGCGTAACCATAAATTTTGACCGATAAGGTCTACACACAAAGGAATGAAAAACGATACAAAGGTATTCGAAACATAACCAATGTATTCACGGACATCACAATACAATTCAATACTTCGGCAACACAGGCCGGAACATCAAGGGACGAGGAAAACGATACTCGAGTATTCAAAAGACAATCCAAGACAACAACACCGAACCGAACTCCAACCATAATCGGAAGAAAGACACAAGATCACACTTGCCCACCATCTTTATGCCGACCCGATACACCGCCCGTCCGCTCTCCTGGAACTCGAAATACATGAAACGATTTCCCCATAAAGGGTTAGCCGTCGAATAGCTAGTGCAAGTATAACAATATGAAACATAATACTTCTCGACAATAAAGTAAATGTAATCCGTCAATTCATCAATATCCGTCAATTCATCAATTAAAGACTAGTATTCCTAATAACTAAATCTCATAAGACGTATGTGAATGCCGTAGAAATGGTTCGTTCACCTCATACGCCGTTCGTATGTGAATGCCGTCAAAAGCTTCGCTCACCTCATACGCCGATACATGTAGGAATGCCGTCAAAACGGTTCGTTCATTACATGCCAATCAATATATCTATGAATGCCGTAAAAACGGTTCGATCATGATATGCCATCAATATTTCTTACTTTCAAAGTCGAGAACGTACAATCATAAATGTATACTTGCCTTTGAGACATCGAGAAATCGAACGGAGGAAAGGTATGAGTTCGGTAGGTCCGAGAACGCGCTTCCGGCACCTAAACGATTCGCAAGGAATATTACAATTAATTATCCATACTCAAATTATACGAAGAGACTCCTGAAACTCGTCTACGATTCCAGAAAATATACGGGTGGATAACTAAAGGTTGGGAAATCGCCCAAACCCCCACAAGTCCGAAAACGGCACAATCCAACCCGTAAAATCGGGAGAACACTCATATGGTATAGATATATATCAAAATCTCAAGGTTCTCAAGCTTCAATCGGACAAAACGGACGAATCTACGAAAACCCCCAAAATCCAACATAAAAATTCAAAATGTTCTTGAATAATCTTTCAATAATCCGATGAATACTCAAGCATGTCCATAATCACGCATATATCACATCATACACCATGATTTTATCATCCAAAACGTCAAAACCCACACGAAATCGAGAAGTCAAGATGTCGAAGGAATTACCTCTTGAATATCCAAGCTCTATGATCCAAGGAATACGCGATAGATCGGCTATCCGGGCTTCCCAACCGATTGAAAGTGGTAAATCTTCAACACACAAGTGATAGCTATGAAAAGAATTCTTCCCTCAACTCTCTCTCTCTCTCGCGATGGAAGAAGAAATGGGGAAAGAATGGCTGAAATCTCGCTTAAAAAGCCGAATTATGCAGTTGACCGCATTGTGTGCCGCGGCTCAGCATATGTGTGCCGCGGCACAGGCCTAAAAATTGTTCCTGTGTTTCGGTAGTGTGCCGCGGCTCAGCTCAGGTGTGCCGCGGCACCGGGTCTGGCGGGTTTTGGGTGGGATGCAACACCGGT
The DNA here is from genome assembly GCA_033398695.1 of Orobanche coerulescens. Classification (NCBI taxonomy): domain Eukaryota; kingdom Viridiplantae; phylum Streptophyta; class Magnoliopsida; order Lamiales; family Orobanchaceae; genus Orobanche; species Orobanche coerulescens. The sequence goes on from CM065811.1 coordinate 159,507,383, forward strand.
GCCACGGCTCGGCGTAGGTGTGCCGCGGCAATGACTTCAGCAGGTGCCGCGGCTCACTCATGTGTGCCCGCGGCACACCGGCTGCTCGGCCAAATATAGGAAATGTGTGTGCCGCGGCGCACACTCCTTGTGCCGCGGCTCACACCCCCTTCGGGTCCTAAAATGATGAAAATTGACCCGGAAAGAGAATAAAAGCAATATGATTCAATGTCTGGACAACAATAACACGAAATAAGAATACGGGAACCCCAAAACGGTGGTTCCAAGCAATGATTACAAGGGTTCGCTCAACAATCACGATCCGAAGAATATGAAAGGTTTGAAATGACATGACTTTCGACCGGATATTACAATTTTTAGGTACTCGGAGATCGAGCTAGTAGCGGTCGTGAAGGGGTGAGCTTCCCGGGTGATACTGGCTGTGGCATGTTTTTGAGTATTGAGTATTTATTTCTGGTTGTTTTATTTCCGCTGCAAATTTGTATTTTGAACTGTGTTTTGATCAGCTGCGTGTGTATATTTCAAAATGGCTCTTTGGTATTTTTACCAACTTATGTGTGTTTCAAATGGCCTTTTTGGCATTTTACGAACTTGGGTTATTTTCGTCAAACTCTTTTTCCCAAATTATTTATCGGTACATTTAAGTGGTGGCTTAACGTACATTTTGAAACTGTCGAAATTTGGCATTTCGCCTTGTATTTTCTAATGGTATTTTATGACGGTATTTGAGAACTATGTTTTTGAAGATATTTGAGTATTTAAAATATTACCGTCATTGGCCTTTTGGCATTTTTAAACGTTTTTTAAATGGTTTTATCCTGGTGGGTTCCGACGTGGGACCCACGGCCCTGTAATATCCCGGATGGTTTTGGGGATGTTACATTGTGTCTCAACTCTCTCCTCGCAAACACCTAAAAAATGAGAACATGTTCTGCCCCCACGGGTTCAGTCATCCAGATAATGAATATCAAATACATGTACAACATGATATGCATTCAAAGGCAAAATATATGGTACAACAATGGTAATACGAGATGCTCACAAACCAAGATAAGGACCGAGCATTCATGAAACACTATGCCCACGACATACGATTAATACCTGCTCAACAGGTTAGAACACAAGTGTCCAATGGCGAATCATCAATATAGAACACCACAATGAATTACCCGAAGGTAAACCAAACCAAAGCTGAAATAGATACGAACCACAATGCTCGAAGTCTCCAATGGAAACACCAATACATCACACACGGCCTAAAAGCCCTCATCCGAAGCTGCAAAATATCACAATGCCATGAAAGCCACTCTGCCGAAGCCGCAAATCATCAGAATGGCCTAAAAGCCACTCAGTCGAAGCTGCAAATCATCACAATAGTCTAAAAGCCACTCATCTGAAGCTGCAAATCACATGAGGGGCCGAAGCCACACAGCACGAAGTTGTATCACAATGAGATCATCCAATGACCGTGACCTGCTGAATTGCAGGTGATGGGAAAACAACCGCGAAGGTTCAAGCCCTATACTTGCCCATAATGAGATCACCCAGTGACCGTGACCTACTGAACTGTAGGTGTTGGGAAACCAACCGCGAAGGTTCATGCCCCAAACTTACCTATACTGAGATCATCAACATGACCGTGACTTACTAAACTGTAGGTGTTGGGAAACCAACCATGAAGGTTCAAGCCCCAAACTTACCCATAATGAGATCACCCAGTGACCGTGACCTGCTGAACTGTAGGTGTTGGGAAACCAACCGCGAAGGTTCAATCCCCAAACTTACCCATAATTATATCATCAACATGATCGTGACCTGCTGAGCTGTAGGTGTTGGGAAACCAACCACGAAGGTTCAAGCCCCAAACTTACCCATAATGAGATCATCAACATGACCATAACCTACTGAATTGTAGGTGTTGGGAAACCAACTACGAAGATTCAAGCCCCAAACTTACCCGTCGAGCACTAGCCGAGACTAGCCTCCAAAACATAATTGATCACAGACGACAACGATCAAAAAATTTCCGAATTCACAAGAATGATAGTGTGCTGTCATGAGTCGGTTGTAACACCCCCAGGATATCCGAGGTATATTACAGCGCCGTGAATCCCTATATGGGACCCACCAGGCTGATCAAGCATCATACTCATCGACTCACAGAAACAACAGAAAGATACCTCGTCATAAAGACGCCCAACAAAATAATCCACCCGGTTCAACCGGTCTAACATAACACCATAATCCGACATAAACATAATAAACAACAATACAATCCCGACGAGTAAAAACTCTTAAGTACTCGAGTACTTCTATTAGTTTAAAGACCACAAAAAATAAAAAGATAGAAAGCAATAAGACACCACTCGTGCACAATCATCACGCACGGCCATCATCCTCATAGTGGTCCAGCACCCGCTCGTCTCGATGAACCTGACCTGAAATTCATAAAACGAATTTCCCCAAAACGGGTCCCCAGAGGGGTTAGCAATTACGCTAGTACAAGTAACCAAATGAACGACTTACATCTTACACATATAGTAATGCATGCAATCAAGAAAACATAGTTCCCAAAACACTCATTTCCGGAAATGCCAATAATCAAAACCACATTTGTAAAATGCACCACAATTAACCGTGGACCCACAGCTTCGTGGATCCCTACCGAGACCCCGTCGGGTCTAACCCGTAGTGGTTAAAAGCAACTCGCGGTTCCACAGCTTCGTGGAGCCCTACCGAGACCCCGTCGGATCTAACCCATAGTGAGTATACACACACACACACAATTTCTCATACAAAACTACTATGTCATGATCGTAAGTTCATAAGGGTACTTGCCTCGGTTAATAGACGGTGATACGAATGGAAAGGAAGAATCGAACACGACCGTGAGGAACCGGCGGAAATGAACCTAACGATTCGAATAACACAATCACAACCAACTCTAGACGAATACGGAAATTGAATACACCCGAAAACCCGCCTACGATTCATGTATATTCGTACCAAAAATAACAACGAGGGCGGACCACAACCAAACCCTCTCGATTCCGTAAAAACCCACAAAATATCCATGAATCCGTAGGAAAGCTAAAGATAATAACAATATTAATCGTATTTATCATGAATCCACCAACAAAACGGAACGAATCAGAAGAAAATCCCAAAACCCCCAAATTATTCGAAAATAGGGTTCTAAGAGATATTACCTTTGGAGATTCAAGTACTATGATCCGTAGAACACGCGTTAGATTGATTATCCGGGCCTCACAACCGAAGGAGAATGATGAAAATCAACCCCCAATTGATGAATGATTGAGAAGTTCTCCCCCTTAGTCCTCTCTCTCTCTCGTGCGCAGGAGAAGAAATGAGGGAAATGGCCGATCTCGTCTAATAAGAACGAGATTATACAGTTGACCGCATGGTGTGCCGCGGCGCAGCCGAAGTGTGCCGCGGCACAGGCCAAAAAATTGCTCCCAGGGTTCGGCAGTGTGCCGCGGCACGGCCTGCGTGTGCCGCGGCACCCGGTACAGTCGGGTTTTGGTCGCAGATGTCACACGAGTGTGCCGCGGCACCGGACGGGTGTGCCGCGGCACTGACTCGGCAATGTGCCGCGGCACCGGATGGGTGTGCCGTGGCACACAGTACAGTCCGCTCGATCAATAACTGGAGAAATGTGTGTGCCGCGGCGCACACACCTTGTGCCGCGGCCCACACCCCTTTTTGGTCCCAAAATGATAAAAATGATCCGGAAAGAGAATAAAAGCGATAGGAATCAACATCGGGGAAACAATAACACGAGATGGACCCACGGCAACCCCAAAACGGCGGTCCCGCGCAACAATAACGAGAATCAGATCGATAGATGACAGGAAAAATACACTGAAAGATACACGAGGGTTACTACAGTCGAAGAAAATACACCAGAAATAAAAATACAAGAGAAAGAAAATGCGGATATTACATTCTACCCCTCTAAAAATAAGTTTCGTCCCGAAACTTAAGAAACAAACAACTCAGGGTACCTAGCACGCATGCTATCCTCGGTTTCCCAAGTTGCCCCTTCGACACCGTGTCTCGACCACTGCACTTTGACCAAAGGGATGGTCTTATGCCTCAGTCGTTTCTCACGATGCTCCAAAATCTTCAAAGGACGCTCCTCAAAAGTAATATCTTCAGCGATATCAATCTCGCCATAATCGATGATGTGACTAGGATCCGGGACATATTTCCTCATCTAGGAAACATGAAAAATGCTATGAACATGACTCAAGGCCGGAGGTAACGCCAAACGGTATGCCAACCCACCGACTCGCTCGAGGATCTCAAAGTGGCCGATAAATCTCGGACTCAACTTCCCTTTCTTCCCGAAACGAAAAACTCCCTTCGTCGGCGACACCTTTAGCAAAACGTGGTCTCCCACCTCGAATTCCAAAGGTCGACGACGGACGTCGGCATACGACTTCTGTCGACTCTGGGCAGTCAACATCCGTTCCCGAATTAATTCTATCTTCCGCCTCGTCTCTAAAACGATATCCGGCTTGGTCCCGACCAAATCGGACGCCTCATTCCAACAAATCGGTGATCGACATCGCCGCCCATAAAGTGCCTCATACGGTGCCATCCGAATCGACTCGTGCCAACTGTTGTTGTACGTGAATTCGATCAATGGGAAATATTCCTCCCAGTAACTACTCCAATCGAGAGCACATGCACGCAACAAATCCTCGAACGTCTGGATAGTGCGTACCGACTGTCCATCTGACTGGGGATGAAAAGAGGTACTCAAACGCAAACGGGTACCCAACGCCTTATGCACCGCCTGCCAGAAGTGCGATACAAAATGGCCATCACGATCCGAAACAATAGACTTCGGAGTACCGTGAAGCCTCACAATCTGCGCGATAAACACACGAGCTAACTTCTCCGGGCCCCAAGTGTCCTTGATGCCCAGAAAATGTGCCGACTTGGTCAGACGATCAACAATCACCCATACCATATTCATGCCCGACCTCGATCTCGGAAAACTCGTAATGAAATCCATCGATATATCTTCCCATTTCCATTCCGGAACGGGAAGTGACTGCAAAAGCCCAGCCGGTCGTTGATGCTCGATTTTGACTTGCTGGCAAGTCAAACACCTCGCTACAAACTGCGCGACCTCCTCCTTCATATCGTTCCACCAGAAATTCCTTCTCAGGTCCTTGTACATCTTACTCGAACCAGGATGAACGGAATAAGGTGTAGCATGGGCCTCACGCAAAATACTCTGACGCAACTCTGAGTCGTTCGGCACACAAAGCCGACTCTGAAATCTCAAAGCACCATCCTCGTGAATCACAAACCCAGGACACTTTCTTTTAAGAACGTTCTCTTGGATTTGAGTAATCATCGGATCCTCTAACTGCTTCAGCTTAATTTCATCGATCAAAGACGACGAAATTTCCAAAGCACAAAGTTGCCCAACAGTTCCCGGCAACAAAACCTCAACATCTAACTCGATCAAAGCCCGCCGAAGCTCAGACTGAGACGTAAGGATCTCAAGCGATCGCAATGCAATCGGTTTCCGACTCAAGGCGTCGGCCACGACGTTCGCCTTGCCCGGATGATAAAGGATTTCAAGGTCATAATCCTTAATCAGCTCTAACCACCTCCTCTGCCTCATATTCAACTCCCGCTGAGTAAATATGTATTTCAGACTTTTATGATCGGTAAAAATCTGACATGCAGAGCCGAAAAGATAGTGACGCCAAATCTTGAGCGCGAAGCATCGCCGCTAACTCCAAATCATGAGTAGGGTAGTTCAGCTCATACGGCCTCAACTGTCGCGACGCATAGGCAATGGTCTTGCCGTGCTGCATCAATACGCACCCAAGACCCTGACCCGAAGCATCGCTATAAACGGCAAAACCCTTGTTGCCACATGGCAATGCCAAAACCGGGGCTGAAGTCAAACGCTTCTTCAGTTCCTCAAAACTCAACTGCCTCTCGTCATTCCAGACGAAATTCTCGGATTTCTAGAGTAACTGCGTAAGTGGCCGAGCTAGTTTCGAGAAACCCTCGACAAACCTACGATAGTAGCCAGCCAAACCCAAGAAACTACGGACCTCCTTCACATTCTTGGGCGGTGCCCAACCCAATACCGCCTCTATCTTCTGCGGATCTACACGAACCCCCTCGGCTGAAATCACGTGACCTAGAAAAATCACTTCCTTCAACCAGAACTCACATTTCGAGAACTTCGCATAGAGTTGCTCGGCCCTCAAAATGTCTAACACTACCCACAAATGATGGGCATGCTCTTCCTCGTTCCTCGAATAAATAAGAATATCGTCAATGAAGACGACGACACACTTATCCAAATACTCGATACAGACTGTGTTCATCAACTGCATGAACACCGCCGGTGCATTAGTTAACCCGAAAGGCATAACTACGAAATCATAATGTCCGTATCTCGTCCGAAAAGCTGTCTTCGGCACATCAGACTCTCTCACCCGGAGCTGATAGTACCCCGATTTCAAATCAATCTTCGAGAATACCGCAGCTCCCTGCAACTGGTCGAACAAGTCGTCAATTCTCGGCAAAGGATACTTGTTTTTGATGGTCACCTTGTTTAGTTCACGATAGTCGATACACAAACGTAGTGAACCATCCTTCTTCCGCACAAACAGGACCGGTGCGCCCCAAGGCGAGGCGCTCGGTCGAACATACCCCGACTCAAGAAGCTCACTCAACTGCTTCTTCAACTCGAACATCTATGAAGGTGCCATGCGATAGGGCGCCTTCGAAATAGGAGCCGCACCCGGCTCTAACTCTATAGCAAACTCGACCTCACGATCTGGTGGCAATCCCGGTAACTCGTCAGGAAATACATCAGGAAACTCGTTAACGATTGGAATCGACGAAAGCTCGACTCCACCACTCTCCGCCTTCAAGGCGTAGCACCAATAGCCAGTACACCCCTTTCGCAGGAGTCTCATCGCCTTCAAGGCGTTAATAACGAATTTCTGGTTCCCCCTCTTTCGCCCTGCGAAAGAGTGCTCGGTGCCGTCATCGGCTAACATGGTGATGATCCTCGTGCGGTAGTTCATGATTGCACCATGACGCTCGAGCCAATCATCCCCGAGAATTAAGTCCTCACCCTCAATACCCACAACAATAAGATTAGAGGGCCAAGCCCTCTCACAAATAAACACAGAACAGTCTCGAACCTCCTGATCACCAACGATCCGATCAACGCTAGGAAGCTTAACGATGAAGGGCTCACAAGGCGTCAAACAGTCGAGACTCAAACGGCGCATACAATCCAGAGATATGAACGAATACGTAGCACCAGAATCGAAAAGCATACTGACAGGATGAGAAAGAATATGAACAGTACCTATCGCCACGGTAGCCGCTGGATCATCGGCTCTCCGCATCTCATAGATATGCGGGTGGGCTGAGCCGACGCTGGAAGCTCCCCCCTTAGAGGGCTGACCCCAACCTCTCCCCCGACTAGCACTCGGCGGAGATTTAGGAGCAAACGATCCTTGATTCACACTTGGTTCCCTAGGCGCTGGAATGGAAGCCCGGGCACCAAGGATTTTCTCCCTCTCAGCACAGAAAGCAGCCTTGTGACCCGACTGGCCACACTGATTACACATCAGCAAAGGGTTCGGACAAATACGGCGATGTGGCCTGCGCCACAGTTAAAGCACTTCACCTCTCGAGAAGGGCACTGGCGATCCTACGGGAAACCCAGAGACCGAGGCCACCACCGAAAAGTTAGCAGACTGAATTTCTGCTGACCCCCACCTTTGTGGCCCGAAAAATTCCCGGCAGACTTCTGCTTCTTGCTCTCGCGGGCTGCCTCACTCGCCGTCACAGACATATCGTAAGCAAGGGCCCTACTCTGGTAATCCTTCAAGGTAGTACAGACGAGCCCCGACATATAGTCCCGAATAGACAATTTCATCCGCCTGGAAAAATGGAAGATTTTGTCGCTCTCCTCGACAACTTGGGTCTTCACATAACCCAACTCCTTGTTAAAGTCGGCAATATCCTGAGATACGGGGATATCCCGTGGTTGAGCATCATAGAAAGCATGTACTCGAGCCTGTCTGACCGGCCACGGGCAATATTCAGTCTCCATCAGTTCTTGGAATTCGGTCCACGAAGCAACATGGTCTTTGGGCCCAACGGCCTCCCACCAATCCTTAGCGTCCTCAGTGAGGAAGTACTGGGCAATAGGGACCTTACGGTCCTCGGGACAATTGGTGGCAGTGAAGACTTTAGATATCTCCTTGATCCACCCCTCCCAGCCGATCGGGTCTGAAGCTCCCGAAAACTGAGGAGGATGCATCTTGATGACATCCTGAAGCCAACGATCCGCTCCGCCCCGATTAGCATGGGCCGGATCCGGGTTCTGAACCGCCTGAGCTATCGCCGCCATTTGATTCACCATTTGCTGCATAAAAGCCGCAATACCAAGGTCGGCGTGCTCCTGAGAAGAAGCATGACTGTGACGGTCGCCGATCTTGCGGCCTCGAAGATCGTGGACGTGGCCGCCCCACCGGCTGCCCCACGTCCCCGGCCGCGTCCACGACCACGACCGCGACCACGACCACGACCACGACCTCTTCCAGCATCCATACTGGAGTTAAATAAGTAGCAAAAGCCATACGATGGTAAGTACAAGAAAAGAACGATCGCAAATCGAGAATCAAAGGTACGATACAAGAGTATAAGGAACAGAGGAAAGAAAACTTACGGGCACTGGTAGTACCGAAATCATGGCAGCGTGATGATGATGTGCAAAACAAAATACAACAAGACCCAATAAACCGACAAGCCTAGGTATCCATAAACCTAGGGCTCTGATACCATTTTCTGTAACACCCCCAGGATATCCGAGGTATATTACAGCGCCGTGAATCCCTATATGGGACCCACCAGGCTGATCAAGCATCATACTCATCGACTCACAGAAACAACAGAAAGATACCTCGTCATAAAGGCGTGACAAAATAATCCACCCGGTTCAACCGGTCTAACATAACACCATAATCCGACATAAACATAATAAACAACAATACAATCCCGACGAGTAAAAACTCTTAAGTACTCGAGTACTTCTATTAGTTTAAAGACCACAAAAAATAAAAAGATATAAAGCAATAAGACACCACTCGTGCACAATCATCACGCACGGCCATCATCCGCATACTGGTCCAGCACCCGCTCGTCTCGATGAACCTGACCTGAAATTCATAAAACGAATTTCCCCAAAACGGGTCCCCAGAGGGGTTAGCAATTACGCTAGTACAAGTAACCAAATGAACGACTTACATCTTACACATATAGTAATGCATGCAATCAAGAAAACATAGTTCCCAAAACACTCATTTTCGGAAATGCCAATAATCAAAACCACATTTGTAAAATGCACCACAATTAACCGTGGACCCACAGCTTCGTGGATCCCTACCGAGACCCCGTCGGGTCTAACCCATAGTGGTTAAAAGCAACTCGCGGTTCCACAGCTTCGTGGAGCCCTACCGAGACCCTGTCGGATCTAACCCGTAGTGATTATACACACACACACAATTTCTCATACAAAACTACTATGTCAAGATCGTAAGTTCATAAGGGTACTTGCCTCGGTTAATAGACGGTGATACGAACGGAAAGGAAGAATCGAACACGACCGCGAGGAACCGGCGGAAATGAACCTAATGATTCGAATAACACAATCACAACCAACTCTAGACGAATACGGAAATTGAATACACCCGAAAACCCACCTACGATTCATGTATATTCGTATCAAAAATAACAAGGAGGGCAGACCACAACCAAACCCTCTCGATTCCGTAAAAACCCACAAAATATCCATGAATCCGTAGGAAAGCTAAAGATACTAACAATATTAATCGTATTCATCATGAATCCACCAACAAAACGGAACGAATCGGAAGAAAATCCCAAAACCCCCAAATTATTCGAAAATAGGGTTCTTAGAGATATTACATTTGGAGATTCAAGTACTATGATCCGTAGAACACGCGTTAGATTGATTATCCGGGCCTCACAACCGAAGGAGAATGATGAAAATCAATCCCCAATTGATGAATGATTGAGAAGTTCTCCCCCTTAGTCCTCTCTCTCTCGTGCGCAGGTGAAGAAATGAGGGAAATGGCCGATCTCGTCTAATAAGAACGAGATTATACAGTTGACCGCATCTTTGTGCCGCCTTGTTGAAGTGTCTTTGCGGCACGAGCCAAAAAATTGCTCCTGGAGTTCGGCGGTGTGCGCGGCCACGGCTGCGTGTCTTTGCGGCACCGGTGCTGATCGGGTTTTGGTCGCAGATGTCACACGAGTGTGCCGCGGCACCGGACGGGTGTGCCGCGGCACTGACTCGGCAATGTGCCGCGGCACCAGATGGGTGTGCCGCGGCACACAGTACAGTCCGCTCGACCAACAACTGGAGAAATGTGTGTGCCGCGGTGCACACACCTTGTGCCACGGCCCACACCCCCTTTTGGTCCCAAAATGATAAAAATGATCCTGAAAGAGAATAAAAGCGATAGGAATCAACATCGGGGAAACAATAACACGAGATGGACCCACGGCAACCCCAAAACGGCGGTTCCTCACAATAATAACGAGAATCAGATCGATAGATGACAGGAAAAATACACTGAACGATACACGAGGGTTACTACAGTCGAAGAAAATACACCGGAAATAAAAATACAAGGGAAAGAAAATGCGGATATTACATCGGTCAACACGACAAAAATAACACACGGATGGGCACCGTTCTCGGCAGTCCCAATTCAAATACCTCGATTGCCTTGGAATGGCCAATCGGTAATAACGACACAACAGGTGGAAATGTCCTCGACAGTCCCAATTCAATTCCTCGATTCTCTCAGACGACCAATCGATAACAACGACTCAACGGATGGGAAATGTCCTCAATAGTCCCAATTCAATACCTCGATTGTCTCAGGATGACTAATCGATAAAAACGACTCAATAGATGGGAAATGTCCCCGACAGTCCCAATTCAATATCTCGATTGCCTTAGAACGACCAATCAATAACAATAATGATAACAGACACGCCTTTAATCTGCCACCGAAGATAGAGATGACAATCGAATACGTCAATGCCTTCAATCGGCCAATACAATATTAATAGAAAAACATCGACATCAATAACAACGATCACAACCATATCTCAATGGAAAATCAGTCAACAATAACAATCGATACATCGATACCGCGAACTGGCTATCGACAACAACATTAACAAAAAACATCTCAATGCCTTGAACCGACCATTAACGAACAACAATAATATTTGGCATAATTGCCGAAGGGTATCATATCAAACAATCCCTTGATATCAATGAAATTCATGATGAGACTACGTCTCGAAATAATACAACACATTCATATACATATATGATAACATCAATCTCATTGACTAGTACAAGTACAAAACTTGCCTCAAACCGAAGGCGATGAAATCCTCCAATGAACGATGAACGGTATCCTCCGACAATCACTAGCACCCGAACAACCTTGAATGAAATTCATTCAATAACACAATATCGGTTGAAGACAACACAATAGATAACCTCGATTCAAACACGAATCGATCAAGCCACACAAACGAACATCATTGTCCTCAACTATGAATTCTAACGTCCTCAGACACCTCAATGATCGATATGATAAAAATGTTCTTAACATTTGTGAAAACAATTCAACAAGAATCATTAAGAACAACATCATACTAATCATCCCAAAATGATAATATCACCAGTATCATCACTATCACCTCAAGAACATCATCGAATCTACTAACATGATGTCTAAACAATAATCACCCACCAATTCATCATGAATTCGGATGTCAACAAGATTAAATCAACCACTTCAAGAATATGACAATCATCACATAATTCATCATAATTTTATACTAAAATGATTAGAATCTCCCAAGAACACAAACAATGAGAATAATCATATCAAAGCTATGTTAATCATATAACAATCTTAACATAACTCTTCCTAGACATGATTATAACCTCCAAGTATTCTAAAACATTAAGAACAACTCCTCCTCAAGACATAATCATCATATTCTTAATATAAGTTATAAAAACTCATCAAGAATCATGCTATCCTCCAACAATCACTAACTACACGAGGTAAACAACAACAACATTATCATACTCGAAAATCACTTGAAGAATAAGAGATTAAGAGAACTTAACCAAGAAGAACTAGATGAACTCTCCAAACACCAAATGAGCATAAAAAGCTTCCAACCTCAAGTCTCAATCCAAGCTAGGACCAGAATCACGTTGGAAGAGTCTAAGTGTTAAGAACAAGTCCACATGGATGATTCTAGGGACAGAAAATTGGGTTTGGTTCGTGAAGAAATGAAACACGAAACCAAAATTTATAATCTGACAACCTCATAATGTATGCTACAACTCGTGTCTAACGTACGTAAGGTCCTATTACGTACATTACGACGTCGACTTAACGCACGTAAACCTTGTCCAGAGCTCTCTGCCTCATTTACGAAATATGTTACGTACGTAATCATGAACAACTAACGTACGTTATCTAGACACAACCCTAACGTATGTAAATCCCCCTCCATAGCGTACGTAAGCCCCCGTTGACTGCAATAGTGAGATCCAATCAAAGATACCCGGCCTTACCAACCGAAAGTCGACCACGAGGAAGGTTCCCCCTATCTGTACCCCTTTACGTACGTAACATGACAACCATAACGTACGTAAGCTTAGTCATAGAGATCACTGCATGGAAATACCCATTTGCACCCGAGGGTGTTAAAACCATTGGGTGCAAATGGGTCTTCAAAGAGAAAAAAGACATGAACGATGATTTGCAAGCCTATAAAGCTAGACTACCTACAAAAGGTTATAGACAAACTCATGATGTTGACTATGAGGAGACCTTTTCACCAGTAGTCATGCTTAAATCAATTAGAATTTTATTTGCTATTACCGCATAATATGATTATGAGATATGGCAAATGAATGTCAGAACAATATTTCTTAATGGAAACTTACTCGATAATGTGTACATGACACAACCTGGGTGTTTTGTTTATCCAGAGAACTCTAAAAAGGTTTGCAAGCTTCAAAGAGCCATTTATGGGTTGAAGCAGGCTTCTCGAAACTAGCATCTTCGTCTTGATGAAACTATGAAAGAGTTTGAGTTTATTAAAATTGAAGATGAACCATGTGTGTACAAGACGGTTAGTGGGAGCATAGTTATCTTCCTAGTCTTATATGTAGATGACATATTACTCACTAGAAATAACATACCCATCTTGCACAGTCAAGACTTGGTTGGGAAGTTGTTTTTTCATGAAAGACCTAGGAGTAGCAGCTTATATTCTTGGGATAAAAATATATAGAGATAGATCAAAGAGAATGATTGGTCTTGTAACACCCTAATTCTCATATGGGTTATTACACGCCGTAGAACCTTCATCAAGGTCTACCAGGTTAGGACATTCACATGATTTACAATAATCCCATAACGACAATATTTAATAAATGTAAATAAGGTTGTGGCTTCTGCCAAAATATTTTGGTATAAATGCAGGAAAGCGGAATGTAAAACAAATTCATTGCCCACACAGGGGCCTTCAATCTTATCTTAAAAAAACACGTTTACTCGACTGACTCTGACGAACAACATAGACATAATAAAATAAACGACGCAGACTCGAGCCTCATCATCATGCTTGACCATCCTTTGCATGTGTATCTCGTGCTGGCTCCTCAGTTCACCCGATACTTGAAATGCATGAAACACATTTCCCCATTTAAGGGGTTAGCATTCGAATGGCTAGTGCAAGTACACATTAACACAATATTATATACAAATACAATTCAACTTGATTATCATATTTGAAAATATTTAAGAAGACAATATTCCGGAATACCACATTTTTATCAATACATGATCATCAAGAAAACCATAACACCATATTTCATTATTACAAAAATCCACACTTGGTAACCCGTGGCCGTACCCCTTAGTATCGACCCCCAGAGGCCCCGTCCAACCGTCCCCAGGTGGGAAACCACTTCCGCAGACGTACCCCTTAGTAGCTGCCCCCAGAGATTCCATCGAACTGTCCACAGGTGGAAGAACAATAACACCACACCCACACTTTTATCATAAATCATCATTTATGTCGAATTCACATTCTACATAACACAGTGTAAAATATGTACTTGCCTTGATAAATACGACGTAGCGAAACGCTGAACGGGAGGGACTTCGATCCGAATACTCTTCAAAAATTCACTCCTATCACATAATGATATACAATCATTTATAACATCTAGGAACCCGTAAGAATTCGTCCTATGTTCTACCCGTAGGGACAATTCATCAAACACAACGAGGTCACAATTGACTAAACTTGATCAACGATGGAAATATCGGAGTTAATTCCACAAAACATCAGGGAAAATAAAGGATTACAAGTGTACAATCATAATCTGATAACAATCTAGGCTAATTCGGTTCATAATTACGAAATCATCCTAAAACCCCCAAATCCCCAAACTAGGGTTCTAAAAATCATACCTTGATTAGGACGGTGAAGGGTGTTGAGATGTTGTTAAATCCATACTAGGGACTCAATATTATTGATAGATGGTGGTGTCTGGCCAGAATCCACACTACTCAGTCTCAAATCGCTGCGGATCGCCAAGGTAGAAGAAGATAAGAAAATGACGAAGTTAACTGCTGATGTCCTATATATGACGATTGAGCTTAGCGTACGCTATGGGAATGCTTAACATACGCTAATTGTTTAGTATATTTTGAGTAATATTTTTATTAGTATTTTATATATATAATTGTGTGTTGTGTGATAATTTATTCGTTTTACCATATATTTATATTATTTCATTTTGTTAGAATTTTCTATAATTTTGTGTCATTTTGGATAATTAATTGAAATTAAATTATATCTGCAGGTTAACCAACCGGTACAAGACAGATCAATTGGTTCAAGAGCGATATTTTTACAAAATTCAAATATAGTCACGACTGGTCTCATTTTATTCGTCTCGTCGAGGACAATTAAATAGACCGACCATATTGTGCCACGTGGCAACACCCGATTGGACCAGAAATTCAACTATGTGCTGATGTCATCCATGACATCAGTGTAACACCCCCAATCCGCTCAGGGATATTACACGCCGTAGAACCTTTCCTCAAGGATCTACCAGGCTGGTAACGACATATAACAACTCAACCATGCCTTTAAGGCTTAAACGACTCAGTAGACCGATTTGGTCTTTCAATAAATACATACAACTCAAGTACAACTCATGCCCACGCAGGGGTCAAATACAACTACACCCGTACAACGGGAAAGTATAGCAGCGGAAAAATAGAGTACAACTGAACCAATAAACAAAGTACGGTTCCTCATGTGATTAGTATCGATCATCTTTCATCATCCTTCGTGCCGACCCTGTGTTATGCTCCAAAACCTGAATGCAAAAACAGACATCCACCCCCCGAATACTCGGGGGTTAGCAAAACTCCACTGTTTTGCTAGTGCAAGAACAAAGTGCAAATACGAGCCATACAATTTACATTCCACGAATAACAATAACCAAGGATCCTCAAAGATCCAAACGAAACGAAAAGTACTTCCCGAGGCAAGGGTTTGAGAAAACATTTCAAAATCCAAATATCATAAATCAATGGAAGTAATTTATAAAATGGTTTAGAATGCCATCGAGAGTTTTAATAGAAAACAATTTAGGATTATCAAATCCTACTTTTCAAAATCCAAAAGACAAAAGGGGTCACCGCCCCAAAGGTTTACTTTCCAAAAAAAATGACATTTACCAAACCGTTGAGATTTTGGCCCCAAATCCGTAAAATGACTTTTACAAAACCCTTGGGATTTTAGCCCCAAATCTCATCAACTCACAGTACACAAGAACGACCACAAGGTTCGTCTCCCAACATCAAAATCCACAAATAAAGGATTTAAAACAAACAACAAAATACTCTAGTGCCATCCTAGCCAAGTAGGCCAAACGAACAACTTACCTCTTACACACTTAGTCAATGCATGCAATCATGAAAACCGTTCAAAAGCACTCATTTCCGGAAATGCCAATATCGAATCACATTTGTAAAATGCACCACAATTAACCGCGGACCCACAGCTTCGTGGATCCCTGCCGAGACCCCGTCGGATCTAACCCACAGTGGTTAAAAGCAAGCTCGCAGTTCCACAGCTTCGTGGAGCCCTACCGAGACCCCGTCGGATCTAACCCGCAGTGAGCATACACACACACACGTTACTCATGCAATACTAATATGCTAAGAATGTAAGTTCATTAAGAATACTCACTAGAGATGGCCTCTAACTCGACACCATTATCAACTCTTCAAAAACTCAATAACAAGATTAAATACGGAATACACGATCCCATAACTTTAAACACAGGAGTATCATCATGAAAGACCTCAACGTTCAAAATAATCAAATCATAATCAATTCCCAAAACACACCGTTCACAAAACACACGCGTTTTGAAAGAAAGCCTTTAACGAGGCCAAACCGAAATCTTTTGAAACTTCATTTCAAATAACCAAACGAACACATCAGACGACCACCGATCATCATATCCATAAAACGAGAAAAGTATGGGCAAGGTACTTGCCTCGAATAACCACAACGCGGCGAATCGGCCGAAGTAGGTTGGCACGAACCGACTATGAACTCGCCGACTCCACCGAACGACAATCCACAACAATGAACTACGAACGAAAACAATAACAATGAAAATGAATTCCAAAGTACGACCCAAAGCCGTTGAATTCAAAGAACAAATGACGAAGGTTCAAGGATTTCCCCCAAAACGGCCAAGAACACGATTCGTCCCGTCAAAACCCGAAAATGGAATTCCAAGTTAAAATATGGATATACAATCCATAGAATATGTTTAACAACATCATTTAACCATAATCAATCCATCGAAAATGGATGAAAAACGAGATCGGGGACAAATCCCCCAAAAAGTCAATTCGAAGGAAATCAAGAAATATACTTCGATTCGACGAAGAACAATGGATTAAATGATGTTAAACACAAGAATACTACCAAGATTAATCATACCCATCATGAATTAATCAACAACACGGAACGAATCGGACGAAAATGCAAAAATCCCCAAATTCACGAAATTAGGGTTCTAAGGAAGATTACCTTGATTCGCTGGATCAAAGGATGATAACGGACGATTGATTGATGTTATGAACTCAAGAACTTCATCGATTTGTTGTTAAACAACATGGCTTCGTGACCCATGAATCGCCACCCGCGGACGGAGAAGGAAGGAAGTGAAAAACGAAATGAAATGTGACTGCTCAGCCACATTTATACTGGGCCGGACTAGCGCGCGCTAGGCTGCCGAGCTAGCGTGCGCTATCGGCCCAGGCCGCGATTCAGTAGTCTTCTGGACTAGGCTGCTCGGCCAGGTAGCGTGCGCAGCCTTCCGGCCGTAGCGTGCGCTACCTGCCGGCCGTGGCGTACGCAGCGTCCGACAGTAGCGTGCGCTACCTGCCGAGCCTGACCGATTCCAGAACCCCCAGGACTCCACTGTCCAGGCCCGCTAGCGTGCGTTAGGCCGTCCGGTAGCGTGCGCTACACCTGCCGGTTAGCGCGCGCAGCCTTCCGGCCGTAGCGTGCGCTACGCCGGTTCCTGCCGCACCCGTCCGGCCGGTGCCCGCAATCGTCCGGCCAGTCCCGCAACCGTCCGGCCAGTCCCGCAACCGCCAGGGCTCGACGACCCGATTTCCGAAAACGCACGGAACGAACACGACGAAAAGTTCGCGGACGACATCAACGACCCGAAATGAAAACATAATACCATAATTAATCATACGCGACCAAGAAATGGGTCGAGACAACAATTACAGATACGGATACCCGTAACTTTCAAGAAATTACAAAATGGCCCAAAACGCCCGGAAATCACGATACGTGATCGAATAACCAATCCGAAGTTCACAACACGTCTAACAAAGTTAAACGGACTTACGGGAAACTCGAAACGGCAGTTTCGAACGAGATTCGCAAGAATCGAACTCAAGCGCGGAAAAGTCGCTAAAAAGCACGGAACTCAACAAAACGACACCGAAACGAACTCGGATGTCAAAAAGTGTAGAATTAATCATTCTCAGAATGACGAAACGGTCATGAGAGAGTCGTCAAAACGGACTCCGACCGAAAAAAGAAATTTACCGAAAATCGAAAATTGCGGATATTACATTCTACCCTCCTTAAAAGAAGTTTCGTCCCAAAACTTAAAACAAGTAGGGAGAAGAAATATTCCGCCAGGAAAAACTCAACGAGATACACAAGAATGCGTAACTAACGCCCAACGGCGAAATGTTACAAACAACGCAAAGGAATATACGGCGTGAAAACACGGTCCACGGCGACTAACACAACGTCGCTGTTAGGGATATAATAAAACCAACAAGTGACAAGCGTCATCAAATGGATAATACAATCAAGTCAATTATCCGAACAATCGCAAAACACAACAAACGAAAATCAATACGATTGACCAACCTAACGGTACATTGATCAAAATGCGAGCCAAACGCTGAACAAATACGGAATTCCACCGCCTAAGGGCTGGAAGATCGAAAACGAAACTAATTTCCCGAACTGAAGGGAATTACGAAGGAGCCTGAATGTTCACCAATCACGGAA
Organism: Orobanche coerulescens; assembly: GCA_033398695.1. NCBI lineage: Eukaryota > Viridiplantae > Streptophyta > Magnoliopsida > Lamiales > Orobanchaceae > Orobanche > Orobanche coerulescens. The sequence continues at coordinate 159,526,196 of CM065811.1, forward strand.
CGAGATCAATAAAAATCGAACAATCAAACGATCGAACCACAACGATCGAGACAACAAAAATCGAAGAATCATGTTCGAATCACGAAGAACAATAAAGTTCAAACAACAACTCCCAGGATGATCTGGTGAGAACTACAAGACATGCATTCCCATAAGATCCATAGGAAAGGGAGTAGCGATTGAAAAGTCACAACGACAAACGAGTTATTCCGAAATGATACCACACTCATTCGATAAACAAAAACAAGGGGCAGGACAAGCTCAGAAATGTCAACGAACATAAATGGGTCGACAAAGTAGAATATACAGAAGTTCAAAATCCGATCCCTTCGAATAAAAGGACTAGTAGAACCAAATGATGTTACTCCTGAACAAGGTTCACAAGAATCGAACCGAACTCGAAAAAAGTCACATCGATAACCAGATCGGCCCACAACAAGATCACAGCTCGTTCGAACGATGAAACCGAAATACAGAACAAGTTCATAAAGTACCAACGAACATGAGCGAATCGATAGACTGGAGAAAGAGAAAATACAGAAGTCAAAATAGTACGGGCATTACCTCCGACCTCGTCCACGAAATTCACAAAAGCGGGAGCAAGGTAACAAGACATTAATCAATCGACACATAACGGAACAATCACCGATGCACACGGTCATGCCATACCAAGCTCTAACAGCTCGCACATACGCGACAATGCAGAAATCGCCACGAGGCGACAACATTCAATACCAACATTCCGCCTCTCACAGGGGGCTAGCACAACCAATGTGTGGAAAACGACTCAACGCTCACGCCGCCAGTTCGATCATACTCGGGAGAAAGTATCAAAATGACAACGCGAACATCACACGTACATACCCAGCCCTCAAACGGGAATGGATAGGTTTTAAAAATGAAAACCTCATTTTGAAAATAATTTGAAGAATACCGGTTGATCTTGACTATCACCTTTCAAAAAGTACAAACGTGAAACATTGTTATCGAGACATTGGAGAACCATTTCGCATTTGATAAAAATGAAGACACTTTCTCTTAGTGAAAACTTTTAGAATATTCGACCCTCGGGTCTAAATAAAAATGTTTCTAAAACATTGAAAATATCTCAAAGTATTTTGGTCCTCGAAGTAGAAATTTTTTGAAATGTATTGTGGCACCTTGGATGTACCACAAGAAAATAACTCATTTGAAAAGTATGTCTCGAAATTTATTTTCCTAAGATACTCAAGGTTTTCAAAAATCCAATAGTCCAGAATGCCCAGAACTCACACATATCGACGTTCACTTAAACAACTCCTAGCACACGCATCAAAAAGTTTAAAATCAAGACAATACATGTCTTTAAGCGGAAATAAACGATAAAATACCACAGTCGAAGACCGCCTAGGATTCAGGACAAGACCACTGACCCCATTCGAGGCCTCTAAGGACCCTCCCGCACTGGCTAGTGAACAAGTCGAACGCGTATAAGCACAAAGCTTCCACAACAAAACTTGTAAAACGTGCAAATCGATTCGAAAATCATCAGCAACGGACAAAAACAACAATAAAAAGACATCACAAGTGACGACACTCCTCGTATGAATCAAATACGAGAGTCGACTAAATACATATCGTGAAATCAAAATCCACATAAGGATTCCACCACTTAACAAATAATCATAAAAAATAGCTCGTGTCACACGAGGCACAACACAAAGAAGGGAGACTTACTTCCACAGGCCGCACGAAGATGATGATCGCCCCACGATACTAATCACGACCAACAAACTCAAACGACGCGTCGCGACACGACTCAGTCAGATAAAATCCGATGGAACAAGACTCAAACAACACGACTTGACCCGACATCCCAGGTTTCCTCAACCTTGCTCCGATACCATTTATGTAACACCCCCAATCCGCTCAGGGATATTACACGCCGTAGAACCTTTCCTCAAGGACCTACCAGGCTGGTAACGACATATAACAACTCAACCATGCCTTTAAGGCTTAAACGACTCAGTAGACCGATTTGGTCTTTCAATAAATACATACAACTCAAGTACAACTCATGCCCACGCAGGGGTCAAATACAACTACACCCGTACAACGGGAAAGTATAGCAGCGGAAAAATAGAGTACAACTGAACCAATAAACAAAGTACGGTTCCTCATGTGATTAGTATCGATCATCTTTCATCATCCTTCGTGCCGACCCTGTGTTATGCTCCAAAACCTGAATGCAAAAACAGACATCCACCCCCCGAATACTCGGGGGTTAGCAAAACTCCACTGTTTTGCTAGTGCATGAACAAAGTGCAAATACGAGCCATACAATTCACATTCCACGAATAACAATAACCAAGGATCCTCAAAGGTCCAAACGAAACGAAAAGTATTTCCCGAGGCAAGGGTTTGAGAAAACATTTCAAAATCGAAATATCATAAATCAATGGAAGTAATTTATAAAATGGTTTAGAATGCCATCGAGAGTTTTAATAGAAAACAATTTAGGATTATCAAATCCTACTATTCAAAATCCAAAAGACAAAAGGGGTCACCGCCCCAAAGGTTTACTTTCCAAAAAAAATGACATTTACCAAACCGTTGGGATTTTAGCCCCAAATCCGTAAAATGACTTTTACAAAACCCTTGGGATTTTAGCCCCAAATCTCATCAACTCACAGTACACAAGAACGACCACAAGGTTCGTCTCCCAACATCAAAATCCACAAATAAAGGATTTAAAACAAACAACAAAATACTCTAGTGCCATCATAGCCAAGTAGGCCAAACGAACAACTTACCTCTTACACACTTAGTCAATGCATGCAATCATGAAAACCGTTCAAAAGCACTCATTTCCGGAAATGCCAATATCGAATCACATTTGTAAAATGCACCACAATTAACCGCGGACCCACAGCTTCGTGGATCCCTGCCGAGACCCCGTCGGATCTAACCCACAGTGGTTAAAAGCAAGCTCAGCCCACAGCTTCGTGGAGCCCTACCGAGACCCCGTCGGATCTAACCCGCAGTGAGCATACACACACACACGTTACTCATGCAATACTAATATGCTAAGAATGTAAGTTCATTAAGAATACTCACTAGAGATGGCCTCTAACTCGACACCATTATCAACTCTTCAAAAACGCAATAACAAGATTAAATACGGAATACACGATCCCATAACTTTAAACACAGGAGTATCATCATCAAAGACCTCAACGTTCAAAATAATCAAATCATAATCAATTCCCAAAACACACCGTTCACAAAACACACGCGTTTTGAAAGAAAGCCTTTAACGAGGCCAAACCGAAATCTTTTGAAACTTCATTTCAAATAACCAAACGAACACATCAAGACGACCACCGATCATCATATCCATAAAACGAGAAAAGTATGGGCAAGGTACTTGCCTCGAATAACCACAACGCGGAGAATCGGCCGAAGTAGGTTGGCACGAACCGACTACGAACTCGCCGACTCCACCGAATGAAAATCCACAACAATGAACTACGAACGAAAACAATAACAATGAAAATGAATTCCAAAGTACGACCCAAAGCCGTTGAATTCAAAGAAAAAATGACGAAGGTTCAAGGATTTCCCCCAAAACGGTCAAGAACACGATTCGTCCCGTCAAAACCCGAAAACGGAATTCCAAGTTAAAATATGGATATACAATCCATAGAATATGTTTAACAACATCATTTAACCATAATCAATCCATCGAAAACGGATGAAAAACGAGATCGGGGACAAATCCCCCAAAAAGTCAATTCGAAGGAAATCAAGAAATATACTTCGATTCGACAAAGAACAATGGATTAAATGATGTTAAACACAAGAATACTACCAAGATTAATCATACCCATCATGAATTAATCAACAGCACGGAACGAATCGGACGAAAATGCAAAAATCCCCAAATTCACGAAATTTGGGTTCTAAGGAAGATTACCTTGATTCGCTGGATAAAAGGATGATAACAGACGATTGATTGATGTTATGAACTCAAGAACTTCATGGATTTGTTGTTAAACAACATGGCTTCGTGACCCATGAATCGCCACCCGCGGACGGAGAAGGAAGGAAGTGAAAAACGAAATGAAATGTGACTGCTCAGCCACATTTATACTGGGCCAGACTAGCGCGCGCTAGGCTGCCGAGCTAGCGTGCGCTATCGGCCCAGGCCGCGATTCAGTAACCTTCTGGACTAGGCTGCTCGGCCAGGTAGCGTGCGCAGCCTTCCGGCCGTAGCGTTCGCTACCTGCCGGCCGTGGCGTACGCAGCGTCCGACAGTAGCGTGCGCTACCTGCCGAGCCTGATCGATTCCAGAACCCCGTGACTCCACCGCCTGTGCCCGCTAGCGTGCGTTAGGCCGTCCGGTAGCGTGCGCTACACCTGCCGGTTAGCGCGCGCAGCCTTCTGGCCGTAGCGTGCGCTACGCCGGTTCGTGCCGCACCCGTCCGGCCGGTGCCCGCAATCGTCCGGCCAGTCCCGCAACCGTCCGGCCAGTCCCGCAACCGCCAGGGCTCGACGACCCGATTTCCGAAAACGCACGGAACGAACACGACGAAAAGTTCGCGGACGACATCAACGACCCGAAATGAAAACGTAATACCATAATTAATCATACGCGACCAAGAAATGGGTCGAGACAACAATTACAGATACGGATACCCGTAACTTTCAAGAAATTACAAAATAGCCCAAAACGCCCGGAAATCACGATACGTGATCGAATAACCAATCCAAAGTTCACAACACGTCTAACAAAGTTAAACGGACTTACGGGAAACTCGAAACGGCAGTTTCGAACGAGATTCGCAAGAATCGAACTCAAGCGCGGAAAAGTCGCTAAAAAGCACGGAACTCAACAAAACGACACCGAAATGGTGTAGAATTAATCATTCTCAGAATGACGAAACGGTCATGAGCGAGTCGTCAAAACGGACTCCGACCGAAAAAAGAAATTTACCGAAAATCGAAAATTGCGGATATTACAATCAGCACCCCTAGCAGCTGTAAAATAATTGGGGGAGGGATTTTAAAATGTTAAAAATTATTATTTTATTAATTTTGTAGTATTATAAATAGGGGATGAATGTGTAGTGTTTTGGGAGGAGAAAAAAGGGAGAGAAAAAAGAAAATAGAGAGAGTTATTGTAAGAGAGAAAAATAAAAATATTGTGTCATAAAATTATATTTAAGTAATAATTATGAAATATTTATTTATTTGTGTTGTTATTATGAGTGAGTAATTTTCTTTTACTGGGGTTATGATGAAACCATGTCTATATTATTATTAATATTTATATAATAATTCCAAATAAATATTTTTAACGATTATAGTTTTCGCTTCAACAGGGGAATATTATTTCATCAATTATATCACTTATTTTTGATAGTTATAAATTCCCCATTGCTTTGTGATTATTGATATTAGTTAATTTGTTTGATTATTTATTTTCCATTAAATTGGATACATATAATTCTTAGAAATTACATTTTTCAAGCGAAGGAAAATCTATATTTGAATTATAATTTTGTACTTATTGTCAAATCTATAGGGAATTCTAAGTAAAAGTGTTTCTAAAACATTGGAAATATCTCAAAATATTTTGGTCGTCGAGGTAGAAGAATTTGGAAACATATTGTGGCACCTTGGAAGTACCACGAGAAAACGATTCATTTTAAAAGTACATCTCGAAATTTATTTTCTAAGATACTCAAGGTTTTCAAAAATAATTCAATGGGCTAGAATGCCCAAAAATGCTCATGTAACAATATTCGTTTAAATATATTATAATATACGCATCAAATCATACAAAGTCAAGACAATACATGTCTTTTACCGGGAAGACAAACAGTCAATTATCACAGTAAAAAAGACATAAATAATGACAACACTCCTCATATAAACGAAATAAGAGAATCACACGAACGCATCACGAAACCAAGAATCTACATGAAAGTTCCATCACTTAACACAAAATCAAACAAATAGCTCGTGTCACATGAGGCACAATACAAAGAAGAGAGACTTACATCCACAGGTCGCACGAAGATGATGATCGCCCCACGATACTAATCACGACCGACAAAACTCAGACGACGCGTCGCGACACGACTCAGTCAGATAAAATCCGACGAAACAAGACTCAAACAACACGACTTGACCCGACAGCCTAGGTTTCCACAACCTAAAGCTCCGATACCATTTATGTAACACCCCCAATCCGCTCAGGGATATTACACGCCGTAGAACCTTTCCTCAAGGATCTACCAGGTGTAACACCCCCGAAATCAAACCGGGAACATTACACGTCGCAGACCCTCTCCGTGAGGATCCTCCAGGCTAGACATCCAAACAACCCAACTTATTACATACTGACATGATAAAATACCAAATCAACATACTAACTCGGTCTTTCATCACAACATACAAGTCAAAATGCACATTTCTATCTCGACTCAAACCCGTACAAGGGTAAAATACACTCACAAACCAAAAGTACGACAGAAGAAAGACCATACACAAACTCCGACTGACTGTATCCAACACTGGCCTTCGTGTGATTAGTATCATTCGCCTTCCATCATCCTTCGCGCCAATCCTGTGTTTTGCTCCCAAACCTGCATGTACCTAGATGCAAAAACAGACATCCACCCCCCGAATACTCGGGGGTTAGCAAAACTCCACTGTTTTGCTAGTGCATGTATAAAGTGCAAATACGAGCCATACATAACATATTCCGAGAATACAACAAACGACTTCCCGAGATATTTTGATAATAATAGTTCAAGTCTTGAAAATAGGAACCAAACAAGAAAGCACTTTGAAAACATTTTCAAATCTCGGGAGTTTTCGAAAACATTTGCGATAGTAAAGTTCTTAATTATTCAAAAGCCTCTTAGGACCACCGCGCCAAAGTTCATTTTCCAAAAATGCAAAACCGAATAACAAAACACGGGGTTCACAACCCAATTCATTCCAGTCACAAAACACAGGGTCCACGACCCAACCATTTCGATCACCAATACAGGGTCCACGACCCAACCACTTCGATCACCAATACAGGGTCCACGATCCGTTCATTCACTTCAATTCACTTCCAACGACACATTACACACAACACATTATTTTTATGCTATTTTAGCCAAACACCAAGACTCGATATATAATGTCTCTCGACTCCGAGCAACAAGCATTGTGATACTCCGGACATATCACAATTAATCAACAGTACAAACACTCTGGCAATTCTCGCGACCCGGTCCAACCCTCCGGTCCCTCCGTAAGGCCACCAAGTCCCTGTGTGCCCCGTCGAGCAATCCCCAGGTGAGAATGCCCACTCGAAGTAACCCTCGCGACCCGGTCCAGCCGCTAAGCCACCAGGTCCCCGTGTGACCCCGTCGAGTCAATCCCCGAGTGAGAGTACCCGAGAAAAACCTTACAACTCTCATCAATTCACATTTTCAAAACCACAATCCTCAAGAGTCAATCACAATATATATAGTCGAGGTATTTTGCTAAAATGGCCATATTATCCAACACATACTCACGACCCCAAAATTAATGCTGTCCACAAAGAAACACACTTATCTCAACAACACCGAACGACACAACCAATATCATACAACTCATATATCCACCGATCACCACATGAATCCACGCACAATTTATAACAAAAGGATTTAACTACAAATTACCGACGACATATTCACACCTAATGACATCACCAGAAGGTAGAGAATTCCTATACTCAACACTAACACATATAGTCAAATTAGCACATTAAGTCTCGAACACAAGATTCGTCCTTTAAGAAAACCATAATTGTAAATATACCGATTCTTTAGAAAAACGGTTGTAAACAATTCGTTTAGCACGTATCGTCAATTTTCAATCATCATATTCACAAAACACGTAATGTATGGGCAAGATACTTGCCTCAGTAGTTGATACCGGACACTCCGAAGAACGTGGCTTAACCGGAAAACCTCGAATGCCCACAACTCTCCGGCGAAAACGACGGTAACACCACCGATCGGAAAACGGCGAACGGAAGGGTTCCGGCTCGAGTTCTTCGCAAGGAGCCTGACCCTAACATAATACCGTCAAAAATCAACGATCTTACGAGGAAGAATAATCGTAGAACGCCCAAAAACCCCCCTATAAGGATTTTCACCGGACACCTTCAAGGCACCGATTAGGAACTCAACAAAACGAAGAATCCTCGGTAATCCAACCATGGAAAAAAAAGGAATTCGATATAAAACAACTTAATAATTATCAATCCCTCACTATTCTAAGTTATAACGAATCAAACGGACGAAATCAACAAAATCCCCAATTTTTCCCAAAACTATGATTTTAGGAAAACTAACCTTGATTCGCTGGATTGAAGGATGTTATGGAGTGATTAATCGATGTTATCAGCTCCCAAACTTCGTAGATCAGTTGTATAAAAACATGCCTTCATCACCTCTAAGACTCCAGCCGCATATACGAAAGGAAGGAAATGAAAAATCAGTGCAAACAGGACTGCTCGGTCATATTTATACTGGTGCAGTCTAGCGTGCGCTAGACTGCCGAGCTAGCGTGCGCTAGCGGGCGGTAATGGTAGATAATGTTCGGCCTGGGCCCGTCATCATGCACTGAACACGTGCGCTGTCGGACCAGCCACAATCCAGAGACTTCCTGCTCGGCCAGGTAGCGTGCGCAGCCTTCCGGCCGTAGCGTGCGCTACCTGCCGGCCGTAGCGTGCGCAGTGTCCGGCGATGGCGTCGCTACGCCGATCTTCCCGATCGAACCTTTCGCCGCCTTACTGCCTCGGCCGACTAGCGCGCGCAGCCAACCGGCCGTAGCGTGCGCTGCCTCCCGGCCGTAGCATGCGCTACCTTCCGGCCATAGCATGCGCTACGCCGGTTCCTGCCGCACCCGCCCGGCCGGTGCCTGCACCCGTCCGGCCAGTGCCTGCAGCCGTCCGGCCACCGTCCCCAACCGTCCGTCCAGTGTCCGACCACCATGATTCGACGACTCGATTTTCTGAAATCGCACGGAACGAACACGACAAAATACTCGGGGACAACATCATCGGTCCGAAATGAAAACAACGGATAACAAATCATCACCTACGGTCTTAAAGGCCAAAATCAGTTGTCGATAAAATAATACCAGAACTCGACAACCGGGAAATATCCGAAAAAAATCCAAAATAACCGGAACGAAAATCGTGGGTATTACATTCTACCCCCCTAAAAATAAGTTTCGTCCCGAAACTTAAAACAAAAGAAAGGCGACTCTCGACAACACACCAGAACTCCATGCAGTATAAAGCCACTACGATCCGATTCAATACGCAAGAATGCTTATGAAAAGCAACGAGCATGAATCGTTGCGGTTGATAAAACCGAGCAATACAAAAATCAAGTCACGATTCCAACGCTGAAAGGTATGAAATTCCAGTAACTCACAGATTTGGAAGATCAAATATGAAGAAAATTTCCCGACACTTATGGAAATCGCAAAATGGCCCAGATGTACAATAATCATGATTTCGAGGTCAAACGATAATGATTGGACAACGATGAACGAATAGCAATGATCGAACAACAACGATAACCTTTGAAGTTCATACCTCAAATCAAGACATCAATAACTTGTAGGAAGCATGAGGTGTTAGTTTCGAACACGGTTCACAAGAAATCGATCCGAACTTGGAAAGATCACAACGATTTGCACATCAATTTAGAACAATATCAGAACTCGCTCGAATGACAAATGAGAGAAACAACACAAGGTCAGAAGCATTAACGAACAAAATCGCCTCAATACGGTCGAACAAAACGGAAACGAGAAGAAGAAAAAAATGTGGGCATTACATCATATCACCTTTAAAAGAGGTTTCGTCCCCGAAACCTAAATAACGAAAACGAAGTGCTTGAATATCAACCTTCCCGGCCATATCCTCTTGGCCCTGCATCTAATCTCCATAACCAACTGTACCGTGGTCACGGTCGCATCCTCTGTCCCTCAGCATACTAAGCGGATTCTCACTCAATACGATTGCACCACTTCGCAAAAATAAATATGCTAAAGTACCAACTTAGCATGACATATCACATAAGGTAACCAATAACAACTCGGAAAGAAAATCCACGAGGTATCCCTTTAAAGAAAATCTTTTGAAGATCATTGGTTGTGTATGTTATTCAAAATAAACTTTAAAAGTACTTTTGGTACCTCGGGTTATTTCATTAAAACTTGTAACCAAAAGACCTTTAACCGACTCATTTGAAATCATTTGCCAAAATAATAATTCCTTGAAACCAGCGTTGTCAAAATCGTCATGCCTCTACGCATCATCATCACCGTTAACAACCAACAACTTAACCATCCATGATCATCAAACCATTCTTACATACTCTAACATTTCCAAATCCGAGTTTGAACTTTACATCGAGTGAGATTTTTCATCTTTCACTATATATTTTTGAAAATAAAAAATCGTATTGGTTTTTGAAAAAAAAAATTTGAGTGAAAGATTTTTGAAAATCATATACTCGAATTATTCGAAAATACAATAGTACGTTAAAAGTCATTTCCGAAAATTCTCCCAACACTACGCAAGAATTCAACGACGGTAACATTTTACAAAATGTTCAAGGTATTTTAAAACAACTCTTTCAATACCGTCGAGGTTTTATTTGAGAATCCTAGGCCGGCTCGCAAATTTCAAACGATTTCCAAAGTTCATACAAAGTCGCCGGCTTGATCTAAACGTCAAATTAGTTTCAAAAATTGATTTCCGCAACTTGCACAAACTTATGAAAGTTTCAGGAAAATATTTTCGAACACACACATACAGCAGACATAATTTATCAACTCACCGAACAAAATCAATTATTTAGCGTGCTCTATTCATGCTGCATTAGCGCGCGCTAGCCTCGTACTTAGCGTGCGCTAACAGCTCTAATTCAGCAACGTGATTGCGAACATATATACGACATTACTAGAACCGATAGTTACAAATGAATAACGACAGCATACGAATCTAAATGCCATCGATTCACATGCTTACAACACTTCGCGAGCAACCATCAAAGGACAACTGTCATCTAAAATCGAAATCTCATCTAGTAATAAAGAGAACTCTCTTAACTCATACCGAATGACTTAGCATTCACATCACCGTTTTAATCTAAAACTGGCAACACTGCCTGAACAACAAGAACATCATCACATATTTCTCGACTAACAGTCATAAAACCGATAAGTTGAAAACGAGAGTCACATCTTGATTACATTTTGTAGACCTCACTTGAGTTTAAAAATGGTGTTTTGAAAACTTATAATACAAGATGAAAATAAAATATCGGTAGTTGGAATTCTCCAAAAATTTTGACCATGAGGTCATCATACGAAAATCAAATTTTTTCCTCCCTTTGGAGGACGTTTTAAAACAAAAATATACGTGTCTCTCCAAAAACATGTAAAGTTTTAAAAATAACATATTGATGAATTTTTCTTTGCGTCACCACACCAAGGCTATTATTCTTGTAAAAACGACTTATATCAGGATGTGTGTGTATATATATATACATATACGTTGGCATCACTTTCATTCTAGCATCATACAAGGATCAAACAACATAGGCCACATAATCACAAATCACCTTTAAACTCCACATCATAACACAAAATCATACAAGCTCGTATATCACAAGGCCAAATATAGTAGGGAGACTTACATCCACAGGTCGCACGAAGATGATGGCTGCACCTCGATACTAATCACGGCTGACATCACAGACGACGCGTCGCGACACGACTTAGACAGACACAATCTGACAGAACAAGACACGACAATACCCGACTGGACCCGACACCCTAGGTTTCCGCAACTTAAGCTCTGATACCATAAATATAACACCCCCGAAATCAAACCGGGAACATTACACGCCGCAGACCCTCTCCGTGAGGATCCACCAGGCTAGACATCCAAACAACACAACTTATTACATACTGACATGATAAAATACCAAATCAACATACTAACTCAGTCTTTCATCACACCATACAAGTCAAAATGCACATTTCTATCTCGACTCAAACCCGTGCAAGGGTAAAATACACTCACTAACCAAAAGTACGACAGAAGAAAGACCATACACAAACTCCGACTGACTGTATCCAACACTGGCCTTCGTGTGATTAGTATCATTCGCCTTCCATCATCCTTCGTGCCAATCCTGTGTTTTGCTCCCAAACCTAACATAATACCATCGAAAATCAACGATCTTACGAGGAAGAATAATCGTAGAACGCCCAAACCCCCCCCCCCCCCCCTCTAAGGATTTTCACCGGACGCCTTCAAGGCACCGATTAGGAACTCAACAAAACGAAGAATCCTCGGTAATCCAACCATGGGAAAAAAAGGAATTCGATATAAAACAACTTAATAATCATCAATTCCTCACTATTCTAAGTTATAACGAATCAAACGGACGAAATCAACAAAATCCCCAATTTTTCCCAAAACTATGATTTTAGGAAAACTAACCTTGATTCGCTGGATTGAAGGATGTTATGGAGTGATTAATCGATGTTATCAGCTCCCAAACTTCGTAGATCAGTTGTATAACAACATGCCTTCGTCACCTCCAAGACTCCAGCCGCGTATACGAAAGGAAGGAAATGAAAAATCAGTGCAAACATGAATGCTCGGTCATATTTATACTGGTGCAGTCTAGCGTGCGCTAGACTGCCGAGCTAGCGTGCGTTAGCGGGCGGTCATGGTCGAGAATGTTCGGCCGGGGCCCGCCATCATGCGCTGAACACGTGCGCTGTCGGCCCAGCCACAATCCAGAGACTTCCTGGCTCGGCCAGGTAGCGTGCGCAGCCTTCCGGCCGTAACGTGCGCTACCTGCCGGTCGTAGCGTGCGCAATGTCCGACAGTAGCGTGCGCTACCTGCCGATCTTCCCAGTCCAGAACCTTTCTGCCCTTACTGCCTCGGCCGACTAGCGCGCGCAGCCAACCGGCCGTAGCGTGCGCTGCCTCCCGGCCGTAGCGTGCGCTACCTTCCGGCCATAGCGTGCGCTACGCCGGTTCCTGCCGCACCCGCCCGGCCGGTTCTTGCACCCGTCCGGCCGGTTCCTGCACCCGTCCGGCCGGTTCCTGCACCCGTCCGGCCAGTGCCTGCAGCCGTCCGGCCACCATCCCCAACCGTCCGGCCAGTGTCCGACCACCATGATTCGACGACTCGATTTTCCGAAATCGCACGGAACGAACACGACAAAATACTCGGGGACAACATCATCGGTCCGAAATGAAAACAACGAATAACAAATCATCACCTACGGTCTTAAACGCCAAAATCAGTTGTCGAGAAAATAATACCGGAACTCGACAATCGGGAAATATCCGAAAAAAATCCAAAATAACCGAAACGAAAATCGTGGGTATTACACGAGGCTAGTAACAACATATAACAACTCAACCATGCCTTTAAGGCTAAAATGACTCAGTAGACCGATTTGGTCTTTCAATAAGTACATACAACTCAATTACAACTCATGCCCACGCAGGGGTTAAAACACAACCGCACCCATACAACGGGAAAAATATAGCAGCGGAAAATAAAGTACAACTGAACCAATAAACAATGTACGGTTCCTCATGTGTTTATTATCGATCATCTTTCATCATCCTTCATGCCGACCCTGTGTTATGCTCCAAAACCTGAATGCAAAAATAGACATCCACCCCCCGAATACTCGGGGGTTAGAAAAACTCTACTGTTTTGCTAGTGCAAGAACAAAGTGCAAATACGAGTCATACAATTCACATTCTATGAATAACAATAACCAGGAAATCCTCAAAGATTCAAACGTAATGAAAAGTACTTCCCGAGGCATGAGTTTTGGTAAAACACTTCAAAACCGAAAGATCACAAATCAAGGGAAAACAATTTATAAAACCGTTTAAAGTGCCATCGAGAGTTTTAATAGAAAACAATTTAGGATTATCAAATCCTCCTCATTCCAAAATCAACAGGGTCCTTGACCAATAGGCGGAAAGCAATTTGCAAGAAAACCATTCAATCAACACAAGCGAGTCTTCACAAATATTTCCCATGGGGTTCTCGACCCAATCCAAATAATATCAATACGAGATCAAACATCTCAACATCACACGGGGTCCTCAACCCAAAACACAAAATGTCATCACAGTATAATCAAGGACACATCCTTTCGTCCGCCCAAAAAAAACTGCTCAAAACCCCTGATTAATTAACCCTCGGAGATCTCGTCAAATGTCCTTGGTTAATTAACCCTGATACCAACATTTAAAACAAGTTGAAACACACTTTCAGAAAACATGAATCACGGTCTATATCGAGACCAGCATTTGAAAAGAGTTGAAAGAATTTGAAATACGATAATCGTTCGGTAACGGGGTCTTAGCTAAACACTCAAATATCCGTTACCAATAAGCCTGCCAGGCGCCTCCACTGAAACACCTGTGCACCGGCGTTCACTACACATGTCAGCCGCACCTTGTACGTGTCACCGCGCCGGCATCACTCCCATAAGAGCCGCCCCTTGCACACGCATCAGGTAAACACCGGAGTTCACCAACCATATGGAGCCGCACACTGCAGCGTACACCAGGCCGGAGATCGCACGCCCTGCCCTCAGAGGCTCCCGGGTAGGACGTCTCTCACAACAAGTATTCACATTGTCACAAACATCAAGTACACAATTATTGTCGTAACAATTATCAAATCAATACACCAATTCACATAATTCATCCGTCAGTCCACGACCACACGAATAAATAACAACACGCACATCAACCATAACGCGATGAAAAGAAGCAATATACGTACACACGCATTGTCAAGCGCAACATCAACACCAAATATATCCAAAGGATTCACGTAGTCACTTACAACCCACACAATTTACAAAAAACACGCGTTTTGAAAGTGAGCCTTTAACGAGGCTAGCAGAATCTTTTGAAAACTCATTGCAAACAAATAAACAAACACACCAAGATAATCACCAATTATCATATCCACAAAACAAGAATAGTATGGACAAGGTACTTGCCTTGAACAATCACAACGCGGAGAATCGACCGAAGTAGGTTGGCATGAACCGACTACGAACCCGCCGACTCCACCGAATGCCAACTCGCGATAATAAACTACGGAGGACAATAACAACAATGAAAATGAATTCCATAGCATGACTCAAAGCCGTTGAATTCAAAGAACGAACGACGAAGGTTCAAGTGTTTTCCCCAAAACGGACAAGAACACGATTCGTCCCGACAAAATATGAAAACGGAATTCCAAGTCAAAATATGGATATGAAATCCATAGAATATGTTTAACAACATCATTTAACCACAATCGATCCATCAAAAATGGATGAAAAACGAGATCAAGAACAAATCCCCCAAAAAGTCGATTCGAATGAAATGAAGAAATATAATTCGATTTGACGAAGAACAATGGATTAAATGATGTTAAACACAAGAATACTACCAAGATTAATCATACCCAACATGAATTAGTCAACAACACGGAACGAATCAGACAAAAATGCAAAAACCCCCAAATCACCCAAAAGTAAGGTTTCAAGAATTTACCTTGGATTAATGATGAAGAACAATTGTTGGTGTTGTTAATCCATACCAAGAACTTGAAGAATATAAAGTTCTCTGGGATTGATGATGCCAAACCGCCCAAAAATCGCCACAAGATCTCCCAAGAGAAGGAGGAATGAAGGAAGAGATGAAATGAGCATTCATCTCACAAAATCCGCAGAAATAGGCTAATCTGCCCTGTGTGCCGCGGCCCATGACCAAAAAAACAGCCCAGAACTGGCTTAGTGCCGCGGCCCATCCGAAGTGTGCCGCGGCACGCGGTACAGTCCAATCCAACACAAAAAAGGCACATCGTGCAGTCTTAGCTATTTCAACCATAACTCCTTCGTCCGGACTCCGATTAACTCACCGTTTGAACCATTGGGAAGATAACTTGATGCTCTGTAATATTGCAAAGATTCAGTATTTTTGGAGTTTCCAAGAATTTATGATGATTTTACAAAATCGAACTCATACTTGAAAAAGTCGCTTAAGAACACGGAACTCAATAAAACGACACAGAAACGAACTCGGATGACAAAAAGTGCAGAATTAATCATTCTCGGAATGACGAGACGTTCCCAAGCAAGTCGTCGAAACGGAACTCCGCCGTAAAAAGAAAATTACCGAAAATCGAAATTACGAGTTTTACAGTATTGATTACAGAAAATTGAACTCTGTTACAAGAAAAGATCACTTTCCACTTCCTTTTATTGATCAAATGCTAGAAAGGTTAGCCGGTCATGTTTTTTATTGTTTTCTTGATGGATATTCTGGCTATAACCAAATTCCCATTTATCCTGAAGATCAAGAAAAAACCACTTTTACCTGTCCTTTCGGCACTTTTGCTTACCAAAGAATGCCATTTGGGTTGTGCAATGCACCTGCTACTTTTCAGAGGTGTATGATGAGCATTTTCTCTGACATGGTTGAGCGGTTTTTAGAAATTTTTATGGATGATTTTTCTGTATTCGGGTCTAGCTTTGATGAATGTTTACACCACTTAACCCAACTGTTGGTTAGGTGTAAGGAGAAAAATCTTGTCCTAAACTGGGAAAAATGTCATTTTATGGTTAAAAAAGGAATTGTCTTGGGAATGTGATTTCTAAAAAAGGAATTGAGGTGGACAAATCTAAAGTTGACTTAATATCCAGTCTTCCACCCTCACGAACGATTAAAAAAATTCAGTCATTCTTAGGCCATGCTGGGTTTTTCCATCGATTCATCATAGATTTTAGCAAAATCTCAAGGCCATTATGTAATTTACTTTCAAAAGACACCTTTTGTATTTGATGATCATTGTCTAAAAGCTTTTAAGACACTCAAATCTATGTTGAGCTCTGCACCTATCATCAAATCTCCAAACTGGAATTTTCCTTTTGAAATAATGTGTGATGCATTCGACTATGCTATCGGTATAGTATTGGGTCAAAGAGAAAATAAATTGCCAACTGTAATATATTATGCAAGTAGAACTCTAAATGATGCCCAATTAAATTATTCTACAACTGAAAAAGAATTGCTTGCAGTCGTTTTTGCCTTAGATAAATTTCGATCTTACTTGATTGGTTCGAAAGTTATAATTTACTCCGATCATGCTGCATTAAAATATATTCTTTCTAAGAAAGATGCTAAACCTCACTTGATCTGTTGGATTCTATTGTTACAAGAGTTTGACTTAGAAATTCGAGATAAAAAAGGTGCTGAAAATGTTGTTGCTGATCATTTGTCTAGGCTAATCGTGAATTTTACTGATAAAGAACCTCCCATTAATGAAACTTTCCCTGATGAACAACTCATGTCTGTTTCTCAAATACCTTGGTATGCAGACATTGTTAATTATCTTGTCACTGGTAACATGCAATCTCATTGGAATAACCAAGATAAAACAAAATTTTTAAACGAAGTAAAAAAATTCTTTTGGGATGATCCATATTTGTTCAAATATTGTCCTGATCAAATCATTCGAAGATGTGTGCCAGAACATGAACAACAAAATATCATTTCCTTTTGTCATGATCATGCATGTGGAGGTCATTTTAGTTCAAAGAAAACAACTGCTAAAATTCTGCAATGTGGTTTTTATTGGCCAACACTTTTCAAAGATACACATTCATATTGCAGCACATGTGATAGATGTCAAAGATTAGGTCGAATTTCTAAACGAAATATGATGCCTTTAAACCCAATTTTAATTATTGAAATATTTGATGTTTGGGGCATAGATTTTATGGGACCTTTTCCAATTTCTTTTGGCAATCTTTACATTCTTGTGGCCGTCGATTATGTTTCAAAATGGGTAGAAGCGATTGCTTGCAAAAAAAATGACCACAAAGTCATGGTAAAATTTTTGAAAGAAAATATTTTTCCAGATTTGGAACACCACGAGCAATTATAAGTAATGGAGGAAAATATTTTTGTAAAAAAATTTTGAATCATTTATTTAAAAAATATGGTGTTACACATAAAGTTGCTACTCCTTATCACCCTCAAACAAGTGGACAAGTTGAAATTTCAAACAGAGAAATTAAACATATTTTTGAAAAAACTGTTAATCCTACAAGGAAGATTGGTCTTTGCGATTGAATGATGCATTGTGGGCTTACCGTACTGCTTTTAAAACTCCCATCGAAATGTCTCCATTTAGGCTTGTCTTTGGAAAACCATGTCATTTGCCTGTTGAATTAGAACATAGAGCATACTGGCCATAAAACAATTAAATTTTTCATTAGACTTAGCTGGAATTCATAGAAAACTTAAACTAAATGAATTGGAAGAAATCAGAAACGATGCTTACGATTGTGCAAGGAACTATAAGGACAAAATGAAATTTTTTTAATGATAAACACATCTTGAGAAAACCTTTTTCTCCTGGTCAAAAGGTCCTTCTTTTTAACTCTCGTTTGTTATTATTTCCAGGTAAGTTGCGTTCACGATGGTCTGGTCCATTTATTATTCGTACGGTCTATCCTCACGGAGTTGTAGAAATTGAAAATCCAAAAAATAGTAATATTTTTAAAGTGAATGGTCAACGGTTAAAATCATATTTGGAAATAAAATTTTTTGAGGTAGAAGAGGTTCTTCTTAAAGACCCCGATATTGTAAATTAATACTCCATTGTGTTTGTTGGGTCAAGTGGCGGATAACGGTACTCCGTGGCTAGTAAAGTCGGATTTTTCAGTTTCCCACAACTACTGATTTTGGAGATACTTTTTTTTTTTTTTTTTTTTTAATTATGGAACACACTTTGAAAACAATTGAAAAAAGATTTTCTTTCTTAGCAAAAAAGTCATTTTGAAACTTTACCAAGCCAGAGTTGAAAGGATGAGGTTGCTTATGAATAACGGCATACCTTTTGATATTCGATTCATTATTGAAGCCAAAGTGAGAATAGCGGGTGAATTCACGGAAACACAAACTAGATTTTTACCAGGGCTTGGAAAAAGTTCATATACCAAGAAACGACGAGCAAAGAAAATAGCCGTTTGCTACAAATGTGCTAGGTGGAACTGTGATTCAAGATGTCGATCTTCAGGAATTCATTCCACAAACAGAGAAGATAAAATTCAGTTCATCAAGGATGGTCTGAATAAGGAGAATTTAGATGATATCAAAATTTATATTGACACACATCCTAGTGGACTCGTACATTATGGGATTCGATGTTTGTGGAATAAATTCAAACCAGAATATGAACAACGTCTTGGGGATCTGACATTTGTAATATCCACAATTTCGAATTTCGGTAATTTTCTTTTTTTTTGGCGGAAGTCCGTTTTGACGACTCGCTCATGACCGTTTGGTCATTCCGAGAATGATTAATTCTGCACTTTTTGTCATCCGAGTTCGTTTCGGTGTCGTTTTGTTGAGTTCCGTGCTTTTTAGCGACTTTTCCGCACTTGAGCTCGATTCTTGCGAATCTCGTCCGAAACTGTTGTTTCGAGTTTCTCGTAAGTTCATTTAATGTTATTATTCATGTTACGAGCTTTGGTTCGGTGTGTCGATCACGTATCGTGATTTCCGGGCATTTTGGGCCATTTTTGTAATTTCCCAAAGTTTGGGGTAATTACTTCCGTTGTCGAATTCCGACACTTCGGGTGGTCGGAATCGTGTGTTCTCTTAGCGCTTGGATTCGTCTTTGCGAGTATTTCGTAATCGTATCTCCGATTTTTACTCAGGTTCGGGTTTCGGGGTCGTCCGGGCCGTCGGAGTGGCCACGGCCGAGTCACGGCTGGAGCAGGGCCTGGCCTGGCCGAGTTACGGCCGTAAGGTTCCGGTTACGGCCGTAATGTGTGCGAGTTACGGCTGTAAGCGTGATCGGGTACGGCCGTATGGGCGCTGGGCATCTTCCGGACGAAGGCCGGTAACGGCCGTAATGTGTGCCAGTTACGGCCGTAAGTGTCCGACAGTTGCTGGACTGATTTTTTGACGAATGCCGGTTACGGCCGTAAGGCCTGCCGAGTACGGCCGTAAGGGCTGAGTTACGGCCGTAAGGCACTGCCGGTTACGACCGTAACCCTGCCGGCCATATATAGGCCTGGCTCGGCCAGACTTCGTTTTTTTTCATTTTTCCTCGTTTCTGTGCGGCTGCGGATGGGAGTGACCGGTAGGAGGTGTTCTTGGCCGATTCTACTCATTCCAAGGCGTTTTGGAAGATTCTTGTTGATTATATCAATATCTAATCCATGTGTTTCGTCGAATCAAGGTATATTTCTTGATTTTCCTTCAAGTTGACTTTTCGGAGAAATTGTTCTTGATTTCGTTTCTAATCCGATTTTGAAACATCGGTTGGTGTAGTATGATGTTATTAATCGTGTTCTATGGGTTGTATATCCATATTTCGAGTTTGTTCAACTCGATTAGTGATTCGAGTGTTCTTAGGAGTTATCGAACATTGAGTGTTCGATTAAATGTCCCAATGAGTTTCCCTTCGATAGTTTGTTGGGATTTCCGTTGTTTTGTCCTTGATTCTCGTCGTAACCATGTGTTATTGTTCCTTTCGGAGGTTTATAGGTGTTCGAGGATTCCGATGTTGAATCCCGTTTGGTTATTGATGATTCAGGTGGTGTTATTCTCGTAGTACTCGTGGTGCTATCGCGTTCTTGATATTGTTCGGGGGTTCGGGGCTATTCGACCGCGTCCCATCCGTCGTCTCGTTGCGATCGTGTTAGGCGTATTTTTATACGCTTATTCATCATTATTTTGTAGTGTTTTGGTGAGTGAAATCATCTAAATGAGCTTTTAATGCCTTAATTTTGTATGATTGACAGGAAATTGAAGTCCGGAAGCTAAGACGAGGCAAAACGGGCGAAGACGCCAAAACTGGACTCTGAGCCGCGGCACAAGGAATCTGAGCCGCGGCAAAGGAAGACACCATCCGAAGGGCAGAGTAAGCTGTACTCTGTGCCGCGGCACAGCCCATGTGAGCCGCGGCACAGAAGAATTTAATTACGCCCAGGTATTCAACTTTTGGCGATGTGCCGCGGCACAAGTCTAGTGAGCCGCGGCACACTTAGCGGGTCTTATACGTCTGCGCGGATTTTGGGCCGTTTCAAAGCCAGTTTTCGACCAACTAATACGGACGCGATTTATGGAAGTGCTGAGCTATAAATAGGGTTGAAGACCATAATTTAATTATCTGGGGAATCATTGAATCTAAACCTAAGAGAGCTTAAGCTTGGAGACAGAGAAGAAGAGGAAAGCAGAGGAATTCAAGGGCAGAAGGCGGAAGCTGAAGAACGGAGGAATCCGAGCTTCATCTGCGTTTGAATTTTATGCTTTCGTTTATTTATTCTGTATTTTCAGTTTTTAGTATGTCAGGCTAAAGCCCTAATCTAGGGTTTTGATGAAACCTTTGTTTTGACGAATTGATTAAGATTATCCAATTTATTACCTTTTTATTGAGTTTTCCCAATTATGTTTAATGCTTGCAATTATCTGGCCAATAGTTGTATTGATTTAATCATTCACTTCGAATCGGGAGAGGAGATTTGGTGAGGAACTATTGGTGAGGACCGTTTTATTCTGTGAGATAGGAATATACTCATACGAACTACGTGGCCTTTAGGAGATTTCATGATTTTTGCCTATCGACGAGATAATTCACCTAGGGATAGAGTGCGTTAGTCGCCGTTAGATAAATCTATTGACCTCGGGAGAGGCGGTAGAATATATTAGCAATCTCCGCCTTCAGTAAATTGGGAAAATTATTTATTACGGATAATCGAGAGTAAATTCGGATAAACTAAGGTGGATTCAGAACCCTAGACGTATTCATCATTTGATTTCCTTAATCCAAGATATTGTTTTCTGCTGCTTAGTATTTTATTACTTCTTTTAGTTATTAATCCAAAAACCCAACTTCGATTGTTCAAATAAAATTGGAATACGAAAACGTCGGTAGTTGGAGATTCAATCCTCGTGGGAACGATACTCTACTTATCACTTTATTACTTGTAAACGATGACGTGCACTTGCGTGTAGGAAATATCGCAACAAGTTTTTGGCGCCGTTGCCGGGGATCTGAAATTTTTCTAATATCGACTTAAGTATTTCCAGTCTTAATTTGAACGTTTATTTTTATTTTTGTGTATTTAATTTTGTTTATTCGTTTTTCCTTTCAGGACCTTTCGTTAGTGCATGAGAAGACTCGGTAACGAAGGCCTACTACCTTTGGACACCGAGCTCGAGCGCACTCTAAGAAGGAACAAAAAGGAGAAAAGAGAGCTGCAGACAACGGTCAACATGGCCGAGAATATTGAAATCCAAGGACGAGACAACCAAGTGCGGCAAGTTCAACCGGAACTAGCTCTTCGGGATTATGCCATGCCGCAAGTCAACGCAAATTTTTCGGGAATTCGGCGTCCCACCATCTAAGCTAATAACTTTGAGATCAAGCCCGCCATTATTCAGATGGTGCAGGCGAGCCCATTCTGTGGACTACCGAAGGACGATCCGAATGCCCACATTGCTTCTTTCCTTGAGATATGCGATACTTTCAAAACTAATGGTGTCACCGACGACGCCATCCGATTGAGGCTTTACCCTTTTTCTTTGAGGGATAAAGCAAAGTTTTGGTTAAATTCCTTACCGCCGGGGTCGATTACAACATGGGAGAGGTTAGTGCAAGCCTTCCTTGCAAAATTTTTCCCACCAGCTAAGACGGCGCGGTTGAGAAACGAGATAACCACTTTTGCCCAGTACGATAAGGAATCGCTCCACGAGGCGTGGGAGCGATATAAAGAATTGCTTCGAAGATGCCCTCATCACGGCATTCCTGATTGGCTTCAGCTGCATACGTTTTATGGTGGTTTGAGTGCTTCTACACGCACTTTAGTGGATGCGGCCTCCGGAGGAACATTCATGGGAAAATCTATGGCCGAGGCTCACGTGCTTTTAGAAGATATGGCTGAAAACGCTTACCAATGGCCAGCAGAAAGATTGACACCGAAGAGGGTAATGGAAGTTTCGAGCAATGATCCGATTTCCACCTTGTCACTCAAGTCGCCGCTTTGACACAACAAATTCGGAACTTTTCGCACGCACCAGCCCCCGTTACCATTGAGACATGTAATTGGTGTAACGGATCACACCCGAGTGCGGAGTGTCAATTTGGAAATCCGTTCGAGCAAAATCAGATGGAGCAGGCTCAATTCGTAGGAAATGGGAATCGACCGAATAACCCGTACTCCAATACTTATAATCCGGGGTGGCGCAATCATCCCAACTTTTCATGGAGAAACGGACAGAACGCACACCAGCCCCCTTTCGCCCAGAATCAACAGCAGCCCCCTTCCGCTCCCAAAGTGTCTCTCGAGGAAGCGCTTGCAAAATTGGCGGCAAATACGAGTCAATTTATGACTCGGACGGAAGCTACACTACAAAATCATTCTGCTTCCATTCGGAATTTGGAGGTTCAGCTGGGCCGAATCGCTAATGTGTTGATAGCTCGTCCGGAGGGAGCATTGCCGAGTACCACAGAGACAAATCCTAGAGAGAGCCTAAACGCAATTAGCTTGAGAAGCGGGAGAGAGTTGCTGGATCAGCCCGAGCGGGGTAAAGAGAAGAAGGTTATTAAGGAAGAGATGGATTTAAAGCCAGAGGAGTCGAAAGATTTGGAGCCGGATAACTCGAAGACATGTGTTCCCCCCGTTCCATTTCCACAAAGACTACAGCAAAGAAGGGCGGACAAACAATTTTCCAAGTTTCTTGATGTGTTCAAAAAGCTTCACATAAATATTCCGTTCACGACGCATTGGAGCAGATGCGAGTTATGTCAAGTTCATGAAAGAGATATTATCTAAGAAGAGAAAACTTGAAGAGTTTGAAAGCGGTTGCCTTGACAGAGGAGTGCGGTAATTCTTCAAAAGAAGCTCCCACCTAAATTGAAAGATCCGGAAGCTTTAACATACCGTGCACCATGGGGAATCTTTCGTTTGATAAGGCACTATGCGATCTTGGTGCAAGTATCAACCTCATGCCTCTATCGATTTTTCAAAAGTGAATATTGGGAAGCTAAGCCAACCACAGTCTCATTACAATTGGCGGACCGATCGATAAAGTATCCGAGGGGAGTGATCGAGGATGTATTAGTTAAGGTTGACAAGTTCATCTTTCCAGCCGACTTCATCGTACTAGACATGGAGGAAGATGACAATATTCCGATCATCTTGGGACGACAATTTCTAGCGACGGGCCGAACCCTTATAGACGTGGAAAAGGGAGAGCTAACTCTGAGGGTCCAAGACGAGGAAGTTACTTTTCAAGTATTCAAATCGTTCCCATGTCCCGGAAGTGCTGATAAAGGATCACAAATTGAGGGTGTGGATGTTTGTGAAAGAGGAAAGCATCGAAAAAATCGTCGTTGGGAAAATTCAGATTTTGTGTTAAATGGCCCAAGTTTGAAGAAGGATGTAGAACTAGTGGCGTTTCTCGACCATGAAGAAAAATCTGCTGCAGTTGTGAGTTCGTTTGTGAAGGAGGAGAGTGAGCCGAAAGCCAAGAGAAAAATTAGTCATGGAGAAACCGGGTGTTTCGGGAAGTTTTTCAAGTCGAAACCTTTTCGAAAACTACATTTGATGACTGAACCGAAAGTCGAACGGCTGATGACCAATGGTCATAATTTTAACCAAAATACAAACGGTTCGATGAACGGGGCGGAAGCCAAATGGAGTTTGCGAAAAGCGAACTAACGTTGTTCAATAGGTCCGGCTGAAGACTATAAACTTAGCGCTTCTCGGGAGGCAACCCGAGCTCGTAGTTGCAGATTTTTTTGCATTTCTTTATTTTTCTTGTATTCGTGATTCTTATTTTTCATCATTTTTGTGCTTCTATTTGCTTCTTCCTCTCGTTTTTAACGTCTTCTTTTCAAAATTCTGTGCAGGAAAGTCCCAGGGGAGAAACTGGAGTATGAGCCGCGGCACAGTTATTGTGAGCCGCGGCACACATCGATCGCAATGGGAGGCAAAACCGATCAGTACTTTGTGCCGCGGCACGGCATAAATGAGCCGCGGCACACTCGAGTAATGAGCCGCGGCACACGGAATTTGAGCCGCGGCACACGACAAAACGAGACACAAGTAAAAGGGATCAGACCTTGTGCCGCGGCTCACCTTATCTGTGCCGCGGCACACTATGCGGAATCCGAAAGGCCAGCACTTATAACATGCATTCACCGGCATTTATCAGTACTTTTTTCTCCTTCTCCCTGCCTTCCCTCCCCAGCGCGACCGGCCGACGTTGTTCAAATTTCTTCCTGCGATTTTTCTGGCAATCTTCAAAAGGTACGCTTCCATCGTTATTGTTTATTTGCTTATGGGTTATATTTTGAAGTTGTTTTTGCATTGAATGGATGGAACATGCCTAGTTTTTCCTTCAATTAGTTTCATGATTGTTAGAGTATAACAGGGTAGTTTCATCGAATTTTCTTGATTAAATTGGAATATCAATGAGTTGATTGTGTTAAGTTGTTCATGATTGAATTGTATTTCTGTTTTTGGGGGCTGAATCGAGCTAGAACTATGTTTATTCTTCAAGTAAACATGCGCCCTCAAGGTGTCTGATAAATTGCCCAAATGAAAATTTTCTTTGAAAAAGCAATTGTTTTGAAGTTTCGTGCAACGTATACATTTTCAATTTACAGCAAGCCCAACCCTTACATCCAGTTTAGATGTTTAAGTCTAAATTCATCTTTTTCTCTCGTATGCGCTTGTGTCTTAAATTCGGAATTTCTGGTTTGATGTCTTTAGCCCCGCATATATCATCGTTATTAATTTTTGCGTAAATAAACCCTCGTGTTGTGCTTCTCAGGACTGATTATGGCGCGCACGAAGAAGCTGACCAAGCGTGCTAGGACCGAGTCATCCCCTACGCGAGGGGAGACCTCTCGGGGTCGGGCCGAGGTGGAGGGGCACCAATTTTCGGACCCCGAGATCCACAAGATATTCAACGAAAAGATCCGTCCGCGTCCACTTATTCCCGAGAGAGGTTTTACTCCAGCTCCTCACGACGGGGAGTTGCTCATGATGATTGACGAGATGGGATGGGCTAGATTTACCGCACCTCCTGAGCCAGCAGTCATTTCGATCGTCCAGGAGTTTTATGCCAGCGCTCTGCTGAAGCACATCCGGGCAGGGCATTCGTTGCCATCTTTAGAGTCCCGGACTCAGGTCGACGTCCGAGGGGTCAAAGTTGATTTCTCCCCGACTGCTATTCGGAGGCTTTTTGGGTTTCCGGCGGTTGACGAGACAGCCTATGACCGCGTGATGACCAGCCTCACTAAGGAGGCCCTGCTTGAGACGATTGCACAGCCCCGTACCGACTGGGAGCAGCGAGCACAGAGCTCATCCACATTTCATTTCAGGAGCTCGCGCCTCAGCCGGCTCGGGCGAGACTGGCTTTACTTTATTTGCGCACGCATTGATCCCACCTCCCAGATCCGTACAGTTTTTCTCTCCCGCGCCCGGATATTGTTTGCTATCACCTCCGGGCTGCGCTTCGATGTGGCCCCCATTCTGGTCCGATCTATCTTCCAGAGTATCCAGGGGGGGCCAAGACGGGGTTGAAGCACCCCTCCCTCATCTGCGCTTTATGCCGGCAGTCGGGGCTGACATGGTCAGTCGACGAGCCGATGCTTGCCCCACAGGCCCCGATCGACCACCGCATCATATCGCACTTTGAGCAGTGGGGCGGAGCGCCGGCACACGCTCGGGGGCGAGGATTTTTGCTTGAGGAGGCTCACGAGGGATCCCCTGAGCCGCTTTTGTTGACGCACGGAGAGGCCGGCCCGCAGCCCGACAGAGCGAGGTTGGAGGAGCTATTTGATGGGCTGCGGGAGGATTTGAGGAGACAGAGAGAAGAGCATAGGGAGGAGTTGAGGAGAGAGAGAGACGAGATGAGGAGAGAGAGAGAGAGAGAGAGCTGGATGGCTGCCATGCGGGAGGAGCAGCGGGCGGCGCGGGAGAGTGTTGTTGCTGCAGCCAGAGCCGAGATGAGAGAGCAGGCCCGCCGGACCAGCCGACGAGCGATGAGGCGTCTTGCTGCGAGGGAGGCTTATCATCAGGAGCACCTCGCCGCATGGACGGCCCACATCATGCATCCCGACGGGCCATTTACTGCGCCCGCCCGGCCAGCCACACCACCCTCCTCACCGGACGATACCGGCACCAGCTCCTGAGCAGACTGGAGGGGAGTACTTGACCTTTTACTTTTCTTGCATTCCATTTTTGTCCATTGAGGTCAATGTACGTCCTAAGTTTGGGGGAGGGATTTACATTCAATCTACATTCATATTTTGTGCACTTTTCTTTTCTTTGCGAAATTTTTTTTTTTTTTAGATAGCCTTGCTTGCCGTAGTTTTTTCTTTATTCGTGAATTTTCGTGCTTCTATTTTGTGTGATACTGATGTTACGACACTGTCTTTCTCTCTGAAGAAGCGGGCGAGTTTTAGTCGAGTTGTAGTCAGTTATTTCGTTCGCTTAGTATTCAATTAGGTCCGAAATTTTTCGTGATTGTAGAGGTCTTGGCAGACAAGAGACGATACATACTTGTTTTTAAATCCCCTTCAATATGTTTGGCTACATTTCCCGGATAGTGAGTCGTACTGTTTCTTCAGTCGTGTTAGCACTTAGTTTGAGTTTTGAGTCGGTCAGTTTTTCTCTAAAAGTCGAGATAAAGTGTTCTATGAAGGGAAGTCTAGTAACCGGGGGCATTCGCGTGACCCGTTGTTTACTCTCGCGTAAAACGACGACCCCAATTAGACTAGTGATTTAGTGATTTCACATGTGCCAATAATAGGAAGCCTAGTAACCGGGGGTATTCGCGTGACCCGCTGTTTCCTCTCGCGTAAAACGACAACCTTGA
Source organism: Orobanche coerulescens (assembly GCA_033398695.1). Taxonomy (NCBI): domain Eukaryota; kingdom Viridiplantae; phylum Streptophyta; class Magnoliopsida; order Lamiales; family Orobanchaceae; genus Orobanche; species Orobanche coerulescens. The sequence goes on from CM065811.1 coordinate 159,554,214, forward strand.
TTCGGACATGCGGAAATTATGTATTCGAGTTGTTTCTCCGATGTAAACGGGAACTTAGTAACTAGAAGCATCCATGTGCCCCATGAGTGTCTTTTACGTCAAACGGTTTCCGAATACATGAGAATGGAAGTTCCACCCTAGGATTATCCCGATGAAACATCCCGAGATCCTAACCTAGTGGTCGACTCGAATCAAATTCTTGAGCATATTTATATAAGGGGATACTGTCCGAGGTTTATTTGTTATGAGACTCGTGAAAAATTGTGCCTTTAGACTGTGGAACGCGACGAACTAGCTTGTTTATGTTAGCCTTTCATATTGACGGTTGATTTGACTCATGTTTTGTTGATCTTTGAGCCGAGTTTTCTTCATGAACAAATGATTAGGGTGAACTTGATTACTTTGCGGAATCATTATTCGAGTGCGGTTCGCTTTTATGACACTCGTATTATTTAGAGAGAATGGCAGGATAGTATTGATTAGGTGGAACACTATGAGTTACACGATGATTCACGACATTCTTTTATTGACTTTAATTCTTTTTGCTTGAGGACAAGCAAAGGCTTAAGTTTGGGGGTATTTGTTAGGCGTATTTTTATACGCTTATTCATCATTATTTTGTAGTGTTTTGGTGAGTGAAATCATCTAAATGAGCTTTTAATGCCTTAATTTTGTATGATTGACAGGAAATTGAAGTCCGGAAGCTAAAACGAGGCAAAACGGGCGAAGACGGCAAAACTGGACTCTGAGCCGCGGCACAAGGAATCTGAGCCGCGGCAAAGGAAGACACCATCCGAAGGGCAGAGTAAGCTGTACTCTGTGCCGCGGCACAGCCCATGTGAGCCGCGGCACAGAAGAATTTAATTACGCCCAGGTATTCAACTTTTGGCGATGTGCCGCGGCACAAGTCTAGTGAGCCGCGGCACACTTAGCGGGTCTTATACGTCTGCGCGGATTTTGGGCCGTTTCAAAGCCAGTTTTCGACCAACTAATACGAAAGCGATTTATGGAAGTGCTGAGCTATAAATAGGGTTGAAGACCCTAATTTAATTATCTGGGGAATCATTGAATCTAAACCTAAGAGAGCTTAAGCTTGGAGACAGAGAAGAAGAGGAAAGCAGAGGAATTCAAGGGCAGAAGGCGGAAGCTGAAGAACGGAGGAATCCGAGCTTCATCTGCGTTTGAATTTTATGCTTTCGTTTATTTATTCTCTATTTTCGCTTTTAGTATGTCGCTAAAGCCCTAATCTAGGGTTTTGATGAAACCTTTGTTTTGTGAATTGATTAAGATTATCCAATTTATTACCTTTTATTGAGTTTTCCCAATTATGTTTAATGCTTGCAATTATCGCCAATAGTTGTATTGATTTAATCATTCACTTGAATCGGGAGAGGAGATTTGGTGAGGAACTATTGGTGAGGACCGTTTATTCGTGAGATAGGAATATACTCATAGGAACTACGTGGCCTTTAGGAGATTTCATGCTTTTTGCCTATGTGAGATAATTCACCTAGGGATAGAGTGCGTTAGTCGCCGTTAGATAAATCTATTGACCTCGGGAGAGGCGGTAGAATATATTAGCAATCTCCGCCTTCAGTAAATTGGGAAAATTATTTATTACGGATAATCGAGAGTAAATTCGGATAAACTAAGGTGGATTCAGAACCCTAGACGTATTCATCATTTGATTTCCTTAATCCAAGATATTGTTTTCTACTGCTTAGTATTTTATTACTTCTTTTAGTTATTAATCCAAAAACCCAACTTCGATTGTTCAAATAAAATTGGAATACGAAAACGTCGGTAGTTGGAGATTCAATCCTCGTGGGAACGATACTCTACTTATCACTTTATTACTTGTAAACGATGACGTGCACTTGCGTGTAGGAAATATCGCAACAGATCGTGATTTTGAGGCAAGTACCTTGTCCATACTATTCTTGTTTTGTGAATATGATAATTGGTGAACATCTTTATGTGGTTGTTTGATTGTTTGAAATGAGTTTTCAAAAGATTCAGTTTAGCCTTGTTAAAGGCTTACTTTCAAAATGCATGTGTTTTGTGAATGGTGTGGTTTGTGAATAACTATGTGAATTCTACGGATATGCTTGGTGTTGATGTTGTACTTGGTATTGCGTGTGGACGTATATTATTTCATTTCGGTGCGTTGTGGATTGACGTGGTGTTTTACTAAGTGTTTGATGCCTCTGGGCGAAATGTTTGAATATCCTTGATGTGATGTGTTATTTGTGTGAATGTGTGGATATGGTTGAAGGTCTACGGTGACACATGGCACGTGATCATGTGGTCAGGATGCAACAAGTGATTGATCCAACCGTGAGAGCCTAAGATAATCTATGGTGGCACATGGCATGCGATCATGTGGCTAGGATGCAACAAGCGATTGATCCAACCGTGAGATGAGTGTGATTTGTTTCGCTAGCCAGATCGGGAGGGTCCTTCGAGGCCTCGAGTGGGATTTGTGGCTTCGTCCCGGTCCTAGGCGATGCGCGTGCGTGATTACGTTGTGTTGATTTTTATGTCCGTTGAGGACACGTGATGTTGGGCTCGAGCCCTGTGAATTGTTGTCTGTTTTCTATTTGCGAAAACAAAACCTTTGGGTTGTGACCCCTGTTGATTTTTGGAAAGAGAAGGATTCGAAAATCCTAAATTATTTTCTATTAAAACTCTCGATGGCATTTTAAACTGTTTTATAAATTGTTTCCCTTGATTTGTGATCTTTCGGTTTTGGAATGTTTTACCCAAACTCATGCCTCGGGATGTACTTTTCGTTACGCTTGGATCTTTTAGGATTCCTGGTTATTGCTATTCGTGGAATGTGAATTGTATGGCTCGTATTTTTGCACTTGTACATGCACTAGCAAAACAGTGGAGTTTTGCTAACCCCCGAGTATTCGGGGGGTGGATGTCTATTTTTGCATTCAGGTTTTGGAGCATAGCACAGGGTCGGCACGAAGGATGATGAAAGATGAACGATACTAATCACATGAGGATCCGTTGATGTCGTATTGGTCTAGATGTATTTTCTTTTCCGCTGCAGTATCTTTTCCCCGTTGTACGGGAGTTTATTGTATTTTGACCCCTGCGTGGGTATGTGTTTGGAATTGAGTTGTATATTATTATTGAAAGACCAAGTCGGTCTACTGAGTCATTTTAGCCTTAAAGGCGATGTTTAGATGTTTGATTTTAGTTATCAGCCTGGTGGATCCTCGAGGAGAGGGTCTACGGCGTGTAATATCCCCGAGTGGATTGGGGGTGTTACATAAATGGTATCGGAGATTAGGTTGTGGAAACCTAGGCTGTCGGGTCAGTGGTGTCTGTTGAGTTTTATCTCGTCGGATTTTGTCTGACTGAGTCGTGTCGCGACGCGTCGTCTGAGTTGGTTGGTCGTGATTAGTATCGTGGGGCGATCATCATCTTCGTACGACCTGTGGATGTAAGTCTCCCTTCTTTGTGTTGTGCCTCGTGTGACACGAGCTATTTTTATGATTATTTGTTAAGTGATGGAATCCTCTTATGGATTTTGATTTCTTGATATGTGGTTATTTGACCCTCATATTTCGTTCATATGAGGAGTAGTGTTGCTGGATTGTGCATGTTTGACTTTATTTTTTTTATCTGCTGCGTGAGTTCTTTTGTAATGACTTTCGGTATTTTACCGATGGAGTTTTATTTCGAAAACCGATTTCCTTAACCTAGTTTTTGGCATTATGGCCTTGATCATTTTGGCGAAATTCTTATGACGGTATTTAGCATTTTGTAAATGGCTTCTGTGAGTTTTTGAAATATTACCGTCATCGGCCTTTTTGGCATTTTTGTAAATGGTTTTTAGCCTGGTGGGTTTCGGCGCGGGACCCACATCGCTATAATGTTCCGTGTGATTACCTGAAATTTTTGGGCATTCTAGCCTTTTTGGCATCGTCCTTTTTGGCATTGAATTATTTTCGAAAACTTGAGTATCTTAGAAATAAATTTCGAGACGTACGTTTCAAATGAATTGTTTTCTCGCGGTACTTCTAAGGTGCCACAATATGTTTCAAAATTCTTCTACCTCGAGGACCAAAATGTTTTGAGATATTTTCAATATTTTATAAGCACTTTTACTTAGACCCGAGGGTCGAATATTCTGAAAGCTTTTCACTAAAAGAAAGTGTCCAAAATTTTAGCAAATGCGAAATGGTTTTCCAAAGTCTCGATAACAATGTTTCACGTTTTTACTTTTTTTGAAAGGTGATACTCAAGATCGACCAGTGTTTTTCTAAATTATTTTCCAAAGGAGGTTTTCTTTTTTAAAACCTATCCATTCCCGTTTGAGGGCTGGGTATGTATGTATGATGTTGGCTTTGTCGCTATGATGTTAACTCCCGAATATGATCGAGTTGGTGGCATGAACGTTGAGGCGTTGCCACGTGTTTGTTGTACTAGCCCTCTGTGAGAGGTGTGAACTGGTATTTAATGGTTGTCGTCTCGTGGTGGATTGCGTGTGCCACACGAGTGTGAGATGTTGAAGCTTGGGTTTGTACGTTGGTGTACATATGTGATTGTTTCATGATGTTTGTATTACGTGCTGGTTATTGTTCGGGCCATTGAGGTCGCCAAACGATACCGTCGTTGTTGTAGTGTTTGTGTGTGTATTACTTTACGATGGTAATCGTTGTATATGATATGTGTTATGATTCCTTGTTGTGCTGAGTTGGCATCTCTGGTTTGTTGTTTTGTGGTGTTATGTTCCATTGTATCTAGCATTTGTATTTTCAGTATGCCGAGCCGAGGCATTTCAACCGTGATGTGCCGGGGGAATGTACGTGCAATTTGTCCTTCTCGTCAGTAACACATTTCGAGTGTGGACTCGAGGGACACCGAATTTAGTTTTGCGAATTGGCTACCGAGACTTTCGGAGTTCGCGCTTCAGCACAGATATCAGAATCGGCTTTGAGAGGCCTTTGAAGGATGTTTCTGTCGATTGCCTGTTGTGTCGTCTCCTTGATTTCGTTATTGTGAGTAGCGGGACGACCTTCTTTTATAAGAGGTCGAATATAATACCCGTATTATTTTTGGCTTCTATATTTTCTCTTTCTCCAGTCTATCGATTCGCTCATGTTCGTTGATACTTTCTAAACTTGTTCGGTATTTCGGTTTCATCGTTCGAACGAGCTGTGATCTTGTTTTGGGTCGATCTGGTTATCGCTGTAACTTTTCCGAGTTCGGTTCGATTCTTGTGAACCTTGTTCGGAAGTAACATCTTTTGATTCTACTAATTCTTTTATTCGAAGTGGATCGGATTTGGAACTTTTGTATTTTCGACTCTGTCGACTCGTTTATGTTCGTTGACATTTCTGAGCTTGTCTTGCCCCTTGCTTTTGTTGATCGAACAAGCGTGGTATTGTTTTGGACTAACTCGTTTGTCGTTGTGACTTTTCAGTTTCTATTCCCTCTCATGTGGATCTTATGTGAATGCATATGTTGTTTTCACCGGATCATATATTGTCTCGAGTCGAGATGTGAACCTTGGAGTAGTTGTTTGAATTTTTATTGTTCTTCGTGATTCGAACATGATCGTTCGATTTTTGTTGTCTCGATCTTTGTGGTTCGATCGTTTGATTGTTCGGTTTTTGTTGATCTAGTTTCGTGATTGTTGAGCGTTCAGACTCCTTCCTAATTCCCTTAAGTTCGGGAAATTAGTCTCGTTTCGATCTTCCAACCCTTGGGCGGTGGAATTCCGTATTTGTTCAGCGTTTGACTCGCGTTTGGATTGATGAACCGTTGGGTTGGTCAATCGTATTGATTTTCGTTAGTTGTGTTTTGTGATTGTTCGGATAACCGACCTGATTGTACTATCTATTTGATGACGTTTGTCACTTATTGATTTTATTATGTCTCTACGGTGGCGTTGTGTTGGTCGTCGTGGAGCGTGTTTTCACGTCGTATGTCTCTTTGCGTTTCTTGCAGCGTTTCGCCGTTGGGCACGAGTTTTCAGTTTTGTGTATATCGTCGAGTTTTCCTGGCGGGTATATTGCTTCCCCCTACCTGTTTTAAGTTTCGGGACGAAACTTCTTTTAAGGAGGGTAGAATGTAATATCCGCAATTTCGAATTTCGGTAATTTTCTTTTTTTCGGCGGAAGTCCATTTTGACGACTAGCTCATGACCGTTTCGTCAATCCGATAATGATTAATTCTGCACTTTTTGTCATCCGAGTTCGTTTCGGTGTCGTTTTGTTGAGTTCCGTGCTTTTTAGCGACTTTTCCGCACTTGAGCTCGATTCTTGCGAATCTCGTCCGAAACTGTTGTTTTGAGTTTCTCGTAAGTTCATTTAATGTTATTATTCATGTTACGAGCTTTGGTTCGGTGTTTCGATCACGTATCGTGATTTCCGGGCATTTTGGGTCATTTTTGTAATTTCCCAAAGTTTGGGGTAATTACTTCCGTTGTCGAATTCCGACACTTCGGGTGGTCGTAATCGTGTGTTCTCTTAGCGCTTGGATTCCTATTTGCGAGTACTTCGTAACCGTATCTCCGATTTTTACTCAGGTTCGGGTTTCGGGGTCGTCCGGGCCGTCGGAGTGGCCACGGCCGAGTCACGGCTGGAGCAGGGCCTGGCCTGGCCGAGTTACGGCCGTAAGGTGCCGGTTACGGCCGTAATGTGTGCGAGTTACGGCCGTAAGCGTGATCGGGTACGGCCGTATGGGCGCTGGGCATCTTCCGGACGAAGGCCGGTTACGGCCGTAATGTGTGCCAGTTATGGCCGTAAGTGTCCGACAGTTGCTGGACTGATTTTTTGACGAATGACGGTTACGGCCGTAAGGCCTGCCGAGTACGGCCGTAAGGGCCGAGTTACGGCCGTAAGGCACTGCCGGTTACGGCCGTAACCGTGCCGGCCATATATAGGCCTGCTCGGCCAGACGGGAGTGACCGGTAGGAGGTGTTCTTGGCCGATTCTACTCATTCCAAGGTGTTATGGAAGATTCTTGTTGATTATATCAACATGTAATCCATGTGTTTCGTCGAATCAAGGTATATTTCTTGATTTTCCTTCAAGTTGACTTTTCGGAGAAATTGTTCTTGATTTTGTTTCTAATCCGATTTTGAAACATCGGTTGGTGTAGTATGATGTTATTAATCGTGTTCTATGGGTTGTATATCCATATTTCGAGTTTGTTCAACTCGATTAGTGATTCGAGTGTTCTTAGGAGTTATCGAACATTGAGTGTTCGATTAAATGTCCCAATGAGTTTCCCTTCGATAGTTTGTTGGGATTTCCGTTGTTTTGTCCTTGATTCTCGTCGTAACCATGTGTTATTGTTCCTTCCGGAGGTTTATAGGTGTTCGAGGATTCCGATGTTGAATCCCGTTTGGTTATTGATGATTCGGGTGGTGTTATTCTCGTAGTACTCGTGGTGCTATCGCGTTCTTGATATTGTTCGGGGGTTCGGGGCTATTCGACCGCGTCCCATCCGTCGTCTCATTGCGATCGTGATTTCGAGGCAAGTACCTTGTTTATACTATTCTTGTTTTGTGAATATGATAATTGGTGATCATCTTTATGTGGTTGTTTGATTGTTTGAAATGAGTTTTCAAAAGATTCGGTTTAGCCTTGTTAAAGGCTTGCTTTCAAAACGCATGTGTTTTGTGAATGGTGTAGTTTGTGAATAACTATGTGAATTCTACGGATATGCTTGGTGTTGATGTTGCACTTGGTATTGCGTGTGGACGTATATTATTTCATTTCGGTGAGTTGTGGATTGACGTGGTGTTTTGCTAAGTGTTTGATGCCTCTGGGCGAAATGTTTGAATATCCTTGATGTGATGTGTTATTTGTGTGAATGTGTGGATATGGTTGAAGGTCTACGGTGACACATGGCACGTGATCATGTGGTCAGGATGCAACAAGTGATTGATCCAACCGTGAGAGCCTGAGATAATCTACGGTGGCACATGGCATGCGATCATGTGGCCAGGATGCAACAAGCGATTGATCCAACCGTGAGATGAGTGTGATTTGTTTCGCTAGCCAGCTCGGTAGGGTCCTTCGAGGCCTCGAGTGGGATTTGTGGCTTCGTCCCGGTCCTAGGCGATGCGCGTGCGTGATTACGTTGTGTTGATTTTTATGTCTGTCGAGGACACGTGATGTTGGGCTCGGGCCCTGTGAATTGTTGTCTATTTTCTATTTGCGAAAACAAAACCTTTGGGTTGTGACCCCTGTTGATTTTTGGAAAGAGAAGGATTCGAAAATCCTAAATTATTTTCTATTAAAACTCTCGATGGAATTTTAAACTGTTTTATAAATTGTTTCCCTTGATTTGTGATCTTTCGGTCTTGGAATGTTTTACCCAAACTCATGCCTCGGGATGTACTTTTCGTTACGCTTGGATCTTTGAGGATTCCTGGTTATTGCTATTCGTGGAATGTGAATTGTATGGCTCGTATTTTTGCACTTGTACTTGCACTAGCAAAAGAGTGGAGTTTTGCTAACCCCCGAGTATTCGGGGGGTGGATGTCTATTTTTGCATTCAGGTTTTGGAGCATAGCACAGGGTCGGCACGAAGGATGATGAAAGATGAACGATACTAATCACACGAGGATCCGTTGATGTCGTATTGGTCTAGTTGTATTTTCTTTTCCGCTGCAGTATCTTTTCCCCGTTGTACGGGAGTTTATTGTATTTTGACCCCTGCGTGGGTATGTGTTTGGAATTGAGTTGTATGTTATTATTGAAAGACCAAGTCGGTCTACTGAGTCATTTTAGCCTTAAAGGCGATGTTTAGATGTTTGATTTTAGTTATCAGCCTGGTAGATCCTCGAGGAGAGGGTCTACGGCGTGTAATATCCCTGAGTGGATTGGGGGTGTTACAACGTTAAAAGACCCTGTTTGCCAATTTGTAAGAAAATTGGATGGGAAGCTTCTCCCCGACTCATAGAAGGCGTTTAAGTCTTTTCTGAACGTAAAATCAGAGGAATATGTGAGCCACAATCACAACTATTTTACATACACGTGAGTATCTTTACTTTTTTTTCGTTTTTTTTTAGATTTTCTGAATAAAAAATGTGATACGCAATAAATGCATTTATTATTCTATTGAGTAGTTGAAGCGCAATTAACGCGGTCACAGATTTGATAAATCTTTTTACTTTATTTTGTATCTATAAATAAACATTGCATTTGTTTCTTTTCTGCATCCCTCAAACTTTATTCTTTTCATTTTCTCTCTAAGTAATTTTCTTTTCAAAAAATGGAATTATCATCTTCCACAAAAAGATTTACTCCATCTGCATTTTTGGTGGAGCTAGTCATGGGAAAGAGGCTTGCTTTATTGAAGCAGCCCATAACTTGGGTCGTACTTTAGGGGAAAAATGCATTCATGTAGTTTACGGAGGAGGAAGTCTAGGATTAATGGGACGTGCTGCTGCTTCTGCCTATATGGAAGGAGTAAAAGTGTTTGGAATCATTCCAAAACCTCCGGCTGAAAGTAAAATCACCGGAGCAACCATTGGAGATGAGTTCAGAGCTGTGAATATGCAAGACCGCATAACTCACATGACAACTAATGCTGATGCCTTTATCACCTTCCCGGTGGTTTTGGCACTCTTGAGGAACTTTTTCATGTGGTTACTAGAGCCCAGCTAAATGTTCATACGAAACCAATAGGTCTGCTAATGTCAATGGTTTCTTCGATGGTTTACTATCTTTCATCAACTACTCTTCTGGAAAAAGGTTTTATTTCTGAGCGTGCTAAACGAATCATAGTTGTTGCAACAACACCAGAAGAGCTGATCAAAAAACTTATTGCATTTGTTCCTGAACCAGATCCAGCTTTAGCAATATTGTTTGGATGGAAGATTTCACTGTGCAAAAATGCAAAATTCATACATTCCTTTCCCTCTAATATCCTACTTCATTCCTCTTGTTGTTTTTACTTTTTAGCGGGTGTAAAAATCGTGAAAATGATGGCAGCTTAAGGAGTTTCTTTTCGACCTCTTGACGCGCATCTATCCACGATTTATATATTGTTATTTCTATTACTGTACTTTTTTTCGTATGTTTTTAATAAAAGCATTGATGGCAGCATAAGGCGACTCTTCAGACTCTCTTAAATTACATCTAGGTTGTCTGTATTATACTTCCGGGTATATATTTTCTTTTGTTATTTTGCCACATTTATTTCTTGTAGGTCCAAAAAAGGGCTTGAGCGAAGCGTCGTCTTTCATAAACAGGGAAGCCTTATTTAAACCCTTACTCCATTGTTCTTTTTACACAATAAGGATATTATTTATCATTAAGTGTGGGGGAAGGTGTATATCTATATCTATGTAACACCCCCGATATATTCAGGAATATTACAGCGCCGTAAATCCTTTACATAAGGATTTACAAGGCTGAAGAATTGAACAGACATTAAAAGGTATTAACGAATGGAAATGACGAAATTAAGATACAACAGTCTGGACCAAATACTGAAAGTATAATTGTACAACGGGAACTTAATAATACATCACCAACTCAAATCCAGCATAAATAACTTCGTACTCGAGTACTTATTGAAATAACCAATAAACAATAGACAAATAAACCCGGCCGAAACATCACTCTGCACCCTCGTCGTCATGCAGCTCCAGTGGTTGTTTTCCCGCTCTCCTGGATCCTGAACATAAACAAAATATTCACCCCCGAAGGGGTTAGCACAACGATGCTAGTACAAGTACCACAACATATTATTTCAACGTCACACGCAGAATAATAATAATAACGTAAATGATAAAATGTCCAATGAGTCTTCTCCTACGAGAAACTCAAACATAACATACACAACTGATAATCACAACATGATATCATAACATACACATGGTAATTCCGTCGATCCAGCGTTCATTGCCTAGAACCCACGATGATCCCGTCAGACCAACCCGTGGTGGAAAAACCCATTCGATGATCCAGCGCACGCTAGCATAGATCCCCCGATGATCCCGTCGGACCAACACGAGGTGGACATACAATAAAGACATACATGCACGACAATATGTATAATAACAATACATAAAACAATTAAGGTACTTGCCTCGATTTAAAGACACGAACAATACTTCCACGAAAACGAACACTCGAAGGTCGTCCTCCTCAATCAATCACGCAACAAGATCAAACCTTAACAAAAGAAATGATATAGGATTTATCTCACGTCGTACGAATGTTTAACAATTCGATTTACGGCCAAAAGTTCATAAAATGCAATCTGTCTGAACTGCTTAGCGCACGCTAAGTACTCTGTGTAGCGTGCGTTAAGTCTGCTCGATAGCGCACGTAAACAACAAAGCCTAGCGTACGCTAACTATGCATGGTCAGTACTTCACTGATCAGTCGACTGACTCATCTGATGTCTTAGCGTACGTTACGTACCAAACGTAGCGTACGCTAACTCGTGCTCGATAGCGCACGTTAATCTATATAGCTTAGCGTGCGCTATCTGTGCATGGCGGTTTCTTCACGAGCGATGTCTGTTCGTCATGATCGAAACAATGAAATCTTCCGTGATACTTCATGTTACCTCCATGAATATTATGTACATACGATTATGAATGGTCTTACGGATAACAACAACTTCGAATTCAAGGATATGCATACCATTAAAACCATATTCCATTACGACTACAAATCTTCATATGACGATTCGAAAAGCTTAACGGTTGATATCAACACCTTATATCCATCGAAATCATCATGCTGAAGTTGTTAAACGTTCCATCTATACTAGATAAATCCTTCCATGATCAATCCTTTAGATTTATCTAACCATAATGATTGTTAAAGTCAAGTCCATGATTATTATGAAGTCATCTACTAGATTCGGATTACCAATGATAGAAGCTTCCTTTACTTGTTCAATGTAATAAGATTCGAATCATGATGATCATAATCAAGGTACTTAAGGCTTAATCATCTCAATATTCCAAACATGATATACTTTGGATAATTCATCTATGAAAATCAATATCTCGTTAACATGATCATCCAATTCGTTAAAATTCAACTCTAAGTCTGGAGATAGATTGAACATACCTCAATATGATGAAATCACTGAACCGTAAGGTAGAATCCAACTCCGGTTGGTTGTATGCCACTCCAAGGTGCTATTCCACTTCAATGGTTACTCCCAAGTGGTAATCAATATACAAAGACCAACAAGATGTGTTCTAAGTGTATAGAAGTATTATTACAGCTCTCTGGTATCTCAGGAATGAAGAATGGACGAGTAAAATGTAAGCCAAAACGGGTTGTTGTCCCATTTATAATATTCTGCATTTTAACAAGTTAGCGCACGCTACTAAGCTTTCCTTAGCGTGCGCTAATAATAGTTGACTTGAAGCTGTCCCGGAGTTCGTCGCGGGAATCTTATCCGGACCCATGTCCCGGCTGGCGCATGTGCTAGCCGTCCCGCTCAATAATTGAGTCCTTAGCGCACGCAACTCCTACCTGCATAGCGTGCGCTAATAATGGCCCGATAGCGCGCATTAAGCTACATTCTTAGCGTGCGCTATCACGAGGTTGCATGAGAAATTTTTCATGTTTCTATACTTATGTACAATGATATCAATGCAAGAAATATCATACTCCAATAATCACAACCACAAATCCGAATAATACAGGGTTTGAATACAGATGAAATACACCGTAATAAATCCGGATATTACAATCTATATCTATATATATATTGTAACACCCCCCGAGATATTCGGAGAATATCACAGCGCCGTAAATCCCGACCTGGGATTCACTAGGCTTACCTCACTCACAACGTATTAAATTTAATAAAATTCACTTGGGAATCAATAAACTCGATACAACCAAGGAAGTTCAACCACGGACAAACTATACCATGAAGAAATACAAGAAGTTGTACAACAATGGAAAAGGACTTTCCTAAAGTACTCGAGTACCAATTATTATTACAAGGATAAAATGGACCGAAGAGAACAACGACCAAACAAAGTAGAACACAACTAGCCACAGTATCACGCCTCGCCATCCTCATCGTATCGTCCCGGCGCTCGCTCGTAAGGTTCCTTAGGACCTGAAAAACACAAAAGTAATTTTCCCCACACGAGAGGGGTTAGGGCAAGTATTACAAGTGAAATGTCAAGTCTTATACATAAAAGCATATGCACCAATTCAAAACCATGATAATGATTTTCCGGAAAATACAATTATCCAAACATATTTGGAAATGATGATATCTCTTGATTAACCGTGGACTCGACAATGCGCGAATCCCTCCTCGACCCGTCGGATCATCTCGAGTGGCTAACCCAAATGTTCACGGAACCGACATAAGCGGAACCCTCCTCGACCCCGTCGGGTCCTCTCGGAGTGAGCGAAAGCAACTCTCACAATCACATGCATTACTTTTCACATTTAAGAACATAACTTTCACAAGAATCACTTGCACAGAAACGAGAGGAAAAGTACGACGACAAGGTACCAAGATTGAAGGATTCGACAACTCCGAACCTAGACAAGTTCGTAATTCAATTATCAAAACTCCATCAGTATGAAAATAAGTTGGAATCACTCGAATTTACTACCCCGATACATGTGTTCCGGAATAATTCTCTTGGATAGTGAATCGCAAGTCAAATATCCAAAACACTCAAGAACTACGGAAATATATCAATAAATCCGTAGGAAAACATGTATCCAAAGTAGATAACTCGTAATCGGTATATTCTAACACAACAACAAGCTGGATCGAAGAGATCGTATGGAAATTCCCCAAATCTCGAATATCTAGGGTTGTGAGAAGTTTACCTTGATTTGGAGCGGCGGAGAGGATTAAACGTTGATAAATCCGAACTAGAAACTCAAAGATGTTGCTAGATAATTGCAGCTCGAAGAACTCCTCAGAAATCGCCCGGAATCGCCTAGAATCGCCCAAGGAGGTGAAGGTAGGTAGAAATGACGATTTGGGAACGGAAATGTCCTATTTATACTAAATAGGGACTAGCGTGCGCTAGCCTTGAAAAATAGCGCGCGCTATCGGACTCACCAGCAATCCAAGAACCCTGCCGGTTAGTTAGCGTACGCTAACACCTGCTCATAGCGTGCGCTAGTGACTTCAATTAGCGTGCGCTAGTTATTTCTAATAGCGTGCGCTACTTGGTAGTCAGTGTCCAGTCCAAAACCTACTGTCCCCAGCTCTACTCTCTTTAGCGCACGTTACTCTAGTAACGTAGCGTGCGCTACCACCAAAATCTAGCGTACGCTACCAGTCACACCTAGCGTACGCTAGAATTCCCTTTCGATCCGGTAGCTACCGGTGTCCGCCTCCAATACACCAGTAGCGTGCGCTAATTATAACGGATAGCGTGCGCTACCCTAACTAAATTAGCGTACGCTACAAGGTGTGCGTAGCGTGCGCTACCCATTACACGAAGGTAGTATAATCGCATCAAGGATCCGAAAACAGCGGCGATCCGAACAAGAAAAGGGGTAAATCCAATTGACAAGAGTTCCAAGATCAATATAAGCTTGCCAAACACTTACACGAGCGTAAAAATTACAAAGCACAAGAGTAGGAGATTTACAAAAAGTACGGGTATTACATCCTCCCCCTCTAAAATGAAGTTTCGTCCCGAAACTTAAGAAATGAATAACTCTGGGTATCTAGTGCGCATGCTCTCTTCGGTTTCCCACGTCGCTTCCTCAACTCCGTGTCGTGACCACTGAACTTTAACCAACGGTATGGTTTTGTGCCGGAGTTGTTTTACTCGATGCTCTAGTACTTTCACTGGCTTCTCCTCAAATGTGACATCCTCTGTGATCTCGATGTCCCCGTAATCAATGATATGACTCGGGTCAGGGACGTACCTCCTCAGTTGGGAAACATGGAACACACTGTGAACATGGCTAAGTGGAGGTAAAGCCAATCGATAGGCCAGTTCCCCAATTCTTTCGAGAATCTCAAATGGTCCAATATATCTCGGACTAAGTTTGCCCCTTTTCCCGAACACGAAGACTCCTCGGATCGGTGATACTTTGAGTAGGACATGATCACCCACATCAAATTCCAAGGGCCGACGCGATTGTCGGTGTAGGATTTTGTCGACTCGAGCGGTTAATGATCGGTCTCGGATGATGGAAATCTTCTCTTTGGTTTCCATCAACATATCGGGTTCCGTCCCGACTAAATCAAGCTTCATCCCAACAAAGTGGAGATCTACACCGCCTACCATACAATGCCTCAAAAGGTGCCATCTTGATCGATGCGTGCCGGCTATTATTGTAAGTGAACTCGATCAAAGGTAGGTGTATTACCCAATCGGTACTCCAATCCAGGCACACGCCCTCGGATATCTTCCAATGTCTGGATCGTCCGCTCGGTCGACCGTCGGACCGAGGGTGGAAGGAAGTACTCAATCTCAATTCGGTGCCCAAGGCTTGATGGACCGCCTTCCAAAATGCGACACGAAACGGCCATCACGATCGGAAACAATAGACTTTGGCGTGCGTGTAATCTCACAATCTCCGATATAAAAATCCGGGACAATCGCTCCGGTCCCCACGTGTCCTTAATGCCAAGAAAATGTGCCGACTTAGTCAATCGGTCAACAACAACCCAAATCATATTCATCCCCGACTTAGTCCTCGGCATCCCGGTGATGAAATCCATGGTAATATCCTCCCATTTCCATTCGGGAATAGGAGAGGTTTCAACAGCCCGGCCGTTGATGCTCAATTTTGACTTGTTGACATGTCAAACACCTTGACACAAACTCGGTGACATCTCTCTTCATATTATTCCACCAAAAACTCCTTTTAAGATCCTTGTACATTTTACTCGTCCCGGGATGGATCGAGTAAGGTGTAGCATGGGCTTCTCGGAGTATTCTGTCTCGGCTCCGAGTCATTCGAACACAAATCCTACCTTGAAATTTCAAAATGCCATCCTCGTGGATCATAAAACCAGGGCTTTCCCTTTCTCCACGTCCGCCTTGATTGGACAAGCATTGGGTCATTCTCCTGTTTTCCCGACGTCGTCGATCAAGGACGGAATAGCCTCGAGAGTACACATCGACCCTGAACCCGTTGGATCCGTGCTTGACTCCTGCTCAATTAACTCCGTCGATCTTAACTTGAGGCGTAAGGGCCTCAAGCATATGAAGAGATATCGACTTAGGCTCAACGCATCGGCTACAACGTTAGCCTTTCTGGATGGTAAAGGATTTCCGGATCATAATCCTTTATCGGCTCTAACCAACGTCGTTGTCTCATATTCAGCTCTTTCGGCTAAAAATATACTTTAGGCTCTTGTGGTCGGTATAAATTCGACATGAAGAACCGTACAAATAGTGACGCGAGATCTTCGGGCAAACACCTAGCCTAATTCCAAATCGTGGGTAGGATAATTCAGCTCATACGGTTTAAGTTGCCGTGAAGCATAGGCAATTGTCTTATCATGCCGCAAGAGTACACCCAAGTCCTTGTCTGATGCGTCACAATAAACCGAATACCCACCGACTCCAGGGTAGGGCTAAAACCGCGCGGTAGTCGACGCCTTTTCAGCTCTTGAAACTCTGTTGTCTCTCTTCATTCCATTCGAACCTTTCGGACTTACGGAGTAATTGAGTAAGTGGTCGAGCAAGTTTGGAGAACCCCTCGGCGAACCTCCGGTAGTATCCGGCCGAGACCAAAAAGCTACGAACCTCCTTCACGTTCTGGGTGGAGCCCAATCTAACACTGCCTCAATTTTCTGGGATCTACCCGAACCCCTTCATTGAAATCACATGTCCGAGAAACATGACTTCCTTCACCAGAATTCACACTTAGAAAACTTTGCATAGAGGTGCCGAGTCCTCAAAATCTCCAAGACCAATCGCAAATGCCGAGCGTGTTCCTCTTCATCTCGAGAGTAAACCAAAATATCGTCGATAAAAACGACTACACAATTATCAAGATGCTCAATAAATATTTTATTCATCAATTGCATAAATATCGCCGGTGCGTTGGTTAACCCAAAAGGCATAACCACAAACTCATAGTGTCCATACCTCGTACGGAAAGCAGTTTTAGGAACGTCGGATTCCTTAATGCGAAGTTGATAGTAACCGGACCTCAAATCAATTTTCGAGAACACCGCGGCTCCCTGCAATTGATCAAACAAATCATCGATACGCGGCAAAGGGTATTTATTCTTAATGGTCACTTTGTTCAGTTCCCGATAATCAATACACAAACGTAGTGAACCATCTTTCTTTCTTACGAACAAGACCGGTGCACCCCATGGCGAGGCACTGGGTCTAATATACCCTTTATCCAACAATTCTCCCAGTTGTTTCTTCAACTCTTGCATTTCTGAAGGTGCCATACGATACGGTGCCTTAGAAATCGGGGTTGCTCCTGACTCCAAATCAATTGTAAATTCAACTTCCCGCCCCGGTGGTAGTCCCGGTAATTCGTCTGGAAAAACATCCGGAAAATCACTTACAATAGGAATCGAGGGAAGTTCAACTTTCCCATCTTCGACTTTCATGGCATAACACCAATATCCAACACACCCCTTTCTAATAAGTTTTGTCACCTTCAAGGCACTAATCAAAAATTTCTGACATCCCCTCTTGTACCCATAAAATGGTGTTCGATGCGTCTTTGGCTAACATTGATATGATCTTCGTGCGATAATTCATTACCGCACCGTGTCTATCGAGCCAATCGTCACCGAGGATTAGATCTTCATCAACGATGTCTACGACTATCAAATTCGAAAACCACACTCTCTTAGAGATTAACACCGGACAATCTCTAACTTCCTTGTCTCCCACGATTCTATCACCACTGGGCAACTTAACCACAAAGGACTCACAAGGAGACAAGCCCTCAATATTCAATCGACGCACACAATCCAAAGAGATGAACGAATGAGAAGCACCAGAATCAAAAAGCACTCTAACTGGATGAGACAAAAGAGAAATGATACTGCCGCCACGGTAGCCTCTGGATCTCCGGCTTTCCTCATCTCATAGACACGAGGTTGCACCGAACCCGGCCTTTGAGCTCCCCTCTAACAGACTGACCACGGCCTCTGCCTCGACCGTAACTCTGGGATGGTTGACCCGTGGATGACTTCTGATTAACACTCGGTTCTCCAGGCGTAGGGGCTATTGCCTGAGTTCCAAGTGGGGTTTCTTCTTCCGTACAGTACATGGCTCTGTGGCCTTCCTGGCCGCAATTAAAACACTTCAATGGGGGTAGACCACAATCACGATTGATATGGCCCTGCTGGCCACAATTAAAACATGTCACAACCCGGTTGGACGCATTAGCACCCGCTCTGAAATTCCGTTTACCTCCCGATGCGCGGGAAGACCCTTTGGTTGTATAGCTTGCCGACTGCGATCCCCGCTGGTTGCCACCTCTACCGCTAGAAAACTTTCCAGTGGTCTTCTGCTTCTTACTCTCACTTGTCGTTTCGGTAGTAGTGAAGGACATATCATAGGCTAGTGCCCTATCTTGATACTCCTTCAATGTGGCGCAAGCGAAGCCCGACATATAGTGCCGAACTTTTGGCTTCATTCGCATGTCAAAGTGACGAATTCTATCTCTCTCTTCCCTCACTTGATTTTTCACATGGTTCAGTTGACGGTTGTATTCAATGATCGCCTGAGATACAGGGACATCCCAGGTTTAGCTTCATAAAGGCTCGAATCCCTGGCCTCCCGAAGCAGGCCACGGCGAACTCGGCCTCCATCAATTCCTTAAACTCGTCCCATGAAACCTCACGATCCCGAGGTGCAACTTGCCACCGGCTAGCCGCATCCCTTGATAGGAAGTCTTGGGCAAGCGGCACCTTACGTGCCTCTGGACAATTCACGGCCATGAAAACTTTATTCATCTCATTAATCCAATCCTCCCAACCGATCGGATCATTTGCACCAACAAATTGGGGAGGCGCATACGAACAACATCTTGTAACCACTTCTCAGCCCCGGTGTCGATGTGAGGTGGTTGGTTAAGGCTATCACCGCTGGGTTAAAAGAGCCATTTGGTTCGCCACTTGCTGCGGATATGGTGGCAACACCCACATCCGGTTGGCTCCTGTAGAAGTTCCCAGGCC
Organism: Orobanche coerulescens; assembly: GCA_033398695.1. Taxonomy (NCBI): domain Eukaryota; kingdom Viridiplantae; phylum Streptophyta; class Magnoliopsida; order Lamiales; family Orobanchaceae; genus Orobanche; species Orobanche coerulescens. The sequence continues at coordinate 159,573,333 of CM065811.1, forward strand.
GGTGACGGTTCTGATGACTACGGTGCTAGGTTGAATAGAGTCCGACAAGCTAGGCGTAGCCGAGCCTTCTACCGAGCCGAGGACATGGCCGCTCCACCGGCTGCTCCACGCCCTCGGCCACGACCACGACCACGGCCGCGTCCACGTCCTCTACCAGTTGACATTCTAAAGAAGAATGTAAGTAAAATCATAAGAATAGCTCAAAGCAATGCCATCTAGAATATGGACTTCTCATGTCCCATAATCGAATGATAGTAAGTGAATGAAGAGGGTAAATAAGATAGGGAACTTACGAGTACCGGTCGTACGAGATGACGGCAGCGCGATGATACTGTGTCCTTGGAATAGTACATTTAGACCCAAAGAATCCGGCTGACCTAGGTATCCATAAACCTAAGCTCGATACCAAATTCTCAGAACACCCCGAGATATTCGGAGAATATCACAGCGCCGTAAATCCCGACCTGGGATTCACTAGGCTTACCTCACTCACAACGTATTAAATTTAATAAAATTCACTTGGGAATCAATAAACTCGATACAACCAAGGAAGTTCAACCACGGACAAACTATACCATGAAGAAATACAAGAAGTTGTACAACAATGGAAAAGGACTTTCCTAAAGTACTCGAGTACCAATTATTATTACAAGGATAAAATGGACCGAAGAGAACAACGACCAAACAAAGTAGAACACAACTAGCCACAGTATCACGCCTCGCCATCCTCATCGTATCGTCCCGGCGCTCGCTCGTAAGGTTCCTTAGGACCTGAAAAACACAAAAGTAATTTTCCCCACACGAGAGGGGTTAGGGCAAGTATTACAAGTGAAATGTCAAGTCTTATACATAAAAGCATATGCACCAATTCAAAACCATGATAATGATTTTCCGGAAAATACAATTATCCAAACATATTTGGAAATGATGATATCTTTTGATTAACCGTGGACTCGACAATGCGCGAATCCCTCCTCGACCCCGTCGGATCATCTCGGAGTGGCTAACCCAAATGTTCACGGAACCGACATAAGCGGAACCCTCCTCGACCCCGTCGGGTCCTCTCGGAGTGAACGAAAGCAACTCTCACAATCACATGCATTACTTTTCACATTTAAGAACATAACTTTCACAAGAATCACTTTCCTGGAAACGAGAGGAAAAGGGTACGAACGACAAGGTACCAAGATTGAAGGATTCGACAACTCCGAACCTAGACAAGTTCGTAATTCAATTATCAAAACTCCATCGGTATGAAAATAAGTTGGAATCACTCGAATTTACTACCCCGATACATGTGTTCCGGGAATAATTCTCTTGGATAGTGGATCGCAAGTCAAATATCCCAAACACTCAAGAACTCCGGAAATATATCAATAAATCCGTAGGAAAACATGTATCCAAAGTAGATAACTCGTAATCGGTATATTCTAACACAACAACAAGCTGGATCGAAGAGATCGTATGGAAATTCCCCAAATCTCGAATATCTAGGGTTGTGAGAAGTTTACCTTGATTTGGAGCGGCGGAGAGGATTAAACGTTGATAAATCCGAACTAGAAACTCAAAGATGTTGCTAGATAATTGCAGCTCGAAGAACTCCTCAGAAATCGCCCGGAATCGCCTAGAATCGCCCAAGGAGGTGAAGGTAGGTAGAAATGACGATTTGGGAACGGAAATGTCCTATTTATACTAAATAGGGACTAGCGTGCGCTAGCCCTGAAAAATAGCGCGCGCTATCGGACTCACCAGGCAATCCAGTAACCCCTGCCAGTTCCGTTAGCGTACGCTAACACCTGCTCATAGCGTGCGCTAGTGACTTCAATTAGCGTGCGCTAGTTATTTCTAATAGCGTGCGCTACTTGGTAGTCAGTGTCCAGTCCAGAACCTACTGTCCCCAGCTCTACTCTCTTTAGCGCACGTTACTCTAGTAACGTAGCGTGCGCTACCACCAAAATCTAGCGTACGCTACCAGTCACACCTAGCGTACGCTAGGAATTCCCTTTTCCACCCGGTAGCTACCGGATCGTCCCTCAATACACCGGTGGCGTGCGCTAATTATAACGGATAGCGTGCGCTACCCTAACTAAATTAGCGTACGCTACAAGGTGTGCGTAGCGTGCGCTACCCATTACACGAAGGTAGTATAATCGCATCAAGGATCCGAAAACAGCGGCGATCCGAACAAGAAAAGGGGTAAATCCAATTGACAAGAGTTCCAAGATCAATATAAGCTTGCCAAACACTTACACGAGCGTAAAAATTACAAAGCACAAGAGTAGGAGATTTACAAAAAGTACGGGTATTACATATATATATATATATATATATATATATATATATATATATATGAAATATTAAAAAAAAAGAGGTTGAAAATCACGGCACCATTTTCTTGAGAAAACGTTAGTGAAAAAATCATTTTTGGGATGTTTCACTGGTTTTGATAATGGATTTGGATGAAGGTGTATGGGATTCAGTACACAACACACTTTTTGTGAGTTTTGAGCCTTAGAGCAATCCTTATATATACGCTCTATATTTTTTGTTGTGTGGTCAAACATATTGTGTTCATTCTAGAACTTGCTCATTTATACATTTCGAGACTACATTCATAAACTCTTGCATTAAGATGATAAAGGCAATTAGGATTAACCCCTTGTTGGCTTATATTTTTCCACCCATTACATTTTATCCTTAGAAGCCCCATTGAGCCTGAGCCTATTTCTTTGATCAAGCACATTACTTTAGCCATTATCCATTCTTGTTATTGACTCATCCATTCGCACCCCCTAGTCAAAGGTTTAATTGTGAACTAGATGTGTAACAAATAGGGACCGATGTTCATAAGAGTATTGTGGAGATTAAGAGCTTTTGTTGAAACTGAAAGAGTATGAAGTACATTGGAGTATTGAACCGAATAAAAAAAACGGCCTGATAGGAAAAAAAAGCGGGAGGTCAAGTGCGAAAATCATCACTATATATACATAAAATAGCACTTGAACTATCCCTTGAGTGATACATAATTCCTTCCAGAAGATCCATTGCATACTTTTTCTTACACAAGAGTATGACCTTACCAGATGAATATTCAATTACCATGTACAGAATAACTTGGGGATGATGGTTTGAGAGTTTTCATTACAGAAGGGGGGTGTTGATTGTTATTTGTAGGATTAGTTATGCATCTAAATTCATAATTGATCTTGGCTAGCAAACCTCATAATTTTCCCTTTACCCTACCCATACCCAAAGCCATGTTACAACCAAAAGAAAGACCTTTTGATTTATGCATGAGTTTATTTTTAAGTAGTGGAGATTTGATTATTGACCAAGCATATGGTAATGACACATTATGCTTTGGTATGAGTTAACTCTTCTCGAATATCCCATATATACACTTGAGTGAAGAGTGATATCCACCGTGAGGGTATTGAATCTTTTTGCATTCGATTCTCAATGAAGTTGTTAGAATTTGGTGCGACATCCTATTTTTCTCTGATCTCACTTGGGTCATGATCACTTGTTCTCTCTTGATATTGGTTTTGTCATGATTTTTTTCAGCATATGAGTATTATAACTCGGGTATAAGATTTGCCCGAGGACGTGCAAAGATAAGTGTGGGGGAATTTGTTTAGTATATTTTGAGTAATATTTTTATTAGTATTATATATATATATATAATTGTGTGTTGTGTGATAATTTATTCGTTTTACCATATATTTATATTATTTCATTTTGTTAGAATTTTCTATAATTTTGTGTCATTTTTGGATAATTTAATTGGAATTAAATTATATCTGCAGGTTAACCAACCGGTACAAGACAGATCAATTGGTTCAAGGGCGATATTTTTACAAAATTCAAATATAGTCATGACTGGTCTCATTTTATTCGTCTCATCGAGACGATCGTTTTAAAAAAAAAAATTCATCCGAATCCGAGTTCGTATGAAGAAGTTATGACCGTTTGAAGGATAATTAAATAGACGGGCCATATTGTGCCACATGTCAACACCCGATTGGACCAGAAATTCAACTCTGTGCTGATGTCATCCATGACATCAGCACCCCTTAGCAGCCGTGAAATAATTGGGGGTGGGATTTTAAAATGTTAAAAATTATTATTTTATTAATTTTGTAGTAGTATATATAAGGAATTAATGTGTAGTGTTTTGGGAGGAGAGAAAAGGGAGAAAAAAAGAAAATAGAGAGAGTTATTGTAAGAGAGAAAAATAAAAATATTGTGTAATAAAATTATATTTAAGTAATAATTATGAAATATTTATTTATTTGTGTTGTTATTATGAGTGAGTAATTTTCTTTTACTAGGGTTATGATGAAACCATGTCTATATTATTAGTAATATTTATATAATAATTCCAAATAAATATTTTTAACGATTATCATTTTTGCTTTAATAGGGGAATATTATTTCATCAATTATATCACGTAATTTTGATAGTTATAAATCCCCACTGCTTTGTGATTATTGATATTAGTTAATTTCTTTGATTATTTATTTTCCATTAAATTGGATACATATAATTCTTAGAAATTACATTTTTCAAGCGAAGGAAAATCTATATTTGAATTATAATTTTGTACTTATTGTCAAATCTATAGGGAAATAGTGAGATTGATTTCAGAATCTATTCCCTGAATTTCTTGGAATTAAAATATAAAATAAATAATAAATAGACATTGGTGGATTCTAAACCGTAGTAAATTATTTAAAATCAATTTATCTAAAATATACTTAAAAATTAATGTTATTTGTTGCAATTATTATAACCAATCAAAAATCAAATTATTTGGGACTAGGTTAGAATTTAATATAATTTGGTTCAAAACGATAGGAATATATTTATTTCACTATCATAGTCCTCCCTGTGGAATCGACCTTGCACCGCATATCTACATCGAACGAATCGTGCACTTGCGAGTATTAGACTAAAGAAATTAACAACGCTAATCTGGATAAAATGCAATCCAGAGGCTTTTGCCTGCCCCTATAGTGTACACTAATGTCAAATTAGCATGTGCTATTACTTGTCTTAGCGGACACTAACTTCTGTGTTAGCGTGCGCTACCTGGTTTAGTCCAGGATCACTGAACCTTCTGTCCAACTCCAGAATATTCTGCCCATTTGCATTAGCGTACGCAATGAAATGATAACGTACGATAATCGACTCATTAGCATACGCAATGGGATCTTTAACATACGCTAACCAACTCATTCCAGAAGTCATAAACTTTCTGTCCAGCCTGATTAGCGCATGTCACGCATGAGTTTAGCGTGCGCTAGAAATGACACCTTAGCGCGCTAAGTGTCCCGTTAGCGTGCGCTAACTGTTCTGATGCAATAATACAATGGTGAATTCCGATCAGGATATACACGTCTCGGAAGATACAAAACTTGATATTTACTAAGGAATAATGAGGCGTTAATAAGTATCAACAAAATTCAAGCTCACGCTCCCAATAAAATACATGATTCGAACCATCCGATAGAACGGACAACAATTCCAATAATAGTACCCAAAACTATGCAAAATTACGAAACGGCTCAGAGTCCCGATAATCACAATTCGAGGCCAAATAACATTCTCAGGAAGTCGTAACATATCCAAAACATTAAAGGAACTCGCAGAAGTAACGAAACGTCAGTTTAGAATGATATTTACGGGAATCGAGCCTAAACGCGGAAAAGTTACACAATATGCAAAATCTCATAAAACAACTCTGAAACTCATTCGGATGGTCACGAATGCAGAACAAAATAGTTTCACAATACCAAAACAATTACAAGCAAGTCGTCCGAAATGAAAATACACCAAAATAGAAATTACTAAAAACAGAAAGTGCGGATATTACATTCTCTCCCTCTAAAAGGAAGTTTCGTCCCGAAACTTACAAAGTGAATAATGTAACACCCCCAAAACCGTATGGGAATATTACACGCTGTAGACCAGGCTAAACATCCATAAACAACCAAATGCTTGCCCGGCCAGGGTCAAACAATATAATAATACAGATCGTTAAGGTCACTTACACATAAACACACAGACCGATGAGGTCACACAACTCTATCAACAGAACTGACTAACAACATTACCCACACAGGGGTCGAAACACAATACAGCGGAAGACTGAATCAACTCTAACAATATAACCAAACTCTACCAACTCTCGACTCTTGATTAGTATCGCATCTCGCCATCCTCTTGTGCTAATCCTATGACTGCTCCCCTGAACCTGCATGTACCTGGACGCAGAACAGACATCCACCCCCCGATTACTCGGGGGTTAGTAAAACTCCACTGTTTTACTAGTGCAAGTATCAAATCATACGAAAAGTAATGAGCAAACATAATCAAGAATCAAACACAATATTCAAGTATCAATTTATTCCCGGGGGTTTTAATAAGGGAATTTAAGCTATGAAGCATTTCGAAAATAAGTTCATCACCTCGGGAATTTTGGAATTTCAAAACCTTTAAAACTCTGAGTCCTGGTTCACCATGCCTTTCAAAAGAGGGGTTGAGGGCTTTAACCCAAATCTTGTTTCATATATCAAAAGTTCACAAAACGGAAAACATTTACTCAAGCTTAGGACTCGGTCCAACATTCATTTCTAGAAAACTTCATTTTCAAAACTTGGACGATCTAAACATATTCATGACCCCGTGATCTCCTGCCACGAGTCTCCGTAGGTTCGACAACCCGCATAGAAACAAACAACACATCAATCACAACAACTGGTCCTGACCCCGTGAACCTGTGTCACGTGTCACCGTAGGTTCCGTCGAACCCGCACGGTTGGACATACTGTGTCCTGATTCGATGGACCTGTGCGATGAATCATCGTAGGCCTCGTCAGACCCGCACGATTGGACCTCAGTACCACACACTAAGTTCTGATCCTATGGACCTGTTCCATGAATCCTCGTAGGCCCCGTCGAACCCACACGAGCGAACTTAGCATTCCAGCACATAATCACATTCACGATCACATTTCATACAACAATGATCACAGTTAATCAATCACGTTGATCATCACAAAATCGTACATCACACGCACATAACACAATCTCAACACTCGCAACAACTATCGTCAATCAACGACACACCACCAACATAACACACGATCGGTACACAATATATTATACAACCAAGTGTACAACCATTCCATATGTACGTCGCAATCCTGCACAAATGGCACAACACCTAACACGTATACCAATATTACACTATTATCACAAGCCTTCAAATTGCGGAATACACAACCAATTCAAAAGGAACATATTTACGAAGGCAAGCAAAATCATTATAAATCTCATGCGTGATTATTAATCGGAAGATACAAGTCATATAATAATATACTTACCTCGAATAACCACAACGCGGAGAATCGACCGAAGTAGGTTGGCACGAACCGACTACGAACCCGTCGACTCCACCGAATGCCAACTCGCGATAATAAACTACTAAGGACAATAACAACAATGAATATGAATTCCATAGCACGACTTAAAGCCGTTGAATTCAAAGAACGAATGACGAAAGTTCAAGTGTTTCCCCCAAAATGGCCAAGAACACGATTCGTCCCGTCAAAACGCGAAAACGAAATTCCAAATCGATATATGGATATACAATCCATAGGATATGTTTAACAACGTCATTTAACAACAATCTATCCATCAAAAACGTATGGAAAACGAAATCACGAACAAATCCCCCAAAAAGTTAACTCTAGGGATTCAAGAAAAATACATTGATTCGGTGAAGAAAAGTGGATTAGATGATGTTATAATCACCTAGGATACTCCAAAACACCTTGGATGGAGTAGAAATCGGCCATGAGCCCAAGCCCTAGTCGCCCTCGTCTCAACCCGCGGAGGAAGAAGAATAAATGAAGAAAAATGAAGAGTAATGACTGCTGTCCAGTTTATATACTGGACAGCTTAGCGTGCGCTAATCCTACCTGATTAGCGTGCGCTATCGAAGCATCAGAATAAGGCGTTCTGCCAAAATGTACAGTTACTGCGCGCTATCTACAAATGTTAGCGTGCGCTAACGAGACCCCCAGACCCAGTCAAGTAGCTCCTGGATTGCCCTGAAGTACCGGGTAGCGCGCGCTATCCTCCCCCCCCCCAGCGTGCGCTACTAATGCACCCTAGCGCGCGCTATGTTACCAAATAGCGTGCGCTAACCAACGTTCTAACCCAGTCCAGTAGCCTCTGGACTGTTTCTGCACCACCCGTTAGGGCCCGCTAACGGCAACACTTAGCGTGCGCTAACTTCGGCAACTTAGCGCGCGCTAGCCACAAAGCGTAGCGTGCACTAACAACTCAGAGAGACAGCAACAGAACATCTCAGAAATGGGTATCACGACATACCCACAACTTTGGGAAATTACAGAATAGCCCCAAATGTCCGAAACATCACGATACGACAACGAATAATCAAACTGAAGCTCACAACACGTATAAAAACGTTAAATGAACTTACGAGAAACCCCAAACGACAGTTTCGAACGAGATTCGCAAGAATCGAACTCAAGCGCGTAAAAGTCGCTAAAAAGCACGGAACTCAACAAAACTGCACCGAAACGAACTCGGATGTCGAAAAGTGCAGAATTAATCATTCTCAAAATGATGAAACGGTCATGAGCAAGTCGTCAAAACGGACTTTCGACGAAAAAAAGAAATTATCGGAAATCGAAATTACGGGTATTACATTCTACCCTCCTTAAAAGAAGTTTCGTCCCGAAACTTAAAACAAGTAGGGAGAAGCGATATCCCCGCCAGGAAAACTCGACGAGATATACAAAAACCAAAAACTCGCTCCCAACGGCGAAACGCTGCAAGAAACGCAAGGAGACATACGGCGTGAAAACACGCTCCACGATGACCAACACAACGCCACCGATCGACAATGATTCAAAACAATAACGAGCAATTAACGACGCATCACATACCACATCACATACACACATTTAATCAAAGAAACATACACGACAACAAGTCGCACCCGACTAAAACGGCTATGCGATAGAAACAAATAGAGTATCACGATAGAAATCATTCCGATTCTCATCAACAAGAAAATGTCCGACGTCAAAACACCCACAATTCAAGATAACGGAAAACGAGGGTACCGGATATTACATTCTATCACACAAAAAATAAGTTTCGTCCCGAAACTTAAAATAAAACATCAGGGTAGAATACAAACAAAACCAAAAAGTTCACGCAACAAATATCAATCTCTACTCGAATTACAACACAAATACAACACGCAACTATGCTACTAGGCACCACTGAGCTCTCCACGCGTAGTGGCGGGATCTCGGCTCCCGAACATCTCAACGACGGTCTCGCAGTGTACCGCCTGATGTCCCACATGTCCACATTTAAAACAGTTAACTTGCGGCGAGCGACAATTTTCCGAGTATGGCCCACACGGCTACAATTGAAACATAACTTCATGCCGCTTGTCTTACTCGGATCGTGAGTAGGATTCTTAGACTGATCAAACGATCGATAAGTGTTCCCAGAAGGGCAACAAAAGGTAATAGGCTCACGAATCTCACTTCTCTGGCCTCTTGAAAAGTTACTCGAGGTCTTCTGCCTCTTACCTCCTGAGCTACCCTCTGACATGGAAACAGCCATCTCGATGGCTAGAGCTCGGTCCTGATAATCTTTCAAGGTGGTACACATGAGCGGAGCCATACTCTCACGGATATGGGGTTTCATGCGCATATTGAAGTATCGGACCTTGTCCGCTTCACTTCTCACTTGATCACGAACATAAGCCAGCTGTCGATTAAAATCGACTATCGCCTAGGATATCGACACATCCTGGGGCGTAGCCGAGAAAAACTCAACGATCCTGCGTTCACGAACAGGCAACGGGCAATACTCTGCCTCCATGGCGGTCTTAAACTCATCCCATGTAGGTGTACGATCTGCAGGCACTACAGCCTGCCACCAGTCTGCAGCTTCTTTATCAAGCAAGTACTGAGCAATGGGTACCCTCTTTTCATCCGAACAAGCTACAGCATCAAATGTTCTGTCCAACTAGAAGAGCCAGCTTTCCCAACCTAACAAGTCAGACGAACCCACAAATCGGGGCGGCTGCATCCTCATTACATCTCGTAACCACTTACTAGCCCCGTTATCCCCATCTGGATTCTCATTCCAATGTATGGCCTGATTCATCTGCACTAATTGATCAACCACCTGATGAAGGATGGTGGCGGCGCCAACGTCAACATTAACGCTAGTCGAATGTCCCTAATCTGTACTGAGCTGATTGGTACTCGGCAAGGAGGGAGTCGTCCTCTCACGCTCCTGATCACGACCACGACTACGACCACATCCTCGGCCATGACCTCTCGGCATACTGAACGGATGACCACACAGAATAACGCAACCAAACAAACGTCACAATGTCAACATAAGACGATAGTAGTAGCATGATAAAGCATCAACTCCAAATCATCACACAAGTGCACGAACTAACACTGTAATTTAAGAACTTCATTCAAAAATAATTCACACAGTCACATCAACAGAGGTGTTTGGATTTTACCAAATCAAACACAGTCAAAACCACATACGTATCGTAGGGATCAAACATTAGCAGCAAAAATAAAATATTTCTGGGGTATTATTCAAATGATAAAATTTTAAAATTCTCAAGTTTGAAAAATTTGGTGAAATGAAATTTTTGAAAACCCTTTTAATACCTCGATCGTTTAATCAAAACCATGTATCTCAACATCTAGAAAACACTGAAACATCCTCCGGCAAGCACAACAACACTACAAACTTATCACAACCACTTAACCCCAACACGTGGACATAAGAAGTTCAAAATTCCGAAAACCAAAAATCGTTCTGCAAAATAAAAATTTCCCAAAATCCTTTAGTTCCTAACCAAAACGACTGTAATATTTTACATTGTCCGAAGTACTTCAAAATGTATTTTTCAAATACCGTCTGATTGTGTCATTAGAAATACACGGCCCACTTGTCAAAATTTAACAAATTTTAAAATTCCACATAAACCGTGGTTTGACAGCACCACCAAAATATTTTCCAAAAATCGATTTCTATAAAAATTCTCAAACTGTAATGTCCTACAGAAAATATTCTCAAACTGGACAAAAATTACAACATTCCAAAAACAGTCAAATTTAAAACCACATACTCAAATGGCAACCGGGGTCGCCAATTCAATCAAATGTATCTCGTGGTATCAAGTTTAAACACACAACAAAATCATTCATCGGAGTTTCTCACAAACTCTACCGTTGATACCTTCACAGAACTCATCAAGGTTTACATCTTTCACACCATACCACCCCACACGGTGGTTCAAAAGTAAAATAACAATACGCCCAACTATACTCATACTATGTGCCACGAGTATTAAACACAACTACATTACACAATACTGTGTAAATAAAATCATGCACCGCAATTAACTCACTAAGATAAAATCGAGATACACAGGTATTACGCATAAAGGAGGAGACTTACATCCACAGGCCGCATGGAGGTGACGGTCGCCCACGATACTAATCTCGTCTGACAACATAACCGACACATTGTGACTACGCACAACTCAACTTGTCACCTGACGACTCGAACGACAAGACAACACATTACTCGACAGATCACGACTTGACTCGACCCGACAGCCTAGGTTTCCGCAACCTAATCTCTGATACCATAAATGTAACACCCCCAAAACCGTATGGGAATATTATACGCCGTAGACCCTTTCCACAAGGATCTACTAGGCTAAACATCCATAAACAACCAAATACTTGCCCGGACAGGGTCAAACAATATAATAATACAGACCGTTAAGGTCATTTACACATAAACACACAGACCGATGAGGTCACACAACTCTATCAACAGAACTGACTAACAACATTACCCACACAGGGGTCGAAACACAATACATCGGAAGACTGAATCAACTCTAACAATACAACCAAACTCTACCAACTCTCGACTCTTGATTAGTATCGCAGCTCGTCATCCTCTTGTGCTAATCTTGTGACTGCTCCCCTGAACCTGCATGTACCTGGACGCGGAACAGACATCCACCCCCCGATTACTCGGGGGTTAGTAAAACTCCACTGTTTTACTAGTGCAAGTATCAAATCATACGAAAAGTAACGAGCAAACATAATCAAGAATCAAACACAATATTCAAGTATCAATTTATTCCCGGGGGTTTTAATAAGGGAATTTAAGCTATGAAGCATTTCGAAAATAAGTTCACGGAATTTTGGAATTTCAAAACCTTTAAAACTCTGAGTCCTGGTTCACCATGACTTTCAAAAGAGGGTTTGAGGGCTTTAACCCAAATCTTGTTTCATAAATCAAAAGTTCACAAAACGGAAAACATTTACTCAAGCTTAGGACTCGGTCCAACATTCATTTCTAGAAAACTTCATTTTCAAAACTTGGACGATCCAAACATATTCATGACCCCGTGATCTCCTGCCACAAGTCTCCGTAGGTTCGACAACCCGCACGGAAAGAAACAACACATCAATCACAACAACTGGTCCTGACCCCGTGAACCTGTGTCACGTGTCACCGTAGGTTCCGTCGAACCCGCACGGTTGGACGTACTGTGTCCTGATTCGATGGACTTGTGCCATGAATCATCATAGGACTCGTCATACCTGCACGATTGGACCTCAGCACCACACACTAAGTTCTGATCACATGGACCTGTGCCATGAATCCTCGTAGGCCCCGTCGAACCCACACGAGCGAACTTAGAGTTCCAGCACATATTCACATTCACGATCACATTTCATACAACAATGATCAGAGTTAATCAATCACGTTGATCATCACAAAATCGTACATCACACGCACATAACACAATCTCAACACTCGCAACAACTATCGTCAATCAACGACACACCACCAACATAACACACGATCGGTACACAATATATTGCACAACCAAGTGTACAACCATCCCATATGTACGTCGCAATCCTGCACAAATGCCACAACACCTAACACGTATACCAATATTACACTATTATCACAAGCCTTTAAATTGCAGAATACACAACTAATTCAAAAGGAACATATTTACGAAGGCAAACAAAATCATTATAAATCTCATACGTGATTATTTATCGCAAGATACAAGTCGTATAATAAGATACTTGCCTCGAATAACCACAACGCGGAGAATCGACCGAAGTAGGTTGGCACGAACCGACTACGAACCTGTCGAATCCACCGAATGCCAACTCACGAAAATAAACTACGAAGGACAATAACAACAATGAATATGAATTCCATAGCACGACTTAAAGCCGTTGAATTCAAACAACGAATGACGAAAGTTCAAGTGTTTCCACCAAAACGGCCAAGAACATGATTCGTCCCGTCAAAACGCGAAAACGAAATTCCAAATTGAAATATGTATATACAATCCATAGGATATGTTTAACAACGTCATTTAACAACAATATATCCATAAAAAACGTATGGAAAATGAAATCAAGAACAAATCCCCCCAAAAGTCAACTCTAGGGTTTCAAGAAAAATACCTTGATTCGGTTAAGAACAATGGATTAGATGATGTTATAATCACCTAGGATACTCCAAAACACCTTGGATGGAGTAGAAATCGGCCATGAGCCCAAGCCCTAGTCGCCCTCGTCTCAACCCACGGAGGAAGAAGAATAAATGAAGAAAAATGAAGAGTAATGACTGGTGTCCAGTTTGTATACTGGACAGCTTAGCGTGCGCTAATCCTACCTGATTAGCGTGCGCTATCGAAGCATCAGAACAAGGCGTTCTGCCAAAATGTACAGTTAGCGCGCGCGAGCTACAAATGTTAGCGTGCGCTAACGAGACCCTCAGACCCAGTCCAGTAGCTCCTGGACTGCCCTGAAGTATCGGGTAGCGCGCGCTATCCTCCCCCCCAGCGTGCGCTACTAATGCACCCTAGCGCACTATGTTACCAAATAGCGTGCGCTAACCAATGTTCTAACCCAGTCCAGTAGCCTCTGGACTGTTTCTCCACCACCCGTTAGCGCGCCCTAACGGCAACACTTAGCGTGCGCTAACTTCGGCAACTTAGCGCGCGCTAGCCACAAAGCGTAGCGTGCACTAACAACTCAGAGAGACAGCAACAGAACATCTCAGAAATGGGTATGACGACATACCCACAACTTTGGGAAATTTCAAAATAGCCCCAAATGTCCGAAACATCACGATACGACAACGAATAATCAAACCGAAGCTCACAACATGTATAACAACGTTAAATGAACTTACGAGAAACCCCTAACGACAGTTTCGAACGAGATTCGCAAGAACCGAACTCAAGCGCGGAAAAGTCGTTAAAAAGCACGGAACTCAACAAAACAGCACCAAAACGAACTCGGATGTCGAAAAGTGCAGAATTAATCATTCTCAGAATGATGAAATGGTCATGTGAGAGTCGTCAAAACGGACTTTCGCCGAAAAAAATAAATTACCAGAAATCGAAATTACGGGTATTACAAATAACTCGGGAAATCTCGCCTTCATATTATCCTCCGTTTCCCATGTCGCCTCCTATGGTCCGTGTCTTGACCATTGCACTTTAACCAAAGAAATGGTTTGTACCTAAGTTGCTTGACCCGATGTTCCAAAATCTGAATCAGTCTCTCCTCAAATGTAATTTCGGTTCCCAGTTCAATCTCTCCAAAATAAATAACATGGCGAGATTCCGGTATGTACTTTCTTAGCTGCGAGACATGAAATACGTTATGCACGTGACTCAAGGACGGTGGCAAACCCAACCAATATGCAAGATCTCCCACTCGCTCTAAGACCTCGAAAGGTATAATGTATCTCGTACTAAGCTTGCCCTTCCGACTAAAGCGGTAAACTCCCTGAGTCGGTGATACCCTAAGTAACACATGATCCCCAACCTCAAACGCTAATGGGCGGCGACGCGTGTCGGCATAGGACTTCTGTCGACTCTGAGCCGTCAACAGCCTATCCTGAATTAAAGCAATCTTCTCTCTAGTCTCAACTAGTAAATACGGTTCCGTAACAATCAATTCAGATGCATCATCCCAACATAGTGCAATCTGCACCTCCTCCCATACAAGGCCTCAAATGGTGCCATTTTGATCGAGGTGTGCCAACTATTGTTGTACGTAAACTCGATCAGCGGCAGGTGCGACTCCCAATCATCTTTCCAGTTTAAAGCATAGGCTCTCAAGATATCCACTAATGTCTGTATCGTCTGCTCTGACCTTCTCTCTGTATGGGGATGGTAGGATGTACTCAGTCTCACCTAGGTCCCTAAAGTTCGATAAAAAGTCTGCCAAAAATGTGATACAAATCGACCATGTTGACCAGAAATAATACTCTTGAGAGTCCCATGCAACCTCACGATTTCTGCAATGAACACCCGAGCTAGTCTCTCCAATCCCCATGTATCCTTATTCCTTAATACCCATAAAATGAGAAGATTTGGTTCGTCGATCGATAATGACCCAAATCATGTTCATTCCGGTCCGAGTCCTGGGCATGTTGGTAATGAAATCTATATAAATATCCTCCCACTTCCACTTCAGAATAGGAAGTGGTCGCAATAACCCTGAGGGCCACTGATGCTTGATCTTAACCTAATGATAGGTCAAACACTTCGATACAAACTCGCTAATGTCCGTCTTCAAGTTGCTCCACTAGAAATTACTCCTCACATCCTTGTACATTTTACTTGCACCCGGATGTATGGATTAAGGTGTAGTATGAGCTTTTCTCAATATCTTCTGTCTAAACTCAACATCACATGGTACACACAATCTTCCTCGAAATCTCAAAATCTCGTCATCATGAATTACAAATCCAGGGGCTTTCACTTTGTTCACATCCTCCCTCAAATGAACTAAAAACTTGTCATCATACTGCCTCGCCTTGATATCATCAATAAAAAATGAAGTGATTTCTAACGCACACAACTGACCCTGAACTCTCGGAAGCCAAACTTCGATATTTTGAAAAATTGAGTCCCACTGGATCTTGCATTGAGGCATAAGTACTTCTAACATCTAAAGAGCCATCGGCTTATGACTCAACGCATCCGCTACTACATTAGCCTTGCCCGGATGATAAAGAATCGCAAGATCGTAGTCCTTGATTAATTATAGCCACCTACGTTGCCTCATGTTTAATTATTTCTTGCTGAAGATATAATTCAGACTCTTGTGGTCCGTGTAAATCTTAGACGACGATCCATAGAGATAACGCCTCCAAACTTTTAAAGCGAAAACAACCACAACTAATTCTAAATCATGAGTAGGGTGATTTACTTCATATGGCTTCAATTGTCGAGACGCATAAGCAATAACCCTATCTCTCTGCATCAAAACACATCCAAGTTCGAGGCCTGAAGCATCACTATAAACCATAAAATCATCATTCCCCTATAGCAATGCTAGAACTGGTGCTACCGCCTCTCCAACTCCTCGAAACTATTCTGCCTATCCACGTTCTGCTCGAATTTCTGAGTTTTCTGAAGCAACTGCGTAAATGGCCGAGCGATCATGGAAAATACTTAGACAAACCCACGGTAGTAGCCCGCAAATCCTAGGAAACTCCTCACTTCCTTCACATTTTTAGGTGGTTCCCACGCCAGTACCGCCTCTATCTTCTGTGGGTCAACCCGAACTCCTTTCACTGAAATCACATGCTCGAGGAATGTTACTTCCTTAAGCCAAAACTCACATTTGGAAAACTTCGCATATAGCTGCTCAGCTCTCAAAATGTCTAGCACAATACAAAAATGTACAACGTGCTCCTCCTGACTCCGGGAATAGATAAGGATGTCGTCAATAAACGACTACGAATTTATCTAGATATTCGATAAAAACCTTATTCATCAACTGCATGAACACTGCTGAGGCATTAGTTAGCCCAAAAGGCATAACCACAAACTCGTAATGGCCATATCTCGTCCGAAAGGCAGCTTTCGGTATATCACTATCCTAAATCCTCAACTGATAATAACCCGACCGTAAATCAATCTTCGAGAAGACTGTCGCTCCCTGAAGCTGATCAAACAAGTCATCAATCTGGGGTAAAGGTTATTTATTTTTGATGGTCAGTTTGTTTAATTCTCGATAGTCGATGCATAAACGAATCGATCCATCCTTCTTTTTAACGAAAAGCACAGACTCGCCCCAAGGTGATACGCTCGGTCGAATATAACCTTTATCTAGCAATTCCCCCAACTTTTTATTCAACTCTAACATCTCTGATGGTGCCATACGATATGGAGCCTGAGAAATAGGAGCTGCATTCGGCTCTAGATCAATAGGAAACTCGACTTCCCGCCGTGGTGGCAGTATTGGTAAGTCATCCGAAAATACACCGGGATATTCATTAACGACTGGAATCGATGACATCTCAACCCCACCATCTTCTACCTTCAAAGTGTAGCACCAATAGCCTACGCAACCATGGTTCACGAGTTTCATCGCCTTTAAGGCGTTGATCACACTCCCCAATCTACCCGGTTTACAACCCACAAGAGCATGTTCGGTGCCATCCTCAGCCACTATCGAGATAATACGAGTTCGATAGTCCATGATAGTGCCGTGAAGATTTAGCCAATCATTCCCGAGGATCAAATCCTCACCCTTTAAGTCTACAACAATGAGGTTCGATGGTCAATCCCAATTCCCGATCCTTACTGGGCAGTCTCTAACTTTCCGGATCCCAACCATATGATCCCCACTAGGCATACCCACTATGAACGGCTCACATTCAAATAAACTGTTAATACCAATACGATATACACAATTCCATGCAATAAAAGAATGTGTAGCACCCGAATAAAATAGCACCGAAGTTGGATGAGAACGGATCTGAGTGGTACCTGATGCCACCAAAGTATCTGTTTCCTCTGTGCGTCTCATCTGGTATATATGGGGATGTACAGATCCCGAACTCGACACTGCACGGCGGTCCGGCTTCCTCAACCTCTACCTCGACCCGAACTCTGAGTCCTTTGAAGTCCTTGAAGTCCTTTGATAGAATGTTGAGGTTGATCCCGGTGACCGCAAATCCGATTTGCTAAGTCCTCGATGATCCAAATGCCGAAAGCACCGCGTCTCTACTAGACACGCGCCGGGAGATGATCGGAACAAAAACTACGCAATTATCCTCCAATGATATGGCTAGAAATTAGTAGGAAAATGCTCTCTAGATTGTGGTCAATCTAAGTGATATGAATTTTGTTCTTGATTTCTCTCTCTCTCTAAGAGTCTAAGAATAACATCAAGATGAACTCTCTCTCTACTCTTGGTGTTGGCCGATTTTGTGTGTGTAGGAGGAGGATGAACTTTGTTTTATAACATAGTCCACACAAAATTTTAACCATCACACCTAATCAAAGATAAGGCATCTAATCACCCCTTTTGTCTCAAAGTGTTAGGAAACAACCTCAACACATGCAACCATGGGGACAAAGTCATCTTCCAAAGATAATACAAAGAATGGGGCGGCCCACACAATAATAGAGAAGGTTCGGTTCATTTTGGTCCATGAAATGGACCGTCGTGTATCCAGTCTGACTGATGCATCTTGGTTCGTCTCAATTAAAATTAATATAATTGATTAATCTAATTAATTAATTATATCAAGATATTATTTTTCCAAGAGATAATAATGCATGAATTTAATTAATTACCCAGTAATTTATTTAATTCACCCAACCGATTTAATTTATCTAATAAATTAAATAAGACATCCAATGTCTAAATTTTACAATAAGAGATGCAATTCAAATTATTCAGTCGTCTCCCTAATGCGCGACTCAGTAGGTCCATCTCAGTAAGCAATGGGAAGAACCAAAGAGTAATAGCACCACATAGCCAGTCACGCGGCTTATACTGTAACGCTATTGAGAACGAATGATAGGGATCATTCAAGAACCATACTGTCGTGAATACCAGTAAACATATAAACCCTTCTTTCATATGTCCCAATCAAGTTATAGGATCACGATCAGTCAAACCCTATATGTACTTGATTCTATGTTTGAGTAAATGCAAATCGAGATCACCGAGCTCTCGTGTATTCAATACAATTAGCTCCAATGCTTTAGCCAAAGACTTATGTTCTCATCTGCCAATAACCACATAGGACATATACTTGTTCACTTACATGAGAAAGAATCCTATCTTGGTATTTAGTAGAACCTGCTACTTGTCAGTCAAGACGCACATCGAGGTTGACCCCACCTCTCGACTTTCTGGGTCGAACTACTCTAGTGAAAATCTTAACGTCACAAGCACATCCCTACTAAATCCTCAAGTCGAAGGTTCACGAATACCTATCACAACCTATCGATTCCGTCATTGACTTTCCTGGAGTGAAATCCGTGCGACGAATCGAGGATGAGTTGGTTCAAGTAAACTAGTCCCATTAACATACTTACAATTTGTTCTCCCACTAACCATTAGTGACGACAGGCACTTTCCAAGTCAAAAAACACGTCATACAAGTCTTCACATAAACTTAAAGCCCAGTCAAGTTTAATCGACTTGCGAACGATTAAGTATTTGAGCCATAAACTTTTCCAGTGCCTATCCCCTTATCTAATAAGGAGAGGAAAGTTTTTTTCTCAAATACACGGACTAGTTTCTGTATATATATATTTATAAGTCATGAATGCCAATGACTATCAGTAAATAAAGAAACACATAATTGCCTTTCGATAATAGTGTACATAATAACAAGTACAATGCTATTCTCATACATCGTATGAGAGGCATTCGAGGGCGTATTCCTAACAGTTCTCATTCTATATTTCATGTAGCCCAGCTAATGAATATAAGTAATGATGGCCTGGGATATCGGTACATCCTACAGTGTAGCTGTAAAGAACTCGACAATCCTGCTCCCAAACTGGCAATGGACAGTATTCCGCCTCCATAGCGGTCTTAAACTCCTCTCAAGTGGCTACACGATCTCTGGGCGCCACTACCTCCCACCACTTCGCAGATTCCTTATCCAGGAGGTATTGACCAATAGGTACCCTCCTGTCGTCAGGACAAGCTACAACATCGATAGTCCTTCCCAGCTGAAATAGCCAATTCTCCCAATCTAAGGAGTCAGTAGAACCAGCAAAATAGGGGAGGGTGCATCTTTGTCACTTTCTGAATCCATTTGCTGGCTTCGTCTTCCGCAGTCAGGGTGGATTCTGCCACCCAGCTTGAGCTATCTGAGCCAATTGAGCTACCAATTGTTGAAGCATAGCAGTAGCTCATGTGTCAGAGCTATTACCCGACGGTTGGCCCTGGCTGACAAATAAGTCATGCTGTATGTCAGAACTCAAAGGCAGAGTATTCGGCACTGAATGTTAAGTCGAATCCGCGGCTGACTTGGAAAGAGGAATTCCATCATCATCATCAGCACCATGACCACGGCCTCATCCGCGTCCCCGATCTGGTCTACCACGACCTCTCAACATACTGAATCTAACACCCCCAAAACCATCCAGGGATATTACAGCACCGTGGGCCCCGCACCGGAACTCACAAGGCTAAAAATCATTTTCACAATCGTTACAAACACGCCAAGAGGCCAAAGACAGTAATATATGTAGGTCACAAGTTGTTAGGAATAAGTCTCGGAGGGTGAATAGACTTATTAAAACTCTTTCCTGAAAGTCAGGTGAGTTTCTCAGCTGTGATAAGTACAGATGACTTATGTCGTCTGCAGACAAATAATACAGAAGACACAGTTGATGATGATATAGATAACTTAAATTCTTCTGCAGTTAACTTCTAATGGAACAGTAAATATGAATGCAGTAGTTAAGTATGATGTGAAAAGTAGTAAATCAAGCAAGTAGTAATAGTGGTTTCAGAGGTGGGGTAATCCACTGCTAGTCCAGATTTTTCCAAACCAGTTGGAGATGAATTCACTATAACTTTCAACTAGTGATAAACATTACAATGATTCAACCAGTTACAACAGCTTCCAACCAGTGGAATCCCGTGGCCATTGCAACTTCCTTTGACTGCCTAGCACCTCCTGATTGAAAACCCATGGACACCTCAACAACTCTCGAGCTGTCTATCACCTTCTAATCAAGAACCCGTGGATGCTTTATCAGTCGTGCAACTTCTGAAAAACTCATTCACAGAAGTACCCCAAGCTCAAACTTTAAAGACAAGAGTTTTTGACTTCTCCAACTAAAGAGCTTCTCAGAATATGACTGTTTAAAGCATTGCTCTTTTCACGATGCTATAGTTTGCTTTGATTGCCTTGAATAGTTTGATTGCTTGTGAGTGTTTTTCGCATCGAATCTTGCTCAATTCATATCTTCAGGTATTTATAGTACGATCCTTGAGCTTCCGTCATAGCCGTTGCACCACTGTAACAAATCCGTTCGTTGGAGAGTGGACTTCTTTGTTTATCTTATCAATCCATTGCAAGGCTTGATTCCCCTTTTCTAATTCTGACCGTTTGAAGGACTTTCTTTGATAGTGCCGTTATTCTTGTTTAGACTAATCATAGTCTAAAGAACATGGATCTCAAGGAATATTTTATTCCTAGCTTTCCGGGAATCTTTCCAGTTTGTCTCCTTATATCTTGCATGTGGCTTTCCGTAATTGTTGACTTTCAACTCTCACTGACATGGATTGAGTATCTTGAACTTGGATGATATTTCTTGACTGAGAACTTGTATGACATAACTTGGTCAAACATGTCTGATGTGAAGTCAACATTCTCTAATGTAAACTTCTCTGAGAGAAAGTTCTCTGCTCTGGACTTCTCTTAGATAAAGTTCTCTGCTCTGGACTACTCTGTTCTGGACCTCTGAGATGAAGTTCTCTGATCTGGACTTCTCTGTTCTGGACTTCTCTGTTCTGGACTTCTCTGAGATAAAGTCCTCTGATCTGAAGTTCTCTGAGATGAAGTCCTCTGATCTCAAGTTCTCTGACTTGATAAATTTTCTCTGATCTGATGGTCAAGACTTCAGCTGATATTTGTGTTTGACCAGAACTTGCCTGATCAAAACTTGTCTGATGTAGCGCATTCTTTAGAGTCTTGACTGCAGCTAGGCTTTGGTCAAACCTATCTGATATTTGTGTTGACGAAAACTTCTCTGAAGTGAACTTGCCTGCAAACTTCTCTGATAAACGGCAGTTCTATACTTAATCGGTTTTCTAATGATCAACATTTGATCAAGACTTAGCCTTAATATAAAGGCCTACAGAAGATACTCATATGGTTTTTCTTTACAAGTTGCCAAGTACTTAACATACATTTGAATAATTAATACAGGGATGACATAATCAAAATCTAATAAGTATTCCTAACAAATTCCCCCTATTATGATGATGGCAAAACTAAAGCATTTCAAATGTAAGGCAAGTCTGCACAAAATAAAGGGCAAGACACAATAAAACTCAGTCTATTTTGAGACAACTAGTGGTTGTCATTCAAGTGACTGTTATAACTTTTTTATTTGATGTTTACATTATAGTGCTGTTGAATGAACAAAATACAAGAAAATATTACAAGTATTACGAAATTACAAGTAAATTACAAAGTAAAATTACAAGTAAAAATTACATAAAATTATTCTATCTTCCTCTTCCTCTTCCTCTTCTGATCTGCTGCTTAGCTGGAGGGAGAGGCCTTAGAGGCTTGGCACCAATTGGCTTCTTGGAGACTAGGGCAAACCCATATTTCCTCTTGATAACCACAGAAGTAAATTGTTGTTCCTCAGCCGATGAGAAATTGTTCTCAACACATAGAGCCTTGATTTATTCCTAAAGGGCCAGCTCATCCAGTTCATTGTTCATCAGAGTAGGAGCTTCTTCAGGTCTGAAATTGGGAATCATGGGATATGCATTGAATTTTCTTGCATATTTTTCAGGACTGCCCAGAGTTTTGGCCAAGTTGAAGACATGAAGTTGATAAACGTTTGCTGAGGGGAGCAATCTTTGTCTTGAATCAGCTCCCAGAGATAATATTTCTCTATGAATTGCTTCTTTGCTCCTTCCCACATTGAGGCTGCCTAAGCAGGTAAGAACTCTTCAACAAGCCAAAGCTCTTTTCCCTCCCATTGGAATCTCTCCTCCAGCTCTTGTCCTTCTCTTTTTGGGTGCTGGTTGGTCATCTGATGATGCAACCACTTATTTTCTTTTAAGGTGAGAGGTACATGCCTGTAGAAGAGGAAGGTCTTGTCTGGATATCTCCTCTTTGCCTTCCCCCTGCCTGATGTCTTCCCCTTTGCCTTTATCTTCACCCTTATCTTCCCCCTTCTTGCCAGCATCAAGAATTGTGGCAAGCTGCTCCTCTACCCTTGTCATGAAACCAGACATGCCAAGAGGCATTCTGTTGTTAGTGGGTGTTGGGTAAGGGTCCTTCTTCTTTAGCAAAATGTCCATTTTAGCATTGAGGGACATCAAGTCGGGTTTGACTTCAGTTGCCAGAAGCTTGGCAACTGTCTCTTCAACAATACCTCTGATCAGCTCAGTCAAATTGGGAGGTAGCTGATACATAGGCATCTCTGCATGAACATCATTTTCTCCTGAATCCTCGTGTGCAGTTGGTCTCTGAGCAATTGATTTCCCAGAGGAGACTTGCCTATCAGCGGGCGCCTGATCAGATGGGGTCTTTTCCAGTGTCCCTGATTTGCTATCTGATGGTTCCTTGTCTCCAGGGGACTTCTGCTATGTAGATGGCTGTTTTTCCTCTGCAGGGGACTTCTGCTCAGGCTGTTCCCCCTGATTATCTAGTACAGCTTCTGGGGCATGATCAATTTGTTGTTGATCATTAACCTTATCTTCATCTCTTCTTTCTTCTTCCTTTTTTTCATCATCTTTCTCCTTCTCTTTCTCTTTTTCTTCTTCTTCTTTCTTTTCTTCTCCTTTCACTTCTTCAGATTTTTCTTTTTCTTTCTTTTCAACTTCTTCATTCTCTTTTTCCATTTCAACTTTTTCAGTAATGATAATTGTATTCTCCTCTCTTTCTCCTTCTCTTCTTACTTCATCCTCCTCAGGAAAAATTTTTCCTTGAAAAGCATCTTTCATGACCTAGAGGATGACCTGGTCCGTGTATTGCTTAAAATGATATATGAACCAGTTTTCCTCTAGTATCCTTCCCACATTTGTTTCTTGACAAAAGTACAAAATCAGCTGTTCAACAGCAATGGGGTGCTCCCAACTACTTCTCTCCACAAAACTTTTTAGTTGGGAGAAGTTGAGCAATTTGAGTTCTTTACATTCTTCATATATGTTAATAAAATAATAGTGTAGAACTTCTTTCCTTACCAGTTGCAGTTGAGCTGTGGTCAGGTTCAGGTAGGTGTTTGTCCACAGGTTGAACGTGTAGTCTGCAGCAGGTATTAGAATTATCTCTCATGCCTCTTCTTCTTCGGTCATGCTAGGAAGAGTCAGGAGTGGAACTCTTTCAGCTATCAGCTCTGTCTGATCTAGCAGATCTTCAGCAGGAGCAAGTGCAGGTAATATGATGATCTGCATCTGAACTGATGAATTTTCAACTGGTGCAGGTGATCTCACAGGCCACATTTTCTCTTCTTCGTCTTCATACGGGTAGTCCACCAAGCCTCTCTGCCTCTCTGCCTCTTTGGGGACTTATCTGGGGATGAAATGACGTGGAGTGTTGTCTGAGTCAGTGTCATCTGCAGGTAGCTTTTCATGTGAAGGTGACTTTTGAGAGGTCTCAGCTGCAGCTGCATCTGACTTCTATGACTCAGTGTTTGTATGTCCTCTGTACTCGGACATTCCAGAAGTCATTTCCTTGATTTGCTCAGCTTCCTTTCCCTTGGTTTTTCCCAGGAACTCCAGAATCCAACTTATTTGAGTTCCATAAGCCAGCTTCTATCTGAATTTCTTCTTTTCCTCATCCCAGCTAACCTTGTTTACCTCTCGGACTAACTGCATGTATATGTAGTCAGGCCAGTTAATCCTCTTTTGCTGAATAAGGGCTCCCATCACGACATACTTGGCAGAGGATAGTTGATCGTAGCTCCCTGCCATGTCCATGACAATTTTGTTTTTTATGTCCAGGACATATCTGTATTCCTTGTTAAGGTCATTTTTCTTCGCCGTGAGTTTGACCTTAGATGGCTCCTTGGGCAGCTTGATCTCATACCAAGTCTCGGTTGGGTTTTGCTTTAGGGCTTCTACGGCGATTCCCCTATTCTCCATCTGGAACGCATCAGCTATTGTTTGAGGGGTGATGTTGACTTCTTTTCCGAGAATAGAGCTGGAAATGCTGTGCTTGGTGACTTGATCCTCCATGTAAAAACATATTACAGCCTCTTTTAAAAGCTGTTTCGGAGAAATGTCCAGAAAATGGTAGATGCCATTTTTCTTCATCATTCGGATTACGTACGCCATTTTCCGTGATTCGTTTGTTGCCACCAACCCTTCAAAGTAGACAACAATGCTGAAGATGATTTGGTCCTTCACGAGCTTGAGATTGACAGCTTCGAAGTAAGATTCCATTTATGCAAAAAAAAAGTTTTTCGCTTGAGTGCAGTGTATATTCAAAGAATTTTTCTGCTTTTTGAAAATTAGGGTTCTAAAAGCTTGAATACGGTAAAGTTTGTGAAATGATTTCCGCCTCCTTAAATACCCAGTTGAAAAGATGCTTCGAAACAATAAAATAATCAAATTGGGGTACGATTTTTGATAATTTAAGGAATGACGATTGAAGTTGATTGGACGTTGTGGAGGTAATCGGATTGTCCACGTATAAACATATAATATAATAAATTCTAAGTCGGTCATCTAATGGACAAGTTAGCTGGTTGACCGTTTGACTTTTGATGCAGCTATATATTTTTATCTGATCTGCTCAGCTAGCTTTCCTTGTCTTTCTGCATCAGGTGAGATATGTAGCATGTGGTTGAGATTAGCTAGGTTTCTTCATCTGTCCTTTGGCTTTCTCGTCTGGTCTGATCAGATGGGTTCCTTGTCTTCTCTGATCAGGTAGCTTTTCCTCATCTGCATTAGGTAGCTTCCTCGTCCTGTCTCCATATCAGGTAGCTTTCTTTCCGTCTGGTCTGATCATCCGGTAGCTTTCTCGACTGTACTAGATTCCCAATGTAGTAGTCCAAGTTCCCTGCTTAGCTCCAAAAACCTTTCTTCTGGTAAAGGTTTAGTGAATATGTCATCAATTTTATATTCTGTGCTGACTCTTTCTACTCTGACTCTCTTGTTAAGCACATGATCTCTGATGAAATGATGTTTGACGTCTATGTGCTTTATCCTTGAGTGCAATACTATATTGTTGGTTATTGCAATTGCACTATTGTTGTCACACCATATTGGAACTTCATTTGCAGTGATGTTGTAGTCCCTTAGCTGTTGTCTGATCCACAGAATCTGTGCACAACAGCTGCCTGCAGCTAGGTATTCAGACTCTGTTGTTGATATTGAGTTGGATACCTGCTTCTTGGTGAACCAAGAAATAAGTCTGGTTCCAAGGAATTGGCATGTTCCACTGGTGATTTTCCTGTCAATCTTACATCCTGCAAAGTCTGCATCTGAGTATCCTGATAGTTCAAAGTTGTTGTCCTTAGGATACCATAGTCCAACATTGATTGTAGACTTAAGGTATCTGATAATCCTCTTAGCTGCTTCCTGGTGAGACTGCTTTCGTTTGGATTGAAATCTTGCACATACTCCCACTGCATATGATATATCTGGTCTGTTTGCAGTTAGGTAAAGGTGTGATCCAATAAATCCTCTGTAGTGGGTTAGATCAACTGATATGCCTCCTTCATCTGCATCTAGATGTAGGCTTGTGCTCATTGGAGTTCTTAGTGTTTTGGCTGAGTCCAATCCAAATCTCTTGATTAGATCTTTTGTGTATTTAGCTTGATTGATGAAAATTCCATTGTTCATCTGCTTGACTTGCAAACCAAGAAAGAAGTTTAGTTTGCCCATCACACTCATCTCAAATTCTCCTTGCATGAGCTTTGAGAACTTCTCACTAAGCTCCGGGTTGGTTGAGTCAAATATGATGTCATCCACATATATTTGAACTAATAATATGTGGTCTTCATGTTCCACTCTGAATAAGGTTTTGTCTACCTTTCCTTTGCTGAAACCGTTCTTTTCAAGAAACACGGATAGTATTTCATACCATGCTCTTGGTGCCTGCTTGAGTCCATATAGAGCTTTTAGAAGCTTATAAAATTTGTCTCCTTTGAAAAATCTAAGAGGTTGCTCCACATAGACTTCTTCTTCTAGAATTCCATTGAGAAAGGCACTTTATACATCTATTTGGTAGACTTCAAAATCTTTGAATGCTGCATATGCAAGAAATAGTCTGATAGCTTCCAATCTTGCAACAGGTGAATATGTTTCATCAAAATCTATTCCTTCACATTGTGCATATCCTTTAGCAACAAGTCTGGCCTTATTCCTAACAACAGCTCCATCTTCATCACACTTGTTCTTGTACACCCATTTGGTACCAATTACTTTCTTGTGATCCGATCTGTCTGTTAGTTCCCAGATATTGTTTCTTGCATTGTAACGATCTATGAGCAGTCCTTCAGTGCTTGTTCAGTTGTCTTGGCTTCCATTTGAGACATAAAACATGACAACATAGCCATTCCTCCAGGTTTTGTAGATTGCCTGGTCTTGACTCCATCAGTTCGGTTTCCAATAATCCATTGGATGTGATGATCTCTAAGCCATTTGGGGATATCTTCTTCAGGGTTTGTTCCCCCCGTT
This sequence comes from Orobanche coerulescens, assembly GCA_033398695.1. Lineage (NCBI taxonomy): Eukaryota > Viridiplantae > Streptophyta > Magnoliopsida > Lamiales > Orobanchaceae > Orobanche > Orobanche coerulescens. The sequence goes on from CM065811.1 coordinate 159,601,134, forward strand.
GAGTTTCTATGGTAGACTTCGTCTCTCTCTGCATCTGCTTGGTTCTAGCCTTCTTGATCTGCAACTAGATTAGCTACGGACTTGTCATATACATGTGGGGATCATGTCTGCTCTGTAGCTGGGTCTTTGTCAGCTATAGTTAGCTCAGGTTGGATATGTATTGGGTCTCTTGTCTGATCTGCAGTTGGATCTTCAGATGAGTCCATCATTCCTGTAACATTAATGATGACTTCTTCCAGGGTGGCCATTTTGATCTTATTCTCAATTAATTCCACCTGTTTCCTGTACTCAATAGTAGACTCATCAAACACAACATGAGGTGTTTCTTCCACAACTAAGGTTCTTTTGTTAAATACTCTATATGTCTTGCTTATTTGTGAGTATCCCATAAAGAGACCAACATCAGTTTTAGCATCAAAGGCATTCATTTGGGTTTTACCATTGTTGTGGGTGAAACACTTACAACCAAATATATGAAAATATGCAATAGTTGGTGTTCTGCCATTCCAAACCTCATATGGAGTTTTGCCATGTCTCCCTACAATCATACTCCTCTTATGAGTAGGGCATGCTATGTTGAAAGTTTCAGCCCAGAACCTCTTTGGAAGGTCAGCTTCTGTAATCATGGATCTGGCTGCTTCCTTCAATGTTCTGTTTCTTCTTTGAGCAACACCATTCTGTTGTGGAGTCCTGGCTGCAGAGACCTCGTGCTGGATTCCATTCTGATCACTGTACTCAGTGATTGCCTTGTTGAGAAATTCTCCTCCTCTATCTGATATGATCTTGATGATTGGGAGGGATTTCTCATTCTGGATCTTCCTCAGCAGTTCAGGTAACTTTATTAGAGTTTCACTCTTTTTATAGAGAAAAACAACCCATGTATACCTTGAGTAGTCATCAACTACTACTAGAGCATGCTTCCTTACACTCAATGTCCTTGGTTATGAAGTAGATCTAAAATTCTGGTGGTGAGAGTGGTAGGATGAACTGGTTTGAATGATGCTCTGGTCTGCTTTTCTTTCTGGCATGCATAATAGAGAGCTTCCTTCTTGAATACTTCTTCTGGAAGTCCTATGACCATCTTTTTAGAACTTCTCTTATTGATGGCTTTGAAGTTTAGATGACGTAATGTCTTATGCCATAGCCATCCATTTTCAGCAATTGTCTTAGATAGAAAATAGGTGTTGGGAGTGCCTGTGTTCCAATCCATCATGTAGACATCTCTCCTTCTGAATCCTTGTAGCTTTACTTCTCCAGATATGATATCAACCAGCATGCATTTCCAAATGGTGAAGACTACTAGGTTCTTCTCATCACAGAATTAGCTTATGCTCAACAGGTTGTATTTGAGCCCTTTGACATAGTGGACTTTGAATATTGTTATATTTCCTCTGTGCAGCTCTCCAAATACTTTTGTCTGAATACTACTTCTGGAAGTCCTCTGACTATCTCTTGAGAACTTATCTTGTTGATGACTTTGAAGTTTAGATGACGTAATGTCTTGTGCCATAGCCATCCATTTTCAGCAATAGTATTAGATAGAAAATAGGTGTTTGGAGTGCCTGGGTTCCAATCCATCATGTAGACATCTCTCCTTCTGAATCCTTGTAGCTTCACTTCTCCAGATATGATATCAATCACCATGCATTTCCAAATGGTGAAGACTACTAGGTTCTTCTCATCACAGAATTGGCTTATGCTCAACAGGTTGTATTTGAGCCCTTTGACATAGTGGACTTTGAATATTATTATATTTCATCTGTGCAGCTCTCCAAATACTTTTGTCTGACCTCTAGAGCTATCTCCAAAGGTTACATTTGGGCCTTTTTCTTTGGTGTAATTTGAGAGCACCTTCTTATTCCCTGTCATGTGCCTGGATAATCCAGAATCTACAAACCATTCTTCTCCTCCTATTATTGAATTTGAGGAGATGTGGTAGTAGTCCTTCCACCTTTTATGCAATCAATAAGGCAGATATTTAGGTACCCAAATCTGTGTGGGTCCTCTAGTGTTAGTAGGCTTCCTAGAGAATTGATTTCTCCTTGTATTATGAAAATTATGTTGATTGCCCCTCTAAGGTGTGTGTTGTCTAGGCCTATATCCCTAATTAGGATTGTATACTGGATATGCCTTATAAAATCTGTGGTGTGGGCCATTTCTAAATCTTAGCTGAGACCATTTGTTAAATCTTTGGGGTCTCCACACCTGTTCATATTGAAAATTTGAATAACCTTGAGGTTTCCATTTACCTCTCCCATTTTGAAATCTATTTTTAGGGAGTCTGTTGTTGCCCGAAATATTATCCGAAGATAGATATTGCTGGAATGGTTGAGCAACAGCAAATTGCGAGAGCACATCCGAGGGAATGGAAATAACACAAGATTTCCTGGGTTTGTTAGGCCGGGATTGAATGCTCTCGCGAGATGTTATTAATAACAATACGTATGAGTACAAATATTAACGTAAGAATCTAATTACAATGAGTGTAAAAAATCCTCGTTATCTAGCTGTTGAGCGAAGCTCTGCGTGTTCTTGTTCTCATTTCTGCCGACCGTCTTTCGATTAAGAGGTACTGAGAGAGAGAAAAGCCGAGAGATAGCTGTAAGAAAAGCCAGACCCTTGTCCGAGTGCAGGATGCCTGCTATTTATAGGGGCTGAGATGCCCTTTTCCTGGCGGGCGATCGCCTTCCTTGTAATATAATAAGGGGCGACCGTCTTTCCGTACATGGGTTGTCTTCCTTGAAGTCCGCGGCTGTAGCTGGCAGCCAGCTATGCGGTCCAATGAGGAGCCTGCATGCGTCCTGCATCGCTGTCCCGGGCGGTCCCACTTACACCTTTCGGAGGGTCTGTCGGTAGGTGAGAAGATGCTGACAGACTGTGGTCAACGATCCATGTTCTGCGGCGCCTTTTCTGGATCTGCACATGTGGGTCTCTGTACGAGCTTCGGCCTTTGCCGACTAGACGGTCGTTGGCTTTGCGTGGCATGAGACGGTCATCATTGGCCGGGCACCAGAGTCGATCGCCAAGTGCCAAGAGACGATTGCCTTGGATGTCGATCGCTCGGCACTGGGTCTTGCCCTAGGACCCGAGATCGGCCAATTATGCCTTGGCCATTTGACTCTTGCTCGGTCGCCCGGTCTCTGTGCCGATCGCCAGTTGAGATGTATAAATCTCGACGTAACAATTGCCCCCCAGCTTGCTCCGATGTCGAAGACATGGGGTGAGGTGGTTCTGGCGATCATTGAGGATAAAGACGGGCGATCCGTTGAGCGGACTTTGGTCTCAGACTTGGGCGATCTGATCGTTTGGCGAGCTATCTTAGGTCTTGTACATGCAATAAACAATTTTGCCGATCCCTCGTAGAAACCTGACAGTTTCGTCATTGAGGAACCGTGCAAATTCGCGGAGTTCGATGGAACGACTCCATGACCATGTCTTGTGCGCGAGCGACATTGTTTGTCTCGTGACTCATTTTATTGTGAGGGTCCTCCGTTAGGCTGCGCCTCGCCTCGTATTTAAACGAAGGGCGTGCAGTCTTGGTCTGGAGGAGTCCTTACGCGCGGCGTCTTCGGATTAATCGACTCCACGTCTGTGTCTTGTTAGCTCTTTTCTACCTCGGTTCGTCATATTAGATGGAAATCCTCGACGGTATACGTTGAGATGGGGTAGTGACGCGTCGCATTCTCCGGGTCCATCAAGTTAGATGATGAACCTTTGAGGGCGGGCGAACGTGTCCACTGATCAATTTGGAGGGTCCTTCGACTATGCCCGCCTCGTATTTAAACGAAGGGCGAGCGATCTCATCCCAAAGGAACCTTGCATGGCCGAAGCAGTCGGTTCCATCGACTACCAGGACCATGGCTGCACTCTTCTACCTCAGATCGTCATGTAAGATGCCGACCGTCGATGGTGTACGTTATGTGGGGGAGGCGATCTCGTGCCTTAGTCCATTATGTTAGATGACGAACTGTAGAGGGCGAGCGAGTCCTCCATTTTCGGATATGTTGCTTGATTCTGGCGATCGGGTCGGAAGACTGGTGATCGCCGTTATGTCGCCGATCGCGCTGATCATAGGTTGATAAATAACCTTTGCCTGGCCAGAAAGTATGCGGCTTTGGCGCGGAAGATCGCGTAGGTCGGGGGGAGGTCCTTCGTAAGATGCCTGAACATAGGCGAAAGACCATGGAATCCCCCTAGGACCAAGTATAGGGTGATCTCGTCGCTTATGGGCTCGCCGTTGAGGATGATCTCATCTACCCGGTCGATGTAGTCTGCGTTAGACTCTTCTTCCCCTTGCCTGATCTGCATCATGCGATGGGGACCTTCCAGCCGAGCGACCTTGGCGGCGAAGTAAGCTGTGAAGCTGTTCGCCAGTTGATCAAAGGAATTGATGGATCGCGGCGGTAATGAGGTGTACCACCTGTGGGCAAGGCCGTCCAGCGTCAGTGGGAACATTCGGCATCTCGTTGCGTCTGATGCCCCACACCCGGTCATATAGATTCGGAACTTGCTCAGGTGAGTCTCGGGGTCCGACCTCCCCTCATACAAAGGTGTTTTCGGAGGAGCGACCCTACGCTGCACGAGGGCGAGCTCGATGTGGACCGCGAGCGGCTCGCTTAGCCCGACGATCTTCTTACTGGCGCCTGCCCCAGATTCTAGGAGCGCCTTCATGCCGTCGAGCTAGAGTTGCATCGCGGCCATTGCTGTAGCTCGGTCGCTCGTGGTTTGTCTTCCGGAGCGTGGGCCGAGGCGATCGTGTACCGATCTCCTGACTCCGCGGTCGCCGACCTCGGTTCTTCGGTGAGGAGGAGCCAGATGGCTGGTCGGCCTTTTGGGAGTTGGATAAGCTGAACTCCTGGTGATGGATTCGGGCTCCGTCATCTCGTGGCTGGGGTCGGACTGCCCCAGTCGCCATGATGGGTCGCTTCCCAGGTGGCTGAAGACGGAGGTGTCCCGCCTTGCGAGCGCCTCTTCTTGCGAATCGAGGCCTCCTGGCGATTGCTGGGATATTAGCCCCTTGAACTTCCGTTTGCTCATGCGGCGGATGGCCAAAAGCTCTCTGTCGCTCCTGTAGGACGGCCAAGGCCTCCTCGATCTGTTCTGCAGTTTGGAATTGATCGAGCGAGAGGCTTGGGCCGTCCCTCGGGGGCGGGATCGAGAGTCTCGGGTCATCGCGTCTACCCTCTGCCATAGGCTGGGGCTCGGATTGAGAAGGAATGAGGCATCCGACGGATCGGCCAGTGACTTTCTTCGATGTGGAGGCAGAAGTCATTATTCTGAAAGTTTTCTTGGAATATCAGTGAGTGTCTCTTCAAGTATATGCCCCGGAGAATAGTGAGTGTTCTTCGACACGGTAGGAATAAAAAATGAGGGTTATGATGCCCTTCCTCTAGCGCCAATTGTTGTTGCCCTAAATATTATCCGAAGATAGATATTGCTGGAATGGTCGAGCAACAGCAAATTGCGAGAGCACGTCCGAGGGAATGGAAATAACACAAGATTTGCCGGGTTTGTTAGGCCCGGGATTGAATGCTCTCGCGAGATGTTATTAATAAGAATACGTATGAGTACAAATATTAACGTAAGAATCTAATTACAATGAGTGTAAAAGATTCTCGTCATCTAGCTGTTGAGCGAAGATCTGCGTGTTCTTGTTCTGGTTTCTGCCGACCGTATTTCGGTTAAGAGGTACTGAGAGAGAGAAAAGCCGAGAGATAGCTGTAAGAAAAGCCAGACCCTTGTCAGGATGCCTGCTATTTATAGGGGCTGAGATGCCCTTTTCCTGGCGGGCGATCGCCTTCCTTGTAATATAATAAGGGGCGATCGTCCTTCCGCACATGGGTTGTTTTCCTTGAAGTCCGCGCCTGTAGCTGGAAGCCAGCTATGCGGTCCAATGAGGAGCCTGCACGCGTCCTGCATCGCTGTCCCGAGCGATCCTACTTGCACCTTTCGGAGGGTCTGTCGGTAGGTGAGAAGATGCTGACAGGCTGTGGTCAACGATCCATGTTCTGCGGCGCCTTTTCCGGATCTGCACATGTGGGTCTTTGTACGAGCTTTGGCCTTTGCCAACTATATGGTCATTGGCTTTGCGTGGCATGAGACGGTCGTCATTGGCCAAGCACCAGAGTCGATCGCTAAGTGCCAAGAGACGATCGCCTTGGATGTCGATCGCTCGGCACTGGGTCTTGCCCTGGGACCCGAGATCGGCCAATTCTGCCTTGGCCATTTGACTCTTGCTAGGTCGCCCGGTCTCGGTGCCGATCTCCAGTTGAGATGTATAAATCTCGACGTAACAGAGTCTTTGGTAATAGTTGGCATAGTGTCTTGACTGCTGCTTCTGCCTTGGCCATTGCCTAGTCTTTTGTCTAGGTGGCTGCCTAGTATACCTTGACTGCTGCCTAAACCTTTTACTTGGCTGCTGCCCATTTTGAAATACGGGTTTATATGTAGGCTCAGCAGTCTGGACAATTGTTTCTCCCTTGAGGAAAGTAATTTTTGAACTAGAGAGAGTGTTGGGGTCATATCCAAGGCCTGATCTGGAATATAGTGACCATTTGTTCATACAACTCATCCAAGGTTATAGATGCCTTTAGAGATGTTATCTCTTTAGCTTGTGTATTATTCAACTGTTTCAACTTGGATAGCTCAGTTTTGACATGAGCAAGTGCAGCTGACTTTTCACTATTTAAAACAGTCAGCTTATGGATCTCAGCTGCAGTATTTTCAGCTGAGTTTTTCAAATTGTTTTCACATCGTTTTTCAAGATCAATTATATTTTTAAATTTTGCTGACCCTTGGCTGAGCTTGTCAAAATCATTTTTGAGCTGGACTCTCTCATATTTCAGCTATGCATTCTCAGTTGTGATAGTCTGGTGAGCTGATTTTAAGGTTTCAAAATCTTTTAACAATTGATTAACAGATTTATGAAGATCCATATCTTCGTACATGTCAGAGCTACAACCCTCTGTAGTTTGAGGTTCGGAAGTTACCTCTTCATCAGCTAGATTGGCCATCAGACAGCTGTATTCATCATCATCATCAGAGAAGAATCCACCACTTGATTCTACTATTTCTTCAGTCTGATCTTCAATTATGAGAGCTTTCCTTTTGTCCTCCTTTCTGCCCACATTTTTCTTGTCTTCATCCTTCTGAAGATCAGGTCAGTCAAATTGTATGTGCCCTGTTTTGTGGCAATTATAACATTCCACTTTCCAGTTGCCTGCCTTCTAGTTCCTCCTTGGATTGTCCTTGTAATTCTTCTTGTATTTGGAATAATTCTTCCTGAAATTACTGAACCTCTGCATGATGAACGCCATCTTTTCCTAAAAATCTAGAGGATTTGGAGGTTTAACTTCAGATAGGGCCTTGGAAGAGGAATCAGCTGCAAATGCTATTCCTTTTTCAGCTGGTTCACTAGATGATGAACTCGGCAGCTCAAACTCATATGCCTTCAGATCATAAAACAGCTCCGAGATTTTTATCTTGTTGAGGTCTTTTGATTCTCTCGTGGCTATGGCCTTCATGCTCCATTCAGGATTGAGGGATCTCAAAACCATTAGAGCCATCTCCCTGTTGCCATAGGTCTTTCCAAGGGAGTTGATCTCATTTATGATCTAGGTGAATCTTGCATCTACTTGATCAATGGTTTCTTCGGTCTTCATCTTGAAGTTGTCAAATTTTTGTGTAGCTATTGACAACTTGTTTTCTTTGATCAGCTCTGTTCCTTCACACATTACTGCTAATGTGTCCCAGATTTCCTTTGCATTATTGCAGTTTTTGATCTTAACCATTGTAGCTTTATCAAGGGTCTGGTATGGAACATCTCTGGCCCGGTTGTCTATATTGGACAGCTTCTTTCTTCAGGGGACATCTCGGTTCTCTTATTGGGAATCTTCTCTGGCTTCCCAGCTGCAATTTCCTCAGGTGAATTGTCATTCTCAAAGATGAATGGACCATCTTCAATGATGCACCACACGTCGTTATGGATGGCTGATAAGTGTGCCTGCCTTCTTGTCATATTCATCAACGGAAAATACAGGTAATCTAGAGTGTGTGTTTCATGTGTTCCGTTTTAAATGAGAGATATATATGCTCAGATATATGGATCTAGTTCTGTAAAATTGAACGAACCACTCTGATACCACTTGTAGGTCACAAGTCGTCAGGAATAAGTGTAGAGGGGGGTGAATAGACTTATTAAAACTCTTTCCTAAAAGTCAGGTGAGTTTCTCAGCTGTGATAAGTACAGATGACTTATGTCGTCTGCAGACAGATAATACGGAAGACAGTTGATGACGATATAGATAACTTAAAGTCTTATGCAGTTAACTTCTAATGGAACAGTAAATATGAATGCAGCAGTTAAGTATGATGTGAATCACGCAAGTACTTATAGTGGTTTCAGAGGTGGGGTAATCCTCTACTAGTCCACTTTCTTCCTAACCAGTTGTAGATGAATTCAATATAACTTTCAACTAGTGATAAACGTTACAATGGTTCAACCAGTTACAACAGCTTCCAACCAGTGGAATCTCGTGGCCGTTGTAACTTCCTTTGACTGCCTAGCACATCCTGATTGAAAACCCATGGATGCTCAACAACTCTCGAGCTGTCTATCACCTTCCAATCAAGAACCCGTGGATGCCTTATCAGTCATGCAACTTATGAAAATCTCGTTCACATAAGTACCTCGAACTCAAACTTTAAAGACAAAAGTTTTTGTCTTCTCAAACTAAAGAGCTTCTCAGAATATGACTGTTTAAAGCTTTGCGCTTTTCACGATGCTATAGTTTGCTTTGATTGCCTTGAATAGTTTGATTGCTTGTGAGTGTTGTTCGCATCGTATCTTGCTCAATTCATATCTTTAGGTATATATAGTATGATCCTTGAGCTTCCTTAATATCTGTTGCACCACTGTAACAAATCTGTCCGTTGGAGAGTGGACTTCTTCATTTATCTTATCAATCCGTTGCAAGGCTTGAATCCCTTTTTTAAATTCCGACCATTCGAAGGACTTTCATTGATAGCGCCGTTATTCTTGTTTAGAATAATCATAAGTCTTCAGAATGTGGATCTCAAGGAATATTTTATTCCTAGCTTTCCGGGAATCTTTCCAGTTTGTCTCCTTACGTCTTGCATGTGGCTTTCCATGATTGTTGACTTTCAACTCTTGATAACGTGGACTAAGTATCTTGAACTTGGCTGATATTTCTTGACTGAAAACTTGTCTGATATAACTTGGTGAAACCTGTCTGATGTGAAATCAACCTTCTCTGATGTAAATTTCTCTGAGATAAAGTTCTATGCTCTGGACTTCTCTGAGATAAAGTTCTCTTCTCTGGACTTCTCTGTTCTGGACTTCTCCGAGATGAAGTTCTCTGCTCTGGACTTCTCTGTTCTGGACTTCTCTGAGATGAAGTTCTCTGCTCTGGACTTCTTTGAGATAAATTCCTATGATCTAAAGTTCTCTGAGATGAAGTCCTCTGATCTGAAGTTCTCTGACTTGATAAATTTTCTCTGATCTGATGGTCAAGACTTCAGCTGATATTTGTGTTTGACCAGAACTCGCTTGATCAAAACTTGTTTGATGTAGCGCCTTCTTCAAAGTCTTGACTGCAGTTAGGTTTTGGTCAGACCTTTCTGATATTTGTGTTGACCAAAACTTCTATGAAATGAACTTGCCTGCAAACTTTTCTGATAAACGACAGTTCTATACTTAAATGATTTTCTATCAATATTTGATCAAGACTTAGCCTAAATATATTGGCCTACAAAAGATACTCATATGGTTCTTCTTTACAAGTTGCCAAGTACTTAAAACATACATTTGAATAATTAATTAATACAGGGATGACATCATCAAAATCTAATAAGTATTCCTAACAATATATTTCAAATACTCAAATAATCTCCAAAAATCTATTTTCCAATTACCGTCATAAAAATCCCATTTAAAATTTCAAGGCCAAAATGCCAAAACTCGACAGTTTCAAAATGTACATTAAATCACTGTTTACACATACCGATAAGTTTGTTTAAGGAAAAAGGCTTCACAAATTAAACCAAATTTACAAAATACCGAAAAGGCCATTTTAAAGTATACACGAATTGGTGAAATACCGGAGAGTCATTTTAAAATACACATGCGGCGAACATAGACATAGCTAAAAATATATTTGCAGCGGAATATAACGAATTGTAAAATACACGGTTCCCAAATACATGTCATAGCCAGTATCACCCGGGAAGCTCATCCCTTCATGACCGCTACTAGCTCGATCTCCGAGTACCTAAAAATAAGGCCCACGACGGGGTCAGCCACAATACTCAACAATGATAACGATCACATCACCATAAATAATTACATACCAATGTAATAACATATTAAGAATACTACCAACGTAATCTTAACGTCATAACCTCACCAACCCATGGCAATCCATATCAAATTAATCCTTACCATAATCAACATTTCACATTCTCAAATGAAGAAATGAACTCAAATACATCCACCTGTATTGTATTCAAACAATACCAAGAATTCTCAAAACATCATCATAACTCATAAGTGTGGAATAATCCATCCATGCCAAATCGTGTCCGTCGGATAGCACAATCAAATACCAATCCTGATATGAACCAAATATACACAATACATTTGTAGACCAATGACAGCAAAATCCCTAAACATCGACACAAGGTCCAAACGCTCATACGATCAATAACCATGATCAACCAAAATACCAACCGAGAATATCATTAACATGATAAACTCCAATGTGACTAATCAAAGGTCAAAACACAACCGAGAATATCATTAACATGATAAACTCCAATAATACCAACGAAGGATCAACAGCGACTGATAATACCATCAACATGATAAACTCCAACATGATCAATAAAGGATCAACAACGACCGAGAATACCATCAACATGATAAACTCCAACACGATCAACAAAGGATCACCAACGACCGAGAATACCATCAACATGGTAAACTCCGAACAAGATCAAATATAATGGATCTCAAAGAAATAACCCCGACTGTCGAACATACCCCTCGGGCGTATGAACAACCAGTCGCAAACTGTCGAACATACACAATCATACATGGAGTATGAACGACAAAGCAATATGGCTAAAGATGCACATCATGTAATACGTGTATTATTCATAAATTTTGACTTTGACGTTCTTTCACTTTTGTCACTCTTGTAAGCGCTTATTGAGATGTTGTTGATGTTAGAGTTTTGTATCTTTCGGAACATGTTCATACTGATCGGACTTTCCAGCAATTTTATTGAATGAAGCGAATAGCATACGCTATGCGTGAGCTAACGCACGCTATTTTTGTTTGAGTAGCGCACGCTAATGGTCTGAGTTGGGCAGAGGCAGTAGCCGAGTTCTGGTCTCTAGACTAGCAGTTAGCGCACGCTAGGCGTGAGCTAATGCATGCTATTCATGTTGAGTAGAACGCGCTAGCATCGCCTGTAGCATGCGCTAATGGGTTGAGTCTGGCAGGGGCAGTAGCTGGGTTCTGCTCTCTGGACTAGTAGTTAGTGCACGCTAGGCGTGAGCTAACACACGCTATCAGCGTTGCACAGCGCGCGCTAGTGCCGGATGTAGTGCACGCTAGCGACGCAGGTCAGAGACTACTGGACTACCGGGTGACCCCGTTAGCGCGCGCTAAACTCAGAATTAGCGCACGCTAATTAAACCCAGTATATAAGCTAGGTCAACCGCATTCTTCGTCATTTCTTGCTCCTTCGATGAGAGCACGAAATAGAGGTGATTCTGAGGCGATTGGGAATGACTTTTCATCATCCATCATCATTTTTGGTTGGGTAACGAGGATTATACAACATCTAATCTGTTCCTTCTCTCTGAATCAAGGTAAATTCCTTAGAACCTTAGTTTGGGGAATTTATGGGGATTTTTCTTAGATCCGCCCGATTTATCCATTTTGAAGCTTGAAATCCTTGAGATTATGATGTATCTACCCCGTATCCATGTTTTCTTACGATTATCTGAATGTTTTTGTGTATTACTTGAAGTAGAGAGGGTTTGGATGATTTCCAACCTCTATATGAATAATTTGAAGATTTATGAATCGTAAAGGGGGGGGGGGGGGGGTCGGGAGTCTTCCTATAGAATTAAGTATTGATGATTGATTATCGTATTTCCTTACGAATTGTTTAGGGCTGGAAGTCCGTTTTTGGACCTATCGAGCTTGAACACCATTTTCACTTCGATTCTAATGTCTCAAAGGCAAGTATATGTTTATGATTGTACGTTCTCAACTTTGAAAGTGTGTATATGAATTGTATGATTGTATATATTCACTCTGTGAGGTTCCGACGGGGTTCAGAGGGTTCCATTGGCATTGGTGCGGTTCCATGAATATTTTAGGGTTAACCACACTGGGAGGGTCCGATAGGGCCTTAGAGGGTTCCGTTGCCGTTGGTGCAGTTCCATGGTTAATCACGTATGTATTGAAATGTGATGTTATGAGATTTAGTTATTCCAGAATACTAGTCTTGAGTTTGATGAAATGGGGATTACATTTACTTTATTGTTGAGAAGTATTATGTTTCATATTCGATATACTTGTACTAGCTATTCGACGGCTAACCCATTTTGGGGGAAATACCTTCCATGTATTTCAGGATCCAGGAGAGGAGAAAGGCATGTACCGGGATGGCGTGAAGATGATGGGCAAGAGTGATGCTGTGTCTTGTTTCTGTCTGTGTTTGCACTCTATTCCATTCGGTATAGTTGTACTTGGAATGGTTTGAATACTCGAGTTATGTTTAAGATGTTCATGATGTTGTGCCCTGTGTTGCCATGAGTTTTAATTCCCGATGTATTGTATTTTGTTTATGATTGTACGTTCTCAACTTTGAAAGTGAGGTATATGAATTGTATGATTGTATATACTCACTCTGCGAGGTTCCGACGGTGTTCAGAGGGTTCCATTGGCGTTGGTGCGGTTCCATGAATATTTTGGGGTTAACTACTCTGGTAGGATCCGACGAGGCCTCAGAGGGTTCCGTTGCCGTTGGTGCGGTTCCATGGTTAATCACGTATGTATTGAAATGTGATGGTATGAGATTTAGTTATTCTGGAATACTAGTCTTGAGTTTGATGAAATGGGGATTACATTTACTTTATTGTCGAGAAGTATTGTGTTTCATATACGATATACTTGTACTAGTTATTCGACGGCTAACCCCTTCTAGGGGAAATACCTTTCATGTATTTCAAGATCCAGGAGAGGAGAAAGGCGTGTACCGGGACGACGCGAAGATGATGGGCAAGAGTGATGATGTGTCTTGTTTTTGTCTGTGTTTGCACTTTATCCCATTCAGTATAGTTGTACTTGGAATGATTGAGTAATCGAGTACTGTTTCAGATGTTCATGATGTTGTGGCATGTGCTGCCCTGAGTTTTAATTCCCGATGTATTGTATTTTGTCGGATTGATTATTACATTGGCATCATTTTTATTGCCTTCTATTGGGATTTTGTTTAGACCTCATCGGTCGAAATTTATGGTTCCGCGTAATTATTAGACTTGTAGGTCCCACGGAGGGGCTCACAGTGTTGTAGTATACCCTGAATAACTCGGGGGCGTTACAGAATATGGTATCAGAGCTTAGGTTTATGGATACCTAGGTTGTCGGTATTTTTAGGTCGAAATTGAGTTACGTTCAAATATAGTATCATTATATTTCCATCATATCGGTGCAACCGGTACTAGTAAGTCCTTTTAATCTTCTTGTATTTTTCCTAATCGCTTCGCTTTTGATTTGGTATTCTTAGGAATCGGTCACCTCAATGATGGGCGATTTGAATTGTACTTATGTACTTTGTGTGTGTCCTTCAGAATATCTGCAGACAAGGTACGAGGGTGAGGTCGTGGTCGTGGACGCTGGCGAGGACGTGGCGCAGCTGCTTCCCTTAGTTCCGTTGTGGGGTCGGCTACCCCTAGTTTATCTAACTCGGTGCATCCCAATACCGAGAGCCAACACGACCAGTCGACCGGTCAAGGGAATAATGTAGATGTTGGGGCTACGAATGTTCTTCAACAATTGGCAAATCAGATGACTATCCTGGCCCAAGCTGTTCAACCGAATAATCCTAATCCGACAGCATATGTTTTGCTCCAGAATGTGGTCCGTATGTATCCTCCGCAGTTCAGCGGTGCTACCGACCCACTGGGTTGGGAAAGTTGGCCATCTGAATTGGAGAAAGTGTCTGAAGAAGTTGACTGTCCGGAAATGAGGAAGGTACCGATTGCTAAGTACTTCCTTACTAAGGAAGCCTCGACTTGGTGGAAAGCTATTAAGCCGCAAGATCATGCTGCTACATGGGGCGAATTTAAGGATCTACTGGAGGATGAGTATTGTCCTTGGCCAATGCAAGAAAGCAGAATTCGAGCATTTTTCGAAGCTAAGCCACAGAACATCCCACTCTCTCAGGCGATAATGGAATACAACCAACAGCTAATTCATGTGAAGAATCAGGTGCGTGATGAGCGTGATAAGATCCGCCACTTCGACATGCGAATGAATATGGATTTACGGCATTATATGGCTGGGTTTGCTTGCACTACTCTGAAAAAAATACCAAGATAGAGATTAGGCATATGACATGTTGTGTTCCCACAATGACACCATAGATGAGCCAAAGAAGCAAAAGACCACCGGTAACTTTTCTGGTTTTAAGGGCGGCAATTTTCAGAGACCTCAGTCAGCTAATCGTTCTGTCGGGCAGTCTTCGCGTTCTTATAAAGGGAAGCAGAGTTTTCGTTCTGCTTCGGGCACCTCAACTCGCCCGATAATCTATTTTAACTGTGGTCATCTAGGCCACATCAGTCTGGAGTGAAACTTTCCACCTCTGAAATGTCACTCTTGTGGTTAGATTGGGCACAGGGCAGTTTATTGCTCCGAACAAGATCGGACTTTAGATACTCGGGCTTCTGCCCCAGTGCTTAGAGACCAGAGTATGAATCAGAGGCAATCAGTTAGCCAGTCACAGTAAGGTTACGGCAGAGGCCCGGGATGGAGTCAGACCGATAGAGAGGGAGATTCTAGTGTCGGTTCGGCACACCCATGAGTTTATGAGATACGTCGAGCAGATGAACCTGATGCGGCGGTGGCCTCAGGTACCATTCATATCCTATCTCATCCAGTTCGAGTATTTTTTTATTCTGGTGCTACACATTCTTTCATATCATTAGATTATGTACACTGTTTGAATATTAATTGTATGACTGCTTGCGATCCTTTCATTGTGAAACCTAGCGGGGATAAAATTGTGGGTAATAGGGAGATCAGAAATTATCCGGTGAGCATAGCAGGTATTGATTGGTTATTGAATTTGATTGTGGTTGACATCAAGGGCGAGGATTTTATCCTCGATGAGGACTGGCTTGAGAGTCACCAAGCGATTATGAATTACCGCACTAAGGTTATCACTATGATAACTAAAGATGGTTCCGACTACTCATTTATAGGACATAAATAGGGCCAACCTAAGTTGCTTATCAGTGCCATGAAGATCGTAAAACTTTTAAATAAAGGTTTCATGGGCTATTGGAGATATGCTTTGAAGTCGGGAGGGAATGGAGTCGATTTCTCTTCGATTCCAGTTGTTATTGAGTATCCAGATGTTTTTCCAGATGATCTTCTGGGATTACCGCCATATTGAGAGATAGAATTTTCTGTGGATTTAGAGACTGACGTGGGTCCAATTTCTAAGGGGCCTTATCGGATGGCACCTTCAGAGATACAAGAATTGAAGAATCAGTTGGGAGAACTGTTGGAGAAAGGGTACGTTAGACCGAGCGCTTCGCCTTGGGGCGCACCTGTTCTTTTTGTGAGAAAGAGGGATGCTTCACTACGTTTATGCATCGATTACCGTGAGCTAAACAAAGTGACCATCAAGAACAAGTATCCATTGCCTCGTATAGATGATTTATTTGATCAGTTGCAGGGAGCCACAGTATTCTCAGAAATTAATTTGAGATCAGGTTACTACCAACTCCGAGTGAAAGAGTCTGATGTTTCGAAAACTGCATTTCAGATGAGATATGAACATTATGAATTTGTGGTCATGCCTTTTGAATTGACTAATGCACCACCAGTATTCATGCAACTAATGAACAAGATATTCATTGAATACCTTGACAAATGTGTGGTCGTCTTTATTGATGACATCCTGATTTATTCTTGAGATGAGGAGGAGCATGCCCGACACTTGCATTTGATACTAGATGTTTTTAGATCCGAGCACCTTTATGCAAAATTCCCAAAATATGAGTTCTGGATGAAGGAAGTTATGTTTCTCGGCCATGTGGTTTCAACCGAAGGGGTTCGTATGGACCCGCAGAAGATTGAGGCAGTGCTAGATTGGGCACCGGCTAATAATGTTAAGGAAGTTCGTAGCTTTTTGGGTCTTGCTGGGTATTACCGTCGGTTTGTCGAGGGGTTCTCGAAACTCGTCCTACCGCTTATGCAATTACTTCAGAAGACAGAAAAGTTTTGTTTGGACTGCTAAGAGACAGCAGATCTTCGATGAGCTGAAGAGACATTTAACCTCAGCACTGATTTTAGCTTTACCATAGGGTAGTGAAGGATTTGCAGTTTATAGTGATGTTTCAGGACAAGGGCTTGGATGTGTGCTTATGCAGTATGATTAAACGATAGCCTTTGCATCTCGGCAATTAAAGTCGTACGAGATGAACTATCCTAACCATGATTTGGAATTGGCCGCAATTGTTTTCGCACTTAAGATTTGGCGGTACTATTTGTATTGCTCTTCGTGTCGTATTTATACCGATAACAAGAGTTTGAAATACATTTTCAATTAGAAAGAATTGAATATGAGGCAGCGATGTTGGTTGGAATTAATTAAGGATTATGATTTGGAAATTCTTTACCATCCAGGGAAGGCCAATGTCGTCGCGGATGCTTTGAGCCGCAAATCGGCATCGCTTCAGATGCTCGAGGTTCTTACACCCCAGATGAAGATTCGTCAGGATTTGATCGAGTAAGGTATAGAAGTTTGGCTTCAAAGAGTGCAGGGAAAGTTGTGTACCCTCGAAATTACTTCATTCTTGGTTGATGACATCAAAGGGAAACAGTGGAGTGACCCGATGATTTCCCAACTGAAGGAAGATGTGATCAAGGGAAAATCCCATGGCTTTGTGGTCCATGAAGACAATATCTTGAGATTTAAGGGCAGTCTTTGTGTCACAAATAATCTGGAGTTGAGACAGAGAATTCTCCTAGAAGCCCATGCTACGTCTTACTCGATCCATCCAGGAACGAGTAAGATGTACAAAGACTTGAAACGCAAATTTTGGTGGAATAATATGAAGAAAGATGTCACAGAGTTCGTATTGTGATGTTTGATGTGTCAACAAGTCAAGATCGAGCATCAACGACCGGCGGGATTGTTGAAGCCGCTTCCCATTCTTGAGTGAAAGTGGGAAGATATCTCCATGGATTTTATCACGGGAATGTCGAGGTCTAGATCTGGAATGAATATGATTTGGGTAACCGTTGATCGATTAACCAAGTCTGCACACTTTCTTGGTATTAAGGATACTTGGGGACTGGAGAGATTGGCCCTAACCTTTAGAGCTGTGATTGTGAGATTCCATGGTGCCCCAAAAACTATTGTTTCCGATCGAGATGGTCGTTTTGTGTCGCATTTTTGGAAAGCCGTCCATTAGGCTTTGGGCACCGAGTTGAGATTGAGCACGTATTTTCATCTTCAGTCAGGCGGTCAGACTGAGCGGACGATCCAGACATTAGAGGATATGTTACGGGCTTGTGCCTTAGACTGGAGTAATGATTGGGAACTTCATTTACTGTTGACCGAGTTTGCGTACAATAATAGTTGGCATGCGTCAATCAAAATGGCACCATTTGAGGCACTTTATGGTAGGCGGTGTAGATCGCCATTATGTTGGGATGAGGCTTCGGAGTTAGTCGGAAGGGAACCGGATATGTTGATGGAGACTAAGGAAAAGATTTCAAGGAAAGGCCCACCATTTTGTATGGACTACCTGTCCGGGATCAGCAAAAGAGAAAAAACCATAGGGCTTTAGTGGTCAATCCTGCCACCTCCGTTGCGGCTCCGCGAAGCAGGATCCAAGGTCGAGGAAGCACAGGCCGACGTTCGTACCTTCTTGGCTTAGGCTTTCAACTGCGATTATTGCTAGTGAGCTGTAGCTAACAAGTGTAGCTCACAAGCTGTCAGAGAAGACCTGGAGTAAGAAGAAGCTGCAGCCGCATCAATAGGTACTCCCAAGGCGTCGACCACACGCCCTACCAATTTCTTCCTCGATCTTCAAAGAAAACCCACCTGCCGGATCATCTCTATCAACCGTCTCGTCCGCGTTGTCCGTTGATCCAGTTTCAAAGTAATCTGTCTCAATCAGCAGGATAATCTAGCTCCCTTTTGCAGAGGAGGCTGCCGGCCCGTCGGGGTCCTTCCCCAGCAAAGGAAGGTCTATTATCCGAAATTGGTTGTTGAATTCCCAGAGCCATCAGAAATCATATGCTGATACTCGCCGCCGACCTTTGGAATTCGAAGTGGGAGACCATGTTCTACTCAAAGTGTTGCCGACAAAAGAAGTTTTCCGCTTCGGGAAAAATGGTAAACTTAGTCCGAGGTATATCAGACCGTTTGAAATTTTGGACAGAGTTGGAGATTTAGCTTATCGCTTGGCATTGCCTCCAGCTTTGAGTCATGTCCATAGCGTTTTTCATGTTTCTCAGTTGAAAAAATGCGTGCCGGATCCAAGTCATATTATCGACTATAGTGAGATTGATGTAGCCGAGGATGTTACCTTTCCAGAAAGACGGGTGAAGATCCTTGAATGTCGATAGAAGCATATTCGGCACAAAACCATTCCATTGGTTAAAGTGCAATGGTCGAGACATGGAGTCGAGAAAGCGACTTGGGAGATGGAAGAGAAGATACGATTGGAATACCCCAAACTTTTTATTTCTTAAGTTTCAGAACGAAATTTCTTTTTAAAGGGGGAGAATGTAATACTTGTATTTTTCATGAATTTTGACTTCGACGTTCTTTCACTTTTGTCACTCTTGTAAGCTTATTGAGATGTTGTTGATGTTAGAGTTTCATACCTTTCGGAGCATATTCGTATTGATCGGACTTTGCAGCGATGTTATTGAATGAAGCGGATAGCATACGCTATGCGTGATCTAACACAAACTATTTCTGTTTGAGTAGTGCGTGCTAGCTTCGCAGTAGCGCACGCTAATGGTCCGAGTTAGGCATAGGTGTTGGGAATAGTGCCCTAGGACATTCGATGTGCCTAGATTTGTAATTGTCACATTTAAATAAAGTTATTTGATATCATTTATTTCTCGTTGATTATTATAATGTGTGCATGTTTTAATATTATAATAATCGAATAATAGTTATTCACGAATAATAAGATTATTCAAATGTCCCTGGTAAAATCGCGTTGAGTAGAGACTCAAGTGATTAATATACTAGTATAAGTTTGATTGATAATCATCGGATGATTATGTGTATGGTACGGATCAATCTTATGGGTATTGGTTGGAGAACTAATACTGGACCGACCCGCATTGAGATCACTGCATGGAAATGTCATAAGTGAATCTCAATACAGTATGTCAATAAATCCTTGAACCTGAGATTATCATAGAGTCCAACATGATAACTGCTATGCCTTGACGTAATCCAACGTCATCTGAAACATGGTGATCATAAAGGTTAGCGATCGGGATTAGTGGAAGTCATGTAGAGGGCAATGAATAATCAAGATGGGGATTTGTCCCTCTCTTAAGTAAGAGAGATATCTGCTGGGCCCCTCGATAAGTAGGACTGAAGGAAATGCATGGCCATGCTCAAATGAAGAGTCACTTGATTCATTCAGTCTACTTAAGATCGAGAAAGCATTTGAACATAAATAAGTATGACAGACTCCATGACTTAGTTCAAATATGATATCGCGTGACAAAGAGATTTGACACGTTAAAAGGTTTAATGGACTATTAACTTATATTATTTGGGTAATCATAATGTCTTGCTAGAGGCCGCTTATGATTTATTATTTAGTAAGGTATTAAATAATTGCCAACATAATATAAGCCTTTTGGGTCGCACATACGACAATTATAGACAAGTAGGAATAAATATCAACTGGGAATAATAAATATAATATTGGATATTATATTTATAAGGAGATTAAATAATAAGTAATATATAATGTTGGATATTATATATATTGTATTATTTAATAAGTTGAGGGGCAACTAAGCAAATACTAGATTATTGAATCTAGGGTTTACTTAGTATAAATATAAGGTCTTGGACAAGGAGTTGCAACTAGAATACAAGACCTAAAAATCGGCCCTTCAAGAAGAAGAAAAATCGGCCATCTACATGATATTGTAGGAGAACGGAGTCGGTCATCCCTCTTCCCTTAGTTGATCTTGATCAATAGTACAATCCTTCTAGTAAGGAATTTGTGTTGTACTATTTATCAATATTATTCGTAAGGATCTAGCAATCCGGCTTGTGGAATTGTTCGTGTGTGGATCACCAAAAGAGGAAGGAGATATTAATCTGCTTCTAGTCCGGATCTAGAATTGTTCAATCGAATTAAGGTAATTCGATTAACTCTTTAATTAAACAATTAAATTACTGCATGAGATCCTAAATTGGGTTTTCATGTTTATTGTTCTGCTGCAATTTTACTCCGATTATTTTGTATTCGATGCATTAAAAACCCAACAGTGGTATCGGAGCCAAACTTGCATGTAATTTAATTGTTTGTGTAGAACATATTTGTGTGTAAATTATGTTCCTGATTATGTTTATAAAATATAGATTTTAAAAAATATTTTTTCTGGTTTAATTTGATTAAATCGGATCGTCAAAAATTAATTTTAAATTTGTTTTCACATAAGCTGCTGTCGAGCATTACTGGAAACGATCTGACGGTCAGGCGAGTCGGGCGGGTCGGGTCGGGTCGGGCCTGGACCCACGGGTTGTGTTAATTAGCAAAATGTTTTTTGCTCGGAAGGGGATTCGATCCTTGCCAATCTGACAGGCTGGAGCTTTTCTTACCAAGTGGTCTACCACTTTAATTTGGTAACTTTCTCACGGATGTTTTTATTAAAGGTAGGAAATCTGTTTTAATATTGCAAAATTTATTCCGCAAAACACGGGATTCGAACCCGAGTCCTTTGCCTTTAAATCCGGCACTTTACCATCTCGGCTGGGAACTGTTTTGGTAGTTTTAAAGTAATCCTTTTTCTTATAAGACCTTTTAACATAAAAGTAAATTTGGAAATAATAGTTGCAAAATGTTGTAACTGCAACCGCCGGGTTTCGAACCCGGGCAAACCCGTGCACATATCGCGCTGGCAGCCATTTCGGCCAGAGTCCAGTTTTGTTCATATGATGACTCAAATTTTAATTATTGTCTGATTGTCAGATAAATTGATTATTTAGTATATTACATGCTTTATTAATTATTTGATAATTATTTATGGTGTGTGGTGTATGGCATGACCATAAATTGACCAATGTGATTGGATAATTTAATTTCTTATGGGTTGGTTTTACGGCCTGCGTGTCGTTTAATTATAATTGGTTTTACGGCCTGCGAGTCGTCTATTTAAATTGTTTATTATTTTACGGCTTGCGTATCGTTTGTACTTCTTGTAATTTAATTTATTAGTGTAGTATTAAATTTCATTAATGTAATTAAGACAAGAAGGACGAGAAAGACGGACTCGAGGAGCAAATTGATCGCGTATGACGTTCCAAGGAGTTGGGAAGATAAATGAAGACCATATTTAACCCTTTAGATGACCTTTGTGATTTTCATGTTGGCTCATGAAAATCACGTTAGGATTATGGTCATGCTATACACGGTCCTATGTTTTATTGTCATGTGATGCGATGTATGTTTAAATTTATGCATGTATGTGATGCTATGTATGTTTAGATGTATGTTAGCAAACATAGACATTAACATAGGATAAAAATCCCTCGTTAAAATTTTAATGCCGTTCATTTGAAAAACACCTATCAAGACTTCGATCATCATGAGTGGGTCATGCCAAAGCTGGGCACTCGGATTATCTTAGTAAGGTAGGATAGGTAATGGTGATACCTATACGTTTAATGAATTTGGAAATCAAAATAGTTTTGAACCTTAAGGCATAAGATGGGATTATAACATGCTTGGGCATACGATGCCAAATCACATGATATAATCTAAGAGTTACATATGATGTAATCGATAAAGAGTTATCCACCTAAAGTAGTTCAATTCTAGGCGTCATGCCAAAGCTGAGTTTAGGATTGTGCGAAATGGGATCTTAGCCCACTAAAATTACAAATGTTGTAAATTGAGGGTACTTTGTTTTAGTGGGAGTATTTTTAGAAATAAAATAATGTGACTAAATATTTTGCATATTGAATTTTGTAGAATGGCATCAAACAACACATCCACCATTTCATCGCGATCCGTCCTTGAGAAGGACAAGCTGGAAGAAAATGGCGAGAACTATCTGGATTGGATCCGGAGCCTGAGAATAGTTCTCAAGCAAGAAAGAAAGCTGTATGTTCTTGAGGAAGAAATTCCCGATGAGCCAGCTGACAATGCAAACAAAGCAACAAAAGAAAAAAGGAAGAAACATTGTGATGATTCCATTGATGTCGGTTGTCTTATCTTGGCCACCATTTGTCCAGAACTTCAGAAGAATCTGGAGGAAATGGAGGCTTATGAGCTAAATGCTCACCTCAAGGAAACTTTCTCGAAGCATGCTAGGCAAGAGAGGTATGAGACCTTTCAAGCATTGTATGCTTGCAAGATGGTTGAGGGACATCATCGGCGCTCACGTGCTCAAGATGAAAGGATATATTGATCATCTTGAAAGGCTTGGTTTTCCACTTTCTAAGGAGCACTCCACGGATGTGATCCTAAACTCATTGCCCGAAAATTTTGGTCAGTTCATTATGAACTATAATATGAATGAGATGGAGAAGTCCATTCTTTGAATTTGCATGGGATGCTTAAAGCGGTGACGAGAATATTAAGAAGAAACCAAGCCATGTGTTGATGGTCAGCAAATGGAAATCCTTTAAGAACAAAGGCAAGGGCAAGGGTAAGGCAAAAGTTGCCAAATCTAAAGACCCTACTAGGCCGAGTTTCAAGGCTAAAGCTCCCAAAGATGGAAATTGCCATCATTGCAATAAACCAGGACCTTTGGAAAAGAAATTGCAAGATTTACTTGGAAGAGCTAAAGCGTACCAAGGGCAGTGAGACTGCCACAGGTATATTTGTTATAGAAGTTAACTTATCTACCTCTAACTCCTGGGTATTAGATACTGGATGTGGATCTCACATTTGTACAAATGTGCAGGGGTTGAGAAGCAGTAGAGAACTGAACAAAGGGGAAGTAGATCTAAGAGTCGGCAATGGAGCAAGAGTTGCTGCACTAGCCGTAGGAGCTTATGATCTAGTTTTGCCCAATGGGCTTTTGTTAGTTTTGAACAATTGCTATTATGTTCCTGCTATGAATAGGAATATTATTTCAGTTTCTACATTAGATTGTGAAGGTTACAGTTTTCTTATTAAGAATAAGATCATTCGTATTTTCTTTGATGACTTGCTTTATGGTACTGCAAAGTTATATACTGGCCTTTACAATATTGATCTAGACGAGTCCGACACTTTTGAAGTCTATAACATTGCATCCAAGAAACCTAAGCTCAATGATTCTAATCCGACTTACTTATGGCATTGTCGACTTGGTCACATAAACGAGAAACGCATTTCTAAACTCCATAATGATGGACTTTTAGACTCTTTTGACTATGAATCATATGGGACATGCGAATCTTGTTTATTGGGCAATATGACGAAGAATCCTTTCACCGGTCATGGAGAAAGGGCTAGTGATCTATTGGGCCTAATACATACTGATGTATGCGTACCTCTTAACACTCATGCCAGAGGCGGGTACCAATACTTCATTACATTCACCGATGATTTTAGCCGATATGGATATGTTTATCTTATGAAGTATAAACATGAATCTTTTGAAATGTTCAAAATATTCCAGAATGAAGTACAGAATCAACTTGGCAAGACAATTAAAGCCCTTCGATCAGATCGAGGTGGGGAATACTTGAGCCAAGAATTCGATGATCATCTTAAGAGTTGTGGAATTGTTTCGCAACTTACTCCTCCCGGCACACCTCAGCATAACGGAGTGTCCGAGAGGAGGAATCGAACTTTATTAGATATGTTTCGATCCATGATGAGTCGAACAGAGCTTCCATTATCATTTTGGGGCCACGCCTTAGAAAGCAATGACATTCACCCTTAACCGTGTTCCATCTAAAGCGATTGAAAAGACACCATTTGAGAAATGGGTAGTAAAAGACCAAACTTGTCTTTTCTAAAGATGCAGGGTTGCGAAGCATTCGTAAGGCGCCAAGTGTTTGACAAGCGCAGCGGATCGAAAGATGTTTATTTGTGGGATATCCTAAGGAAACTAAAGGATATTACTTTTACAAGCCCGAGAGAACAAAGTGTTTGTTGCTCGAAATCTTTGTATTCTTAGAAAGGGAATTTATTTCCAAAAGAGACAGTGGGAGAAGAGTAATTCTCGAGGAAACTCGAGAACCACAAGAAGACATCACTTCACCGATGGAAACCGAACAAGCTTAACAAGCAGTTGAAGAGCCCATTCAAAGTACACAAGTCCCACGCAGATCTGATAGGATGCGACATGAACCTGAGAAATATGGTTATCTCGTAACAGAGGATGATGATGCATCGCTCATAGATGATGAGCCTAGTACCTATCTGAAGGCCGCTTGGGACCAGAGTTCGAGGAATGGCTAGAAGCCATGAAGTCTGAGATGCAATCCATGTATGACAATCAAGTTTGGAACTTGATAGATCCACCCGAGGGTGTTAAAACCATTGGGTGCAAATGGGTCTATAAAAAGAAGAAAGACATGGATGATAATCTGCAAGCCTATAAAGCTAGACTAGTGGCAAAAGGTTATAGACAGATTCATGGTGTTGACTATGATGAGACCTTTTCGCCAGTAGTCATGCTTAAATCAATTAGAATTTTATTTGCCATTGCCGCATACTATGATTATGAAATATGGCAAATGGATGTCAAAACAGCATTCCTTAATGGAAACTTACTCGAGGATGTGTACACGACACAACCTGAAGGTTTTGTTCATCCAGAAAATTCTAAAAAGGTTTGCAAGCTTCAAAGATTCATTTATGGGTTGAAGCAGGCTTCTCGGAGCTGGAATCTTCGTTTTGATGAAACTGTCAAAGAGTTTGGGTTCATTCAAAATGAAGATGAACCTTGTGTGTACAAGAAGGTTAGTGGGAGAATAGTTGTTTTCTTAGTCTTATATGTAGATGACATATTACTCATTGGAAATGACATTCCCACCTTGCAGACAGTCAAGACTTGGTTGGCAAGTTGTTTCTCAATGAAAGACTTAGGAGAAGCTGCTTACATTCTTGGGATAAAGATCTATAGAGATAGATCAAAGAGATTGACTGGTCTGAGTCAAAGTACATACATTAATAAAATATTGAAGAGGTTCAATATGCAAGACTCCAAGAGAGGACTCTTGCCAATGTCACATGGCATTCATCTGAGTGAGACTCAGAGTCCTAAGACTCCTGATGAGCGAGCCCGTATGAGCAAGATACCATACGCTTCGGCTATTGGATCGATCATGTATGCCATGATTTGTACTCGACCAGATGTATCGTTTGCTCTTAGTATGACAAGTCGATACCAATCGAATCCAGTGAAAGTCATCGACGGCGGTGAAAACCATCCTAAAGTACTTGAGAATAACTAAGGATGATTTCCTAGTTTATGGAGGGTGGGAAAGCAGTGTTTGTAATAGGTTACGCCGATGCAAGTTTCGAAACCGACAGACGATTTCAAATCGCAAAGCTGGTTATGTGTTTGTATTGAATGGAGGTCTTGTGAGTTGGAAGAGTTCCAAGCAAAGCACGGTTCTTGATTACATTCTGGTGAGTACTGGCGGCATCTGATGCAGCTAAGGAAGCCGTATGGATCAAGAAGTTCATTACCGAACTAGGAGTGGTGCCAACCATCCAGGGTCCCATAAGCCTTTATTGTGACAATAATGGTGCTATTGCACAAGCTAAAGAGCCTAGGTCCCATCATAACTCCAAACATATACTCAGAAAATATCACCTAGTCAAAGAGATCGTCAGACGAGGAGATATTACAATATGCAAAGTAGCAACGGAAGAGAATGTTGCAGATCCACTTACCAAGCCTCTCTCACAAGGAAAGCATGTTGAGCATGCTAGAGCGATAGGACTAAAAGTCATGAATGAATGGTCCTAGTGCAAGTGGGAGATTGTTGGGAATAGTGCCCTAGGACATTCGATGTGCCTAGATTTGTAATTGTCACATTTAAATAAAGTTATTTGATATCATTTATTTCTCGTTGATTATTATAATGTGTGCATGTTTTAATATTATAATAATCGAATAATAGTTATTCACGAATAATAAGATTATTCAAATGTCCCTGGTAAAATCGCGTTGAGTAGAGACTCAAGTGATTAATATACTAGTATAAGTTTGATTGATAATCATCGGATGATTATGCGTATGGTATGGATCAATCTTATGGGTATTGGTTGGAGAACTAATACTGGACCGACCCGCATTGAGATCACTGCATGGAAATGTAATAAGTGAATTTCAATACAGTATGTCAATAAATCCTTGAACCTGAGATTATCATAGAGTCCAACATGATAACTGCTATGCCTTGACGTAATCCAACGTCATCTGAAACATGGTGATCACAAAAAGGTTAGCGATCGGGATTAGTGGAAGTCATGTAGAGGGCAATGAATAATCAAGATGGGGATTTGTCCCTCTCTTAAGTGAGAGAGATATCTGCTGGGCCCCTCGATAAGTAGGACTGAAGGAAATGCATGGCCATGCTCAAATGAAGAGTCATTTGATTCAATCAGTCTACTTAAGATCGAGAAAGCATTTGAACATAAATAAGTATGACAGACTCCATGACTTAGTTCAAATATGATATCGCGTGACAAAGGGATTTGACACGTTAAAAGGTTTAATGGACTATTAACTTATATTATTTGGGTAATCATAATGTCTTGCTAGAGGCCGCTTATGATTTATTATTTAATAATGTATTAAATAATTGCCAACATAATATAAGCCTTTTGGGTCGCACATACGACAATTATAGACAAGTAGGAATAAATATCAACTGGGAATAATAAATATAATATTGGATATTATATTTATAAGGAGATTAAATAATAAGTAATATATATAATATTGGATATTATATATATTGTATTATTTAATAAGTTGAGGGGCAACTAAGCAAATACTAGATTATTGAATCTAGGGTTTACTTAGTATAAATATAAGGTCTTGGACAAGGAGTTGCAACTAGAATACAAGACCTAAAAATCGGCCCTTCAAGAAGAAGAAAAATCGTCCATCTACATGATATTGTAGGAGAACGGAGTCGGTCATCCCTCTTCCCTTAGTTGATCTTGATCAATAGTACAATCCTTCTAGTAAGGAATTTGTGTTGTACTATTTATCAATATTATTCGTAAGGATCTAGCAATCCGGCTTGTGGAATTGTTCGTGTGTGGATCACCAAAAGAGGAAGGAGATATTAATCTGCTTCTAGTCCGGATCTAGAATTGTTCAATCGGATTAAGGTAATTCGATTAACTCTTTAATTAAACAATTAAATTACTGCATGAGATCCTAAATTGGGTTTTCACGTTTATTGTTCCACTGCAATTTTACTCCGATTATTTTGTATTCGATGCATTGAAAACCCAACAATAGGCAGTAGCTGAGTTTTGCTCTCTGGACTAGCAGTTAACGCACGCTAGGCGTGAGATAACCCACGATATTCATGTTGAGTAGCGCGCGCTAGCATTGCCTGTAGCGCGCGCTAATGGGCTGAGTCTGGAAGGGGCAGTAGCTGGGTTCTGCGCTCTGGACTAGTAGTTAGCACATGCTAGGTGTGAGCTAAAGCACGCTATCGGCATTGCACAGCGCGCACTAGTGCCGGATGTAGCGCACGCTAGCAACGCAGGTCAGAGACTACTGGACTACCGGGTGACCCCGTTAGCGCGCGCTATACTCAGAATTAGCGCACGCTAATTAAACCAAGTATATAAGCTGGGTCAGCCGCATTCTTCGTCATTTTCTTTTCATTTCTTACTCCTTCAACGAGAGCACAGAATAGAGGCAATCATGAGGCGATTTAGAACGACTTTTCATCATCCATAATCATTTTTGGTTGGATAACAAGGATTATACAACATCTAATCCGTTCCTTCTCTCCGAATCAAGGTAAATTCCTTAGAACCCTAGTTTGGGGAATTTTTGGGGATTTTTCTTAGATCCGCCCGATTTATCCTTTTTAAAGATTGAAATCCTTGAGATTATGATGTATCTACCCCGTACCCACATTTCCCTTACGATTATCCGAATGATTTTGTGTATTACTTGAAGTGGAGAGGGTTTGGATGATTTCCAACCTCTATATGAATACTTTGAAGATTTATGAATCGTAAAAGGGGGCTTTCGGGAGTCTTCCTTGAGAATTGAGTATCGATGATTGATTATCGTATTTCCTTATGAATCGTTTAGGCCGGAAGTGCATTTTTGGACCTCATGAGCTTGAACACCATTTTCACTTCGGTTCTAATGTCTCAAAGACAAGTGTATGTTTATGATTGTACGTTCTCGACTTTGAAAGTGAGATATACGAATTGTATGATTGTATATATTCACTCTGGGAGGGTCTGACGGGGCCTCAGAGGGTCCCATTGCCGTTGGTGCGGTTCCACGAATATTTTAGGGTTAACCACACTGGGAGGGTCCGATAGGGCCTTAGAGGGTTCCGTTGCCGTTGGTGCAGTTCCATGGTTAATCAGGTATGTATTGAAATGTGATGTTATGAGATTTAGTTATTCCAGAATACTAGTCTTGAGTTTGATGAAATGGGGATTACATTTACTTTATTGTCGAGAAGTATTATGTTTCATATTCGATATACTTGTACTAGCTATTCGACGGCTAACCCCTTTTAGGGGAAATACCTTTCATGTATTTCAGGATCCAGGAGAGGAGAAAGGCATGTACCGGGACGGCGTGAAGATGATGGGCAAGAGTGATGCTGTGTCTTGTTTCTGTCTGTGTTTGCACTCTATTCCATTCGGTATAGTTGTACTTGGAATGGTTTGAATACTCGAGTAATGTTTAAGATGTTCATGATGTTGTGGCCTGTGTTGCCATGAGTTTTAATTCCCGATGTATTGTATCTGTCAGATTGATTATTATGTTGGAGTCATTCTTATTGCCTTCTATTGGGATTTTATTTAGACCTCATCGGCCGAAATTTATGGTTCCGCGTAATTATTAGCCTTATGGGTCCCACCGAGGGGTTCACGACACTATAATATATCCTGACTCGGGGGTGTTACACATCACAGTACGCTCGATCCGGAAATGTGTCCATGCACAAGCCACCACGAGTATCGATCAAATACACGTGTGGTCTTGTACCTAATCAGTCTCATGAAGTACGTCTCGTGGCACAGCTCAATGTGAGGTCATGAACACATCACATGACTATATGTGCCCGCCCTGAAAATCCTAGACATAACCAATCGGCACGCAGATATGAGTCCAGATATGTCACAATGTAACATGACAACGAAACTCAAAGAATCACATATCCAATAAGGATCAAAAGATTCACCAAAGTGAACAACGACAAACTGACAATGAAAAGTCGACACGACCAATCAATATCCAAAACAACAATCCTAGGATCATCATCCCCAATGAATGATCAACACGATCAACAATCTCAATACAAACAGTCCCGGGATCAACATCCCTCAACGAAACAATCAATATGAATCCCATTATTCGAAACATCAATACACAACATATACAACAATTTACCTGAATAATTATCCTCGTAACTGAACA
This sequence comes from Orobanche coerulescens, assembly GCA_033398695.1. Classification (NCBI taxonomy): domain Eukaryota; kingdom Viridiplantae; phylum Streptophyta; class Magnoliopsida; order Lamiales; family Orobanchaceae; genus Orobanche; species Orobanche coerulescens. Next base: position 159,631,267 of record CM065811.1, read on the forward strand.
ATACTTACATTACCTCAAAGCCAGAGACAATATCTTTTTCCACGAACAAACATCCTTGAACGAATACATTCGAATAATCTCGAACGAGGTACATGTTAGAGGTATGCCCTCGGATGCCACTCAGATGATGTTGAGTGAGGGCATTGTACTTGTTATTATGAAAAACATTATCAGAAGGCAATTGTATGTTTCTTTAATTATTGGTAGTCACTGGTATTCCTAACTCGTAAATATATATATATATATATATATAAACTACTCCATGTATTTGAGAGCAAAACATTCCACTCCTTATTGGATAAGGGGATTAGCACTGAAAATGTTTATGGCTCAAATACTTAATTGTTCACAAGTCGATGAAACTTGACTGGGCGTTAAGTTTATGTGAAGACTTGTATGATGTGTTCTTTGACTTGGAGAGTGCCTGTCGAACACTGATGGTTGGTGGGAGCACACGTTATAGGTATGCTAATTAGATTAGTATACTCGAACCGACTCACCCTCGATTCGTCACACGGATTTCACCCCGGGACAGTCAATGACGGAATTGAAAGGTTGTGATAGGTATTCGTGACCCCTCGAATTGATGTGCTTGTGACGTTAAGATTTTCAATAGAGTAGTTCGACCCAGAAAATCGGAAGGTGGCGGTCAACCTCGACATGCATCTGGACGGGCAAGTAGCAGGTCCTACTGAAAGCCAAGATAGAATTCTTTCTCCTTTTAGTGAACAGGTTATATGTCCTATGCGGTTATTGGCAGATGAGATCATAAGTCTTTGGCCAAAGCATTGAAGATAGTTGTATTGGATACATTAGAGCTCAGTGATCTCGATTTGCATTAACCAATGCATATCGTCAAGTACAGATAGGGTTTGACTGATCGTGACTCTATAACTTGATCGGGACATTTGAAAGAAGGGTTTATATGTATACTGGTATTCACGACATAATGGTTTTTGAATGATCCCTATCATTCGTTCTCAGTTGGGATACAGTGTAGGCCGCCAGGCTGGATAGGTGGTGCTACTACTCTTTGGTTCCTTCCATTGCTGACTGAGACGGACCTACCGAGTCACGCAATAGGATTGACGACGGAATCAATCGAGCTTATTCTCTCATTATAAATATTAGATATTGGATATCTAATTTATTGGACATTTGATGTTTAATTAATTTTGGGACATTGGATGTCAAAATAAATTTATTGGATAAATTAATTTACGTCCTAATGAATTAAACAAATTACTAGGTGATTAATTTAATTCATGAATATAATTATTTCTTGGAGAAATTAATTATATTATATTGTATTTAATATGATTAATTAATTGGATTAATTAATTGATACAAATACATCGAGACTGAATAGAGTTTATCGGATTGGACTCTCGGGAGTCCGAAATGAACCGAACTCCATTACAACCTAATGTGGTGGAAGACTTAATCATATAATATCATTATTTGTTTTATCATGGGGGACATGACATCTTGTGATGAATTAAGAATGGGATGCCTTGATTTGTCATGTGAGATGAATCATTTGAAGACAAGGATAAAAGTCTCCTCACCTCACTTGTATTGGAATCATACGTATTACACATTGAGAGAGAGAGAGAGAGAGAGAGACTTTGAGTTCAACGCTCATCTTCATCTTCTTCATTCACTTATTCTTCATTTTTCTTAGAGAAAAATTGAGAGAATATATTGAGAGAAATTTTGATAAACATACTTGGAGTATATTCATCAAATTAAAGAGTTTCATCATCCGATTTGAGCTTTATCCTTAGAGGTTAATTGTGTGATTGTCATTCCGATCGTTTCTCCGGCGCGTGGCAAGTAGAGACGCAGTGCTTTCGATATTGGATCATTCAAGAGCTTGACGAATCGGGTTTGTGGGAAGATTACCTAAAGCTTGGGGAATCGCTTACGTGGAGTACACCATCTAATCAACGGACTACGAGGGTATGATTTCGAATCTTCCTTTGTTTCATTTCAATATTCGTATATACGTAGCTTGATCGATCCTCGTAGGGATTTTGATCGAATTTATTTTCGTTTTACCGCTTCCGCTGGGCCTTCGGTTTTAGGCACCAAATCCCAATAGTGGTAGTGAGGTCTTGCGATCGTATATACGATATTTAGCATTTGGAATGCCCGTTTTGTGATTTAGAATCACTTTGATAATCGTAGATATTTTATTGTTCGTCGTAGTATCGTTTTTCCGTGATTTCATGTTATGGTATAAATCAGGTTTTTCTTGGAAATATGATTTATATTAATAATATATAGATCAGGAAAAACAAGATTTTAGAAATCTGTCCGAAAACGAGCTGTATGCAATCATTGGACGATATATCATACAACTGCCGAGTCACGGCCGAGCGCATGTTGTATGCGGCCGAGCGCTTGCTGTATGTGGCCGAGCGCTTGTTGTATGCATCCGAGTGCTTCCTGTATACGGCCAAGCACGTCCTGTATATGGCCGAACGCGTCCTGTATGCAGCCGAGCGCGTCCTGTATGCGGCCGAGCACTTCCTGTATGCGGCCAGTAGCGTCTTTATGTGCGGCCGAGCGCTTCTGTAGCGGTCGAGAGTGTCTCAGTGCCGCTGAGCGGGGTGCACAGTGCCGCTTAGCGCCTTCAGTGTCGGGCACTGGGTCTCGTTTTTCAGTATATTTTCGACAAATGATTTTTCCAGTATTAAAATCATTAATTTGGAATTTTTGATGAGGAAAATTCAAAGAAAATATTTTAAAGGTTTACTACGGACGAAAATTAAATTGTCGATTATTGTTGAATTGATTGTATCAATTCTATTTATTGTTGATTATATATATTAATTAGATCAATGTTATCTACATGCAATACATTTATTTAGTATTTATTGGATGAATGCTTTTGAATAGGGATGTGGTTCATGGACCTAGTTTTGAATCGTTCGGTTTTATTCGATTGGGTTGTAAATGCCGTTTTGAGCCTATTTATTTTACTAGAAATATTTATATCTAGGATATAATTTTTCAATTTAAAATTTATATGTAATGACGAAGACTGGAGGAAGATCCATTTGAGAAGACGAAGATTCAAGACCGAAGATTTGTAATTAGATTACGGAGTTTTTGATTCTAGGAATGGTCTATGAACTACATATTGGTAGCAACTAGGTTGTGAATGCTTATTCATATGGTATGAATGCACAAACGCGCTTAAATTAATAAATGTGCAAAGTATAACATTAATCACGAAAATTCTCCCACGATAAATTATTATGTTTAAAAGGTTTCGAGGTTTTCCTTCCCTCCATCGAGCTTTCGGAAAATTGAAATCCAAACTGGATGCTCTATGCTTCCGAGTTATCGGGGTAGTCATTCGGGGAGGATGGATAAATTATCGAGAGCGTATTGGATGCCTTCGGTTGGAGCAAATTTTATCCCTAGAAACCTGATAGGTTGCTGGATAAGATTCAATTGTGAAACTGATTTGCGTCGATGGTATAAACTTAACTTGTTCACAAACCATAGAAACCGTATAGGTTGAGGGGAGTGAACAAGGAGAAAAAAATAGATCGAATCATCCATTAGATAAGTTGGTGTTGGACACCACTTTATGAAAATTAATAGACTAGAAACCTATTCCGTTCCCCTCTATTAAGATTTATAAAGAACCCGATCACCACTATGAAGTAGAGCGAACGATACTTCCGGATTTCACATGGGAGTGTGTTATTCGATAAAAATAGTGGGAGCTAGGTTAAAGAATAGAAAAGACCTTAATTCTATACTCAGATCATAATTGAACGAGTCCCTAATTAATCTGTCATACTTAATGCAGACATAACTCTCAATATGACAATGAACCCGCTCGTAATTCTACTCGAAAAGAACACCTTAATCGGACCTAACTTTTTGGATTGGCTCCACAATATGATGATAGTCCTCAGGTATAGAGGCACTGGGATACGTCTTGAAGACGGACATTCCGGCGCCTCCGGTGCGGACAAGAGCCAATCAGGAAGAGATTGAAAACCACGAAAAGTGGGTTAAGGATGACGTAAGAGTCCGTGCTTATATGATGGATTCTATGTCTAATGAGCTTCAGAGAGCTCATGAGAAAATGACTTCTGCTAGGCAGATTTTATCTCACTTAACCGAGCTTTATGGTGAGCACAGTCGAACTACTAGATATGAGATATCCAAGCAACTGTTCGGTGCAAGGATGAAGGAAGGTGAGAAGGTTGGGGACCACGTTCTCAAAATGATATCTATGATCGAGAGATTAGAGTCTCTTGATTTTAAGATGGATACTTCTCTGCAGACCGACCTTATCCTAAAGTCTCTCCCTGATTCCTTCTCACAGTTTGTAATGAATTTCAACTGTAATGAGATTGTATGCAACTTAGCAGGGTTGATGAACAAACTCGTGACCGCTCAGTCTCAGATGAAGACTCCACGGATGAAGGAGTCTTCCCTTGTAATTTCTTCTGGACCTGGGAGGTCTAAGAATAAGAAGAAAAAGACGAAGAAGCAGACAGGACCACAAGTCAAGGACCTTAAGGGTAAGAGCAAGGCCCCGATGGTTCCGAAGAGCAAGAAGAAAAAGGACGCTTGTCTCAAAATGCGGTGAGTTGGGCCACTGGGCTAGAGACTGTCCCATTCTTCATGGCACTTCAGGTACAGAAGTTTTAGTTTTGGAAACAAATTGTTCTGCTACTGTATTTTCTACTTTTTGGATACTGGATTCTGGTGCTAGTTCTCATATTTGTACCGTGAATCAGGATCTGGAACAAAGTAAAAGCTTGGAGCTGGGTAAGTGATGATTACAGTTGGAAGCGGGCATAGTTTCGAGGCAACTGACATAGGATCACTTCTTTTAGGTTTAGAATCCGGATTTGTTTTGACTTTAGAAGATGTACTTGTTTTGCCCAAGGGGCATAAGAACATTGTATCTATTCCGGTCATGGATCGGAAAGGCTTTTTATTTTTCATTGGTGATGGTTCCTGCAAAATTTATTTTAGAAATAAACTCGTGGGCACTGCTACATTGTTAAATGGATTGTATCATCTAAACCTTAGTAACAAAGTGTTGTGAATACTATGACTAGGAAGCGTGGTAGGGATGAAACTAATCAAGTTTTGAAATGGCATCTTAGACTTGGTCATGTTGGTCAGACCAAGGTTTAGAAAATGGAAACAAAATGGACTTATGGGTCCATTGGGATCGGATCCCTTTCCTACATGTGAATCTTCCCTTAAAGGCAAAATGACTAAGTCCCCCTTCACAGGGACTTTTGAAAGAGCCGCTGATAAACTAGGATTAATCCATACAGAGCAACACGTGACGGATATCAGTACTTCATTATGTTTACAGATGATCATACTAGGTATGGTTACGTATACTTAATGAAACATAAATACGAGGCTTTTGAGAAATTCTAGGAATTTAAGGCCCTAGTAGAAAAACAAATTGGTAATCATATCAAAGCACTTCGGTCGGACTGAGGAGGCGAGTATATGAGTGCGGAGTTTGATGAGTTCCTAAAGGAACATGGAATAGTATCACAACTAACACCTACATGTACTCCCCAGTTAAATGGTGTGTCAGAAAGAAGGAACCGGACCTTGTTGAACATGGTCTGTTCCATGCTGGGATATATTGACTTACCGATTTACCTATAGGGATATGCACTCCTGACTGCTGCTTATATCTTGAACAGATGTCCTTCCAAATCCGTTCCTAAAACTCCACATGAGATGTGGGAGGGCAGGAAACAAAGTCTTAATCACATTAGGACTTGGGGATGTCCCGCCTATGTCAAGAAGATTAAGGTGGAAAAGTTGGAAGCGAGGTCTGTGAAGGGACGTTTCATTGGATTCCCATCTAGGACAATAGGTTATCTATTATACATGCCCAAAGATCGAAGATTGTTGTTGCTTTGCAAGCACACTTCCTGGAAGATGAATTCAATCAGGAAGGCGCAGTAGGTAGAAGTATTTCTTCGGAAGAATACAATGAAACCCCTCAGTAGACATCTGTACAAGAAGTTGGAACCGAACCTTCTGAAACACAAGTACAACCACCTCGTAGGTCTAGTATGGTGTCTCATTTACCTGAGAGGTATGGCCTTGTACACTTGGAGGAGTTGGGTCTCCATGAGGTTCCATGTGATAACCAAGAGACCGACCCCGCGACCTATGACCAAGCGATGGTGGATGTAGACTCCATGATATGGACTATAGCAGTCTTCACATAGTTGGGACCTTCGTTTTGACGAGGCAGTCAAAGAGTTTGTCTTCGTGCAAAATGAAGAGGAACCTTGTGTATACAAGAGGGTTAGTGGGAGCAAGATCACATTCTTAGTACTATATGTAGATGACATTCTACTAATAGGAAAACAATGTGGGAATGCTCAGTTCTGTGAAATCTTGGCTTTCGAGTAGGTTCTCCATAAAAGACTTGGGAGAAGAAACCTATATTCTTGGAATTCGACTCTACTGGGATAGAGCGAAGAGAATGATATGTCTTTCCCAAGACCTCTATATAGATAAGATCTTAAAGCGATTTAAGATGGATTATTCTACAAGAGGGTTCCTACCGATGCGACATGGAATAAAACTCACCTTGAAGATGTGTCCTCATAGTGAGGAACATCGAAAATAAATGAGTAATATACCATATGCGTATGTCGTGGGTAGCCTTATGTATGCAATGTTGTGTACGAGACTTGACATTGCGCACGCTGTGAGCGTGGTAAGTATGTTTCAGGCACACCCAGGTAGGGAACATTGGACTGCTGTAAAGAACGTTCTCAAGTACTTGAGAAGGACTAGAGATCTGGTTCTTATGTACGGCGGAGGAGAACTGAATGTGATGGGCTTCACTAATTCAGACTTCCAGGGACAGAAAGAGGACTTTATGTCTAATTCTGGCTACATTTTACTCTTAATGGAGGAACAGTATCTTGTCATAGTGCCAAGCATAGCGCGACTGCTGATTCCACCTGTTAGGCTGAGTATAAAGTGGCCTCGGAGGCCTCCAAAGGAAGGGTTAAGAAGTTACTGGGGAAACTTCAGGTGACACCATGTGCTGCGCTGCCTATTTTCATTTTTATACGATAATAATGGAGCGGTAGCACATGCCTAGGAGCCGAGGTTTCACAACAGTACCAAACACATTGAGAGAAAGTATCATCTCGTGAGAGAATTTGTTCGCAAGGGATACATTGTGCTGCATAGAGCAGACTCAGTCGACAATGTTGCTGATCCACTGCCTAAGCCACTTTCTCAAATTAGCTTGGAGCGTCATCTGGAGAACATGGGTATTAGATACCACATTGTGGGGCATTGAGTGCAAGTGGGAGATTGTTAGGAGTATGCCCTTGAATGCCACTCAGAGGATGTTGAGTGGGGGCATTGTACTTGTTATTATGTAGAAAATTATCAGAAGGCAATTGTATATTTCTTTATTTACTGGTAGTCACTGGTATTCCTGACTCGTAAATATATATATATATATGAATAGGTTCAGGTAGGAAAACTTTTTTCCGTAAGAAATAAGAATGATTTTGGGCCCTTGATCTTTGGTGATTAATGGCTGCGATTTGTGCACGTTGTGCTAAAGAGTTAGCCTAATTGTGCTACGCGGAATATTTTTGAGGGGATATTTTTGTAATTATACAGATTTTATGTTTGGTATTTTCTACAATCATGGGATTTCATATCCCACTTCTTATCTCTTCCCAATTTTAGCACCTTTGATAATATTGTTTTGATAATTATTGTGATGTCATTTGTGTGATAGTTAGCACTTAAATCTGTAAAATTTTGTATTGTTAATATATTGTATTTCTGTTAATGTTTTAATAGTAGAGTTTAGCATTAAAATGTTATTTGTATTAGCACATTTAATAGGTAATACTAGCACATATAGTATGTAATGCTTGCATAGCAGTTTATGGGATTTACAAATGGAGTCTTATTGTATTTATTGTATTTTTTTAGTAAATGACGTGAAAATCATTTTGTACCTATACTTGAAAACGAGTATGATTATTTATCTTCCAAAAAAATAAAGCACAACACATTGTATCAAAATTGACTGTATTGTACACAATAAATCATAACAAACAAATCACATAATTGGAATATAACCAGAACCGCACTCTGTTTTCCAATTTGCAGCACACACAAAACAAATGATTAGCACAACAGTTCCGATTTTTAAAAATACAAATCAAATAGAAAAAAAAGATAATGTTAGTTTTTTAAAAAATAAAAATAAATAAACCAAAAATATAAAATATTTAAACGACTAAAAAATATGAAATCCCATAAAAAATAGATATTAACCTAAAATATGAAATCCCATGAATATAGGAACTTCCCATGATTTTAGAAACTTCCCATAAGATAAATTAGTCAAATTACATTAGTACCCCCAATAATTAAATTCGTTAGCACTCCTAGTTTCCCGTGTTAGCACACCAGAACGAAATCTGGGTCATTAATCTCCAAGGATTAATGGCTTACAATCATTCCTATTTCTTACACTTATACCATTTCACTCCATAACCCACCCCTATATATATATATATATATATATATATATATAAACTAGTCCGTGTATTTGAGAGCAAAACATTCCACTCATTGGATAAGGGGATTGGCACTGGAAATGTTTATGGCTCGAATACTTAATTGTTCGCAAGTCGATGAAACTTGACTGGGCGTTAAGTTTATGTGAAGACTTGTATGACGTGTTCTTTGACTTGGAGAGTGCCTGTCGAACACTGATGGTTTGTGGGAGCACACGTTATAGGTAAGCTAATTAGATTAGTATACTCGAACCGACTCATCCTCGATTCGTGACACGGATTTCACTCCGGGACAGTCAATGACGGAATCGAAAGGTTGTGATAGGTATTCGTGAACCTTCGACTTGCGGATTTAGTAGGGATGTGCTTGTGACGTTAAGATTTTCACTAGAGTAGTTCGACCCAGAAATCCGGAAGGTGGGGGTCAACCTCGACATGCATCTTGACGAGCAAGTAGCAGGTCCTACTGAATGCCAAGATTGAATTCTTTCTCCTGTTAGTGAACGAGTTATATGTCCTATTCGGTTATTGGAAGATGAGATCATAAGTCTTTGGCCAAAGCATTAGAGCTAGTTGTATTGGATACACGAGAGCTCAATGATCTCGATTTACATTAACTCATGCATAACGTCAGGTACAGATAGGGTTTGACTGACTGTGACCCTATAACTTGATCGGGACATTTGAAAGAAGGGTTTATACGTATACTGGTATTCATGACAGAATGGTTTTTGAATGATCCCTATTATTCATTCTCAGGCTGGCTAGGTGGTGCTACTTGTAATACCCGGTTGTGAATTCATTTATTATCATTCAGTAACTGTCACTCAGAATTTGTTTCACTCAGTAATAATCATTCATCATTCATATTCAGTCAACTATGTTCACCATTCGGCGTATTTTGGGATCATCACTGTTTGAGATCGAGCCGAGATTATTGTCATCATCATCATCATGTTTTGATTTTCAGTTTGAGAGGTAGCGCACGCTGCACTTTCTGTCTAGTGCACGCTAATGGAGTGCATTTAACGCACGCTATGATTCAGTATTAGCGCACGCTAGCGCAAGAGATGCAGGCAGTCCAGTAGGTACTGGGCTGATTTGGGAAATTCATAGCGCACGCTACGAGTGGTAAGTAGCGTACGCTAATTGTGTTGGCAATGCACGCTAAGACTTCAGAGTAGCGCCGCACGCTAAGCGCTCGAATCGGAAGGACGATGAGTTACGGACTCCGAGATTTTGGATATCAACTATCGTGTAGCGCCACGCTAACAAAAGGTTAACTTAAGCTAAGAACAGGCTGTTATCGCACGCTACCAAATGTACTTAGCGCACTCTAACGATTCATCAAGGGGTACTGGATTACCCGGTACAGCGTTAGCGCACACTAACATCGAGTTAGCGCGCTAAGCTGGGACGATATAAATAGGGCGATTCGGTCCAACCTTCGTCATTTCTTCATTTCTCAACCATTTCGGACGAGCTTGGGCGATTTGGAAAGGTCTTTTCGAGCTGCAATCATCTAGCATCATCTTCAAGCTCCTAAGTTGGATTAATCATCATCTAAATCAGTTTCATCACTCCAAATCAAGGTAATGATTCTTGGATCTAGAATTTCGGATCTTGGGTGTTTTGCTTTCGATCTCTTCGTGTAAATCGATATTATGTTGGAATATGTTAGATATGGATTATCTATCTTGGATACATGTATTTCTACGAATTCATTGGTGTAATTTCGGAATTTGTGAATAATTGAGGAATTGTTCAAGAACCCTTACGGGTTGACTTTGGAATTTTGGGGGTTTTCGATCAAATGTTGTTGAAACATCGTTCTAAGTATTCCTATTGGATTATTGATGGTATTCATGAGGTTTTGTGGGTTTGAATCATTCATTGGGAGTTGGTTTCGGATGTAATTGAGTTTTGGTTGTAAACAATTGGAGATTGTTTACAACGCGTTTGTTTAAATGCCCCAATGAGTTTCGGGTATTGTTGTACCGACTTTTGAGTTGGTTGTGATCATGCTTGATTCGTGTATTAAGAGAATTGTTGGTTTTTGTGTTGTTTAAGGTTGTTCGAGCGGCCGGTAATTTCATTAAGGACGTTGATCGTGGAAGTACCTTCTCGCCTTCGGTTTGAGGCAAGTTTTATACTTGTACTAGTCAATGAGCTAATGTCATCATGTATGTGTATGGATGTGTTGTATCATTCCGAGACTTAGTCTCTTCATGAATTCATTGATATCAAGAGATCGTTCGATACGATACCTTCCGGCAATTTTGCCAAATGTTTATTGTTGTTCGTTAACGGCCGATTCAAGGCATTGTAATACTCATTATTAATGTCATTGTCGATAGCCGGTTCGCGGCATCGATGTATCGATTGTTGTTAATATTGATGTCAATCTAAGACATCGTTCAAATCATCGTTATTCATGTTGGGAGTTGTCATTAAAACCATATTGGCCGAATTAAGGCATTGGCTTATGCATTTCTCATTTTCGTCGTTGGTCACCGATTAAAGGTGCCGAGACATCCTTCGTATCATTGTCATCGATTGGCCGTTCACAGGCAAATCGAAATGTTCAATTATTCACCATCTCATTGTTATCGATTGACCGTTCTAAGGCAATCGAGGTATTCTAATCATTCATCGTATCATTCGTAGCGATTGGCCATTCTAAGCCAATCGAAGTGCTTACTCATTCATGGATTCATCCGCTGCATCATTGTTATCGGTTGGCCATCCTAAGGCATCCGAGGTGTTAAATGGGTATTGTCAAGGACGGTGTTTATCCGTGTGTTACTGTCATCGTGTTGGCCGACTCAAGGCAGCACACTATCATTTATTTGTGATACGGCTGGATGCCGTGGCTTCGGCCCTTATTGTGATACGGTTTCGTGCCGTGGCTTCGGCCCTAATTGTGATACGGCTGGATGCCGTGGCTTCGGCCCTTATTGTGATACGGCTTCATGCCGTGGCTTCGGTCCTAATTGTGATACGGCTGGATGCCGTGGCTTCGGCCCTTATTGTGATACGGCTTCGTGCCGTGGCTTCGGCCCTAATCGTGATATGGCTGGATGCCGTGGCTTCGGCCCTTATTGTGATACGGCTTCGTGCCGTGGCTTCGGCCCTCATTGATACAGCTTCGGGCTGTTTTGACTTCAGGTGTTTGTGATATTTGTTAACTTCCGTTGAACGACTTTCAGGCCTTTTGTAATGTTTTGGTATTTTCATTGGAGCCTTCGGGCATTATGATTCATATTTAATTCAGTTCTGGTGTGGTTCATGCCGTGTAATTCATTGTGGTATTCTGTGATTATAACTCGCCGTTGGGCACTTATGTTCTAATCTGTCGAACAGGTATTAATAGTATGCCGTGGGCATAGTATTTCACGAATGCTCGATTTTTTACCTTGGTTTGTGAGCATCTCGTATTATTATCATCATTGTACCGTTTCATTCTGCCTTTGGATGCATATCATGTTATACATGCATTTGATGTTCATTATCTGGATGGCCCGACCCGTGGGGGCGGAACATGTTTTTCATGTTTTAGGTGCTTGCGAGGAGAGAGTTGAGACACAGGGGCATGATGATGGCAACGAGGCATTCGAGCGATACTAGTCCGAGTTGTTCATGTTGGTCAGTCGGTTGGAGTGTTCTTCAGTTTGTCAGTCATTGTCATTTTGTATTACCCGAGCAGATGCTCGTGGATGTTGTATTTTTACTCTTGGCCATGTAGGCCCATCGTTGTCGTTGGAATTCCTTATCGGAATATTGTGTCGGATATCATGGTAGGGACTATGATTTTCCCTTGTTGTTTAATTTAATGTATTTTAGTCATGTTCGCCTGGTGGATCTCCTGGCGTGGGGTCCACGGCACTGTAATAACCTGATAGGATTTGGGGTGTTACGAAATGGTATCGAGATTTGGGTTGTGAAATACCCCGAGATGTGAGTTATGTGGTCCTACCGACGCGGTAGTGGTGGGATTGTCGGGTTATGACAATCTAGTCGATCAGTTTTGTGAGTCGTAATATTAGTGCGACTGCACGAGTCATTCATTCATCGAGTCGTCGTCAGTGAAGACTAGTATCGCGAGACCTCGAAGCTTCGTATGACCTGTGTAAGGACTCGATTCTCTTTATGTTCATACATTCATCATGTCATTAATTGTTCATGCCTTGTTGAAACCTATATGCGATATTAGTGTTATGATTGATTCATGACTAATTGTTTTGGGACACGTGTGGCTTGTGTAAGCATTAAGGATCAACTCATTCATCAGTTAATAATCCTCAATCATCATTCTGATATTGTCGATCATGTTAATTCATTCATTACTCAGTTAATTCATCGCTCAGATAATTCATTCATCACTCAGTCAATATCATTACTCAGTTAATTCATCACTCAGATAATTCATTCATCACTCAGTCAATATCATTACTCAGTTAATTCATCGCTCAGATAATTCATTCATCACTCAGTCAATATCATTACTCAGTTAATTCATCGCTCAGATAATTCATTCATCACTCAGTCAATATCATTACTCAGTTAATTCATCACTCAGATAATTCATTCATCACTCAGTCAATATCATTACTCAGTTAATTCATCGCTCAGATAATTCATTCATCACTCAGTCAATATCATTACTCAGTTAATTCATCACTCAGTTAACTCATTCATCACTCAGTTAATTCATTCATCATTCAGTCAATATCATTGCTCAGTTGCTTCGTTCATCACTCAATTAACCTCATCGTTCAGCTAATTCATTCATCACTCAATTAATCTCATCGTTTAGCTAATTCACTCTTCACTCAGTCAATCTCATTGCTCAGTTAATTCATTCCTCATTCAGTCAATATCATTGTTCAGTTAATTCATTAATCATTCAGCCCTTCTCATGGTTCAGTTGTTGATCTTGAGGATCGAATTTTCAACCTTGTTAACTTGTTCAAGGTAATCATTTCAGGAATTTCATCAGGCAATCATGTTACCTCATTTGATGTTTCATACGGTCTTATCATACTCTGACGTAATGTCGACGATCATTTCATTAAATCATTAATGCATTCATTGTGCGAGAGCGTGTATGCTCATTATTGTCACTCTGTAACGTAATCATAATGCGATATTCATGCGGAATTTATAATCATCATGTGACTTTCCTACTTCAGTATGGATAGAGCTGTCAGAGGACGCAGGGGAAGAGGCCGCGGTGCGGGCCGGAACCCGGGATCTCATGTGCATGCCCACACGAACGCAAGGGATATCATTAATTCATCAAATAGCGAGGCTACTCATTCATCAGCAGATAATCATTCACTGTCAGGGAGTCGTACCCGAGAGGCATCTCACTCGGAAGGTGTTCGGGTTGATCCATTCATATTTATGCAGGGCATGATGGCCCAGATGACTCAGATGATGCGGATAGTGGAGACCATGCAGACCTCGATGGTTCGTGGTCCACCGCAACAGGGATGCCAGGTGCCATTTCATGTCAGACTGGAGGAGTGAATCAGATTGTTGGCGATATCTCTCGTCAGATTCCGCCTACCTTTGAGGGTTCGTCGGAACCAGCTGACATTGTTCATTGGCTCGAGCATTTTGATAAACTTTTCGACATGGTTCAGTGTCCGGAAGAGAGTAAAGTGGCAGTAGCGGCTTATTACTTGAGTAAGGGCGCTTATTCGTGGTGGCTTTCTGTGAAACCCTTTGATCGTGATTGTATTTGGAGCGAGTTCAAGACTTTCATGTTAGAGAGGTATTATCCGGCTCCACTTCGTGAAGCCAAGTTGTCAGAAGTTTTGAACCCCGAATTCGTCGAGGACGAGGGTGTTATTGTCATTGCTGAGAAGTTTCAGGGACTACTTCAGTTTTCTTCGTCAATTATCCGTACTGAGGCGGATAAAATTAAGTATTTTAGCAAGAGGCTAAACCCGCAGTTGAGGATGCAGTTGTTCAATCACAATTGTAATTCACTTAGTGAGTTCATCGGGAAGGCTCTTGGAGCAGAGCTTTTGTTCAAGGAGCTTACTCAGAAGCATCCTTCAGTTTCTTCAGGTGAGAGGACTATAATGCCGGCTCGTTCAGAGGGACATCGGGCTCCGACGTCCAAGGGGTCATTTTCTAGTCATCTTCGTGCTGGGATAGCATCTTCCTCTGAGGCGGCGAGTTCGACTGTTGTTTGCTTTAACTGTGATTCAGCAGGTCACGTTAGTACCCGGTGTACGGTGCCAGCTATTGTTTGTTTTCTGTGTGGGAGGCAGGGACACCGGCAGAAATACTGTAGGGGTTCTAACGCCAGTAAATCTCAAGAGAGCTCAAGGGCCTCGAGAGACTTCGTTACTCCAGCCCGGACATCATCCAAGGGACCCTATCAGGCTTCGAGAGCCCGAGGTAAGGACATTCATCACCGGTTTGAACAAGTTAATTCTTGTTCGTTAATAGTATAATCATTCATTTCGTTGTCGTTCATTCATTCATATAATTCATTCATCATACATCAATCATGTTGGGACTTGTCATCATGAAACTAATCATTCAATTCACGAGGAACAATGGTTCCAATAATTTCACTTGATCTATCACTCATGACGTTATTAATTCACCTTGGTGAGTCATTCTTGATCCTGGTCGGATTTATAGTCATTTATCATTCATCAATCATTTTAGTCACTTTCATTCTCGTGACCTCCTGAGATCATAGTTAGCGGCGAATTCATCATCGGATATACCTTCAATCGTTGAGATAGAGGAAATCGATGATATGGAAGGATATCGATGTTGGGTACATTTGAGATGTAACCTTGTTTTTGGATGACTGTGTAAATATATCCGTAATAATGTATCGTGACTGTGGATCATTTATTGTTGATCTATCTTATTATGATCATATTCGAGAATCTTGAGATTTGGGTCATTTGTTGGGAGTTCATCCCTCCGGCGTTGTGCTTCGAGACGTCAAGTCTTGGGGACTTGGGCTTGCGGTTGATTTGGTCCCGAGGACTATTTGGGCGTTATTGTTTTCAGATCGTGATGGATAGTTCATATCCCGAGTTGTTTACCCTCAGTTTCGAGGACGAAACTCTTTTTAAGGGGGGGAGTATGTAATACCCGGTTGTGAATTCATTTATTATCATTCAGTAACTGTCACTCAGAATTTTTTTCACTCAGTAATAATCATTCATCATTCATATTCAGTCAACTATGTTCACCATTCGGCATATTTTGGGATCATCACTGTTTGAGATCGAGCCGAGATTATTGTCATCATCATCATCATGTTTTGATTTTCAGTTTGAGAGGTAGCGCACGCTGCACTTTCTGTCTAGCGCACGCTAATGGAGTGCATTTAACGCACGCTATGATTCAGTATTAGCGCACGCTAGCGCAAGAGATGCAGGCAGTCCAGTAGGTACTGGGCTGATTTGGGAAATTCATAGCGCACGCTACGAGTGGTAAGTAGCGTACGCTAATTGTGTTGGCAACGCATGCTAAGACTTCAGAGTAGCGCACGCTAGCGCGCTCAGATCAGAGGACAGTAGGTTCTGGACTCTAGGATTTTGGATATCAACTATCAGGTAGCGCACGCTAACATAAGGTTAACGTACGCTAAGAACAGGCTGTTAGCGCACGCTACCAAAGGTACTTAGCGCACGCTAACGAGTCAGTCAAGGGGTACTGGATTACCTGGTACACGCGTTAGCGCACGCTAACATCAGGAGTTAGCGCGCGCTAAGCTGGGACAGTATAAATAGGACAGTTCGGTCCAACCTTCGTCATTTCTTCATTTCTCAACCATTTTGGACGAGCTTGGGCGATTCGGAAAGGTCTTTTCGAGCTGCAATCATCTAGCATCATCTTCAAGCTCCTAAGTTGGATTAATCATCATCTAAATCAGTTTCATCACTCCAAATCAAGGTAATGATTCTTGGATCTAGAATTTCGGATCTTGGGTGTTTTGCTTTCGATCTCTTCGTGTAAATCGATATTATGTTGGAATATGTTAGATATGGATTATCTAACCTGGATACATGTATTTCTACGAATTCATTGGTGTAATTTTGGAATTTGTGAATAATTGAGGAATTGTTCAAGAACCCTTACGGGTTGACTTTGGAATTTTGGGGGTTTTCGATCAAATGTTGTTG
This sequence comes from Orobanche coerulescens, assembly GCA_033398695.1. NCBI lineage: Eukaryota > Viridiplantae > Streptophyta > Magnoliopsida > Lamiales > Orobanchaceae > Orobanche > Orobanche coerulescens. Next base: position 159,648,023 of record CM065811.1, read on the forward strand.
AAACATCGTTCTAAGTATTCCTATTGGATTATTGATGGTATTCATGAGGTTTTGTGGGTTTGAATCATTCATTGGGAGTTGGTTTCGGATGTAATTGAGTTTTGGTTGTAAACAATTGGAGATTGTTTACAACGCGTTTGTTTAAATGCCCCAATGAGTTTCGGGTATTGTTGTACCGACTTTTGAGTTGGTTGTGATCATGCTTGATTCGTGTATTAAGAGAATTGTTGGTTTTTGTGTTGTTTAAGGTTGTTCGAGCGGCCAGTAATTTCATTAAGGACGTTGATCGTGGAAGTACCTTCTCGCCTTCGGTTTGAGGCAAGTTTTATACTTGTACTAGTCAATGAGCTAATGTCATCATGTATATGTATGGATGTGTTGTATCATTCCGAGACTTAGTCTCTTCATGAATTCATTGATATCAAGAGATTGTTCGATACGATACCTTCCGGCAATTTTGCCAAATGTTTATTGTTGTTCGTTAACGGCCGATTCAAGGCATTGTAATACTCATTATTAATGTCATTGTCGATAGCCGGTTCGCGGCATCGATGTATCGATTGTTGTTAATATTGATGTCAATCTAAGACATCGTTCAAATCATCGTTATTCATGTTGGGAGTTGTCATTAAAACCATATTGGCCGAATTAAGGCATTGGCTTATGCATTTCTCATTTTCGTCGTTGGTCACCGATTAAAGGTGCCGAGACATCCTTCGTATCATTGTCATCGATTGGCCGTTCACATGCAAATCGAAATGTTCAATTATTCACCATCTCATTGTTATTGATTGACCGTTCTAAGGCAATCGAGGTATTCTAATCATTCATCGTATCATTCGTAGCGATTGGCCATTCTAAGCCAATCGAAGTGCTTACTCATTCATGGATTCATCTGCTGCATCATTGTTATCGGTTGGCCATCCTAAGGCATCCGAGGTGTTAAATGGGGACTGTCAAGGACGGTGTCTATCCGTGTGTTACTGTCATCGTGTTGGCCGACTCAAGGCAGCACACTATCATTTATTTGTGATACGACTGGATGCCGTGGTTTCGGCCCTTATTGTGATACGGCTTCGTGCCGTGGCTTCGGCCCTAATTGTGATGCGGCTGGATGCCGTGGCTTCGGCCCTTATTGTGATACGGCTTCGTGCCGTGGCTTCGGCCCTAATTGTGATACGGCTGGATGCCGTGGCTTCGGCCCTTATTGTGATACGGCTTTATGCCGTGGCTTCGGCCCTAATTGTGATACGGCTGGATGCCGTGGCTTCGGCCCTTATTGTGATACGGCTTCGTGCCGTGGCTTCGGCCTTAATCGTGATACGGCTGGATGCCGTGGCTTCGGCCCTTATTGTGATACGGCTTCGTGCCGTGTCTTCGGCCCTCATTGATACAGCTTCGGGCTGTTTTGACTTCAGGTGTTTGTGATATTTGTTAACTTCCGCTGAACGACTTTCAGGCCTTTTGTAATGTTTTGGTATTTTCATTGGAGCCTTCGGGCATTATGATTCATATTTAATTCAGTTCTGGTGTGGTTCATGCCGTGTAATTCATTGTGGTATTGTGTGATTATAATTCGCCGTTGGGCACTTATGTTCTAATCTGTCGAACAGGTATTAATAGTATGCCGTGGGCATAGTATTTCACGAATGCTCGATTTTTTACCTTGGTTTGTGAGCATCTCGTATTATTATCATCATTGTACCGTTTCATTCCGCCTTTGGATGCATATCATGTTATACATGCATTTGATGTTCATTATCTGGATGACTGACCCCGTGGGGGCGGAACATGTTTTTCATGTTTTAGGTGCTTGCGAGGAGAGAGTTGAGACACAGGGGCATGATGATGGCATCGAGGCATTCGAGCGATACTAGTCCGAGTTGTTCATGTTGGTCAGTCGGTTGGAGTGTTCTTCAGTTTGTCAGTCATTGTCATTTTGTATTACCCGAGCAGATGCTCGTGGATGTTGTATTTCAACTCTTGGCCATGTAGGCCCATCGTTGTCGTTGGAATTCCTTATCGGAATATTGTGTCGGATATCATGGTAGGGACTATGATTTTCCCTTGTTGTTTAATTTAATGTATTTTAGTCATGTTCGCCTGGTGGATCTCCTGGCGTGGGGTCCACGGCACTGTAATAACCCAATAGGATTTGGGGGTGTTACACTACTACTCTTTGGTTCCTCCCATTGCAGACTGAGACGGACCTACCGAGTCACGCAATAGGATTGACGACAGAATGAGTCGAGCTTATTCTCTCATTATAAATATTAGATAGTGGATATCTAATTTATTGGACATTAGATGTCTAATTAATTTTGGTACATTGGATGTCTAAATTAATTTATTGGATAAATTAATTTATGGCCTAATGAATTAAACAAATTACTGAGTGACTAATTTAATTTATGAATATAATTATTTCTTGGAGAAATTAATTATATTATATTGTATTTCATATGATTTATTAATTGGATTAATTAATTGATACAAATACATCGAGACAGATTGGAGTTTGTAAGATTGGACTCACTGAAGACCGAAACGAACTGAACTCCATTACATCTTCAAGTAGGCCGCCCCGCCACCCCATGTGTTGCACCTAATGTGGTGGAAGACTAAATCATATAATATCATGATTTGTTTTATCATGGGGGACATGACATCTTGTGATGAATTAAGAATGGGATGTCTTGATTTGTCATGTGAGATGAATTATTTGAAGACATGTATAAAAGTCTCCTCACCTCACTTGTATTGGAATCATATGTATTACACATTGAGAGAGAGAGAGAGAGAGAGAGAGAGAGAGAGAGAGACTTTGAGTTCAACACTCATCTTCATCTTCTTGATTAACTTCTTCTTCATTTTTCTTAGAGAAAAATTGAGAGAAAATATTGAGAGAAATTTTGATAAACATACTTGGACTATATTCATCAAATTAAAGAGTTTCATCATCCGATTCTAGCCGTAACCTTAGAAGTTAATTGGGTGATTGTCATTCTGATCGTTTCTCCGGCGCGTGGCAAGTAGAGACGCGGTGCTTTCGGCGTTAGATCATTCAAGAGCTTGACGAATCGGATTCGTGGGAAGATCACCTAAAGCTTGGGGAATCGCTTACGTGGAGTATACCATCTAATCAACGGACTACAAGGGTATGATTTCGAATCTTCCTTTATTCCGTTTCACTATTCGTATATACGTAGATTGATCGATCCTCGTAGGGATTCGGATCGAATTTATTTTTGTTTTACCGCTTCCACTGGGCCTTCGTTTTTAGGCACCGAATCCCAACAGTATAGTCTATTAATATCAATAAACCATCATCCCACCATCAATGTCAGTAAGATAAACTATCTTCGATATCCGGCATTCCATATCACAAACCAAAGATATCCCACATCTTCATCTTCGTCAAACACAATTAAATCACATACATTATGATTTAATCCAAACCAGAGCACAATATACAAACCATCATCCCGAAAATTTACATTTATAATATCATTGCTATATAATTCTAAATTAAATGAAACCGAAACTATTCATTAAATATTATGAACTGAACAAGTATAACTTGCCTCGATACCGATGCGACAAAGTCATTACCAATTCCATTGCCTTCGTCTACGAGCTCCTCAGCCTCGATCAAAAGCAATCTACGAACTCTTCAGACTCAACCGCAACACAACGGTCATAATCAACGATCAATTATCACAACCTATTGCAATAATCGATTAAAAACAAGTTTGATAACAATCAACAACCGATATTCCCAACCAACAAACTCAACGGTTCAACAATACCTCAATCATATACAAATCCATACAATACAACTCAAACAATTACGAATTTATATCCACAATACAAGCCGAAATACAATAATCATATCATCAATTAATTCAAACCAATAACAAGGGTATAAATATCATTGATTCCAAATTTAATCTTAAATACGAATTAACAAGGTTCCTCCTTGTAAATTCATAGTTAAAACCAATTACCGATGATCATCATCAATCCGAACCATCCAATAAGTTCAACATTATAGATAATCATATTCCAAGGCTGTCAAATAATTCAATCATTCGAGTTGAACACTTGTTCAGTATGTATGAACTTCCAAGATCAAAGATGAATAATAATCTCATCAAACTCGTAATCATATTCGTATTCCTATATGAATATTATACCAAAACACATAACTTAGTTCTAGATATGAATATTCCATGTTCATATCCAAAAACACCAATAACTCTTGTACATATTCATCATATCATGACATATCATTCAAGAGTTCCTCAAGAACATGAACTAATCCATAATCATATCCAATTAACATCACTTTGTTCAGAATCACCAAGACAGCATAATCCAATATGTTATCTGACTTCCAAACTATCATCTTTTTCAACAAATACTTCACATAACATCAAGAATCACGACAATACTACCATATCCATCATCATACGAAGCAAAAAATGATAACAATACCAAGAATCTAAAATCAAGGTGTAGAGTTGATCAACATACCTCAAGAACATGAACAACACAATCAAACACCTCAAGAATCAATAATATCTTCATATCTCAAGCTCCAATCCATGCCATCAGGCTCATAATCAAGTTAGAAAAGCCAAACTCAGCCACGGAGGGTTGAAGGATGAAGAAACGAAGTGAAGTTGTGAAAATATTGAAGTGACGGACATCTCACATATATAGACTTCCAATCATTACGTAGGTTAGACAACACACTTAACGTATGTAACACCCTTTACGTACGTTACCCCTTTTTGATAGCGTACGTAATACTGATCCAGAGGTCACTGCCTCATTTCTATTGCATTATTGCGTACATAAGGCCCATGCCATAGCGTACGTAATATAGGGGTTGACTTACAATAGTAACTCAGTTACGTACGTAATGTCCAACTACTTACGTACGCAACACACCATTAGCATACATAATACATAATAATAACGTACGCTATCCTCAATCCAAAATCTACGGCTCTTATCAACTGATACCATTACGTACGTAACACAACCCGCATAATGTACGTAAACATCTTGCTCCTTTAACGTATGTAACACTGGCATCACAGCGTACGTTCAATCATTCGGTGAATCATATCTCAGGCTTATCCGATTCTCTCTTAAAGTACGTAACACATGCTACGTAATGGACATTATGCTTACCAACTTAACGTACGTAAGCTCCTCAACTTATCGTACGTAATGGCTTCTGCACTTAGCCAAATATAACTGCCCCTGCATGTCGTCTCGACATACTGAATACGTATACGCAACATACTGAATACATATACTCGTCCCAATAACATTCTCATACGATACACCTGATAAAAAATATCCTCAAATGCAATTGTCGACTAAGTACAACAATTGTACCAATACAACTGTCCCAGTTCTCAATTTATTTCATCCATACTGTATAGATACCACGCTATCCAGTATATCTCATATAAAATAACGTGAAAAATTTATACCAAAGATCCAGTATATTACGTACTATACCCCCTAAAAATATGTTCCGTCCTCGAAACTTTCAATCCTGTCACATCCAAAAGATCAACCAAAATTTCCAAACTCATTACAAAAGCAATCAATCGTCGCCACTAGCGAATAACTAAAACAATATACTTACAGGTGCGTGAAGCCGATAATATCCCATGATACTAGCATACGACTCTGATACGAAGTCTCAACACAATACCAATATATACCAGAATCGCAATTATAGCAATTTTGAAAATATCTCCAAAAATTTTGGAACCTCCAAAAATTGGTTTGACTCAAAAGTCAGAACAGTCATTTTCAAAATCCGCGCTACTACCATACTGGTAGAGCCACATAACACACATGCCCGGGTTTCACAAAACTCAAGCTCCGATAGCATATTCTGTAATACCCCTAAAACCATTCGGGGATATTATAGCGCCCTGGGCCCCGCGCCGGAACCGACAAGGCTAAAAATCATTTTCACAATCGTTACAAACACACCAAGTGTAAAACCCCCTAAATTCGATAACTTATCATGTACAACGTACTAAATCATGATGTACTTTAATAACATTTATTTTAAGACATGATATAATCTACGTCTAATTTTATGTTATTCCACTCATTAATTTCGTAAATTATATATATATAAACCAAATAATAAAATTAAAGTAGAATATTGATTCACGTATGGACTATGTGTTGATACCTAATTATATATAAACTCGCTAATGGACTCAAACCCAACTCAATAAAATTCGTGAGACTTGAATTTACAATTCAAAGCCCAACTAAACTAATTAAATCACCAACTATTACAATTATAGCTTTACATTAAATTAGAATATATATATACATACATGGGCGGCCAGGGGGGGAGAGAAAGAGTGTGAAGTTTTCTAGAGTCTTCACTTTCCCCATGCAAGACCATATTCAATTGTCTTACATACACCCACACATCCCCAAGCCCTAAAATCACACTATAAATGCCTACACTTAATACTAGCCACCCTTTTACACTTACACAACACACAAAAATCTGCACTAGAGGGAGAGTTGAGAGAGAGGGCCGAAAATTTTGAAGGAGGAGGAAGAAGAAGAATTCAAGTAAGAATAGGTAACCCAACTCCCTAGATCTCCTTCTATAATTTATAGTTATAATCTTCATATACTAACTTAAATCTCATCATGCAAATAAAATACACCTCCATGGTGTAATGTTGGTCATGACCGAATCATCATAAAAGTAAAAGGAAGGTCATCTTCCAACTTACAAGACTTGGAACCAACCGTAGCAACGAAAAATCGAGGTGAGTGAAAATCCTTTCAAAACTCCTAAAGTAAATAATTTCTTTCTTTATTTAGTGATGCATATACAAATCTGAAATCTTCAAGATTTATTGAGAAATATGTTAAGATGTTTATGATAAAATATATGCTATGATTTTTTTTATATATACTTAGAAATGTATCTATTGTTTTCCTTAAGTTTTAATTCAAAAATTATGAAATATTATGATGCATGCGTGAATCTGAAAATTTGTGTAAATGCATATCTTGAGAGGTATGTATATGGGTATATCAACATGCATTATATTTCTTTTAGGTTTAAGTTACAACCGATTTGGTAGACGAATTTCGATTATGTGAAAAATTATAAACTTCGTGTCTTCTTCGAAATTTTAGTATAAACTCTACTAAAATCTAGAATTTTGTGTTATATGATTTTGTTATGGTGTTTGGATAACTTATTTGTGGCAAAAATGGGACTTGAAAAAATTAAACGGAATTTAAGGGCATAAATTGTAATTAATGGAAAATTATGGACTAATCTAAAAATTTCGAGAATAAACTGTTCTGGACCATGAATAACATGTATTTTAACTTGTATAAGCTGTCTGTAAAGTTTGGAACAAATCGGAGTTCGTTATCTAAGCTCATTAGTCAATAATGAAATTTTCAAACAATTCCTGGGTCAAAATGCAAGAAATCAAAAATTCTGAACCAAGTCCGAATTTTCTGGACTTTTTCACAAATCTGGGATTCCAGGTTCATCACGAGCCATCTCGTAAAATTTCGTTAAATTCCGAGCTAAATTCGTAGCTCTAAAGGGCTCGGAGCAATTTTGTTAAGTTTTGGGGCAATTTCGTAATTTCTGAAAATTTCAGTCCCGAAATTGGAAATTCCGAATCTCTTCTTAAATATCAAATTGCAATAGTATATTTGACCTTCTTATAAATTTTCACGACCATCCGAGTTCATTTCATATCTCCAAAATGCTTAGGCTCAACCTAAGGGTATAAACGTCGTTTCGACCAACTTCAGAAAATTCTCGACTTCTTTTCATCGAACCTACAAATCCAATACATCTGACTTGAACCCTTTAAAACCGTTGATTAAATATTGAGAATATTTCTAAATTAATATACAAGTCCTATCCCGTATTACCGTGCCACAAATATAAGTAACCATATTCCATACTTAATCTAAAGACACAATTAATCTCACTGAACGAAGGTTTAAGTATTACTCGTGCTATGCAACTAACTGACAATTGTGACTATTCGGGAACTAAGTGCTATACAAACAATGTGCCATGGACGGGTTCGCCCTCTAACTCTATCGGGACAGAGTGCCACGTCGACGGATGGGGGCCACCTCTTGAACCCATACCAAACAGAGAGCTGACCTAAAATCCGGGGGCCACCTCTTGAACAGTAGGATCCACCTCTAGAGTCCCAAATCGAGTCTGGACGGTTAGACCGAGTCCTGGATCGATCAGCGCGGCTGCGGTTCATGAAAAAGGTTGCCGTTGTTGCCTATTCCCATAACCGAGGAACGAAGTGTTCCGAGGGACCTGGGTCGTAGAACTGGGGGTATAATCGCGATTATAGTGTGATACGGGTATTGACCCACAGCTAAGGACATACCGAGCCCAGATAAGAGATAAGGAAGCACACGCTAAGTGTGAGAGCGAAGGCTTAGCTACTGGGGCGACGGTCCAAATCTTGGGGCGACGGTCCAAATCTTGGGGCGACGGCCTATACTGCTAGGAGTAATAAGGGGAGCCTAGAATCCAAAGTCCACATTGGCAGGATGCAAAGCTAGATTGACTGATTGACTGATTGATTGAATTGACAGTTGTCCACGTGGACATGATTATATTATTTCACTACTAAACGATTATCTTTTGATAAATCACAGCATATATTTTAAACCCTTTTTCACTTTTCTTATAACTTGACAAAGTCATGCATCACTTAAAATTTTCAAAGGAAAGAAAGCCACACTCGCACACGATCACTCACTCACTGAGACTTTTTGTCTCACCCCACCTTTTTTCCTTTTAAACCAGAGAATGAGTAACCAGCAGAAGACGAGGAAGGCTTTGTGGAAGAGACTGATTAGAAGACCGCCTCCTGGACTTAGAATTTCTGTTTCTATCCCGACTTGTAATGATTACTATGTTCCGTACTTTAAATCGTCTGTTATTTTTTCACTGCAAACTTATGATCACTGTAATTTGATTATCAACTTTTGTTACAACGAATCTTAGAACATCGGGTTAAGATCGTTGACTGAAAATTTTATCTAATCATTATTTAGCTTCCGCTATTTATTGCCATACTTTTATTTCAATAATCTGATTGATCGACCGGTGCGTCGCGCCCTCGTCCTTCTCGATGTTGGGGGCGTGAAAGAAGTGGTATTAGAGCCCGCTTTGTGAGAAATACACTTACAACGGGCTAACCAAGATAAGATTCTTCGGACTTAGATGGGAATTCCACCTAGGACGAAGTAAACCATAGGACTGAGACCTAAAGTAAATTTCTCGAGTCAATTCTCATTAAGATCTCTTTCGACTTGTCTCTATTCACTTGGAATATGCATAGTTAAATTCAAATTTCCTAAGTCATTGGCCAAGGTACTTGATTAAGTATTCGCGGCATTTCCCCGACTGAAACAATTCATCTATTAAACTCTTGCAACGGATATAGTTTATTTCACTTATCTATTTCTCAAGGTCATATCACTATTCATTCGAAATTGATAAAGTTCCTTTAAACTCCACTAAACTTCATTCCTTTCTTAAAATGGAGTATTATTATTCCTTTGTCGTTATTATCATATAAGCATTTGTTGAATCATTAAGTTCACTGCCTTAATGATTATTCGTACTTCTTAGAGTTTTATATTGGATATTAGATTTTGCGAGATAGTGACTTAGTTTTATTTTATTAATTAGATGGACCCCACTGGCGAGAAAGATTTGACCATGGAAACTCAGGGTATCCCTACTACGCGAAGGACGATTACTGAGGACCAGCTCCGGCAAGCGCTTAACCAAATTGAGAGTGTTGTTAGACCCATTATAGACGCAGCTGTTTTGAGTGATTCAAAGGGGAGAGAGATCCAGAATTTGAGGTCCGTGATTGCGCACATTTTTCAAGATGTGTCGGCGTATCGTGATCAGAGGGAGGAGCTGTTTTGGTTGCTGGAAAAGAAAAGACAAGAATACGAAGAGCTGGAGGAAAGGGCACATCACCTGGAAACCCAATCATTAGTGAACATTCGAACAATAGCCAAACTCCACAGCCACAAATATCTCCAAGCCCACAGGGTGCAAATGCTGGAGGAGCAAATCTTGTCTGAACGCCACGAGCATGAAGAATTACAGATCATGGTGAAGTCTAAGCTGGGAGCCGTGATCGACCTATTTCCCAATTCCATCACTGAAATCGGAGCCCCATCACGAGCATCCCCAATTGTGGACACTCGATTCCGTGAGTTCGAAGAGGACGATCCCGACGAAGATCCGGAGGAGGACCCGGAAGAGGACCCAGAAGAGGATGCGAGTAATTAGAAAAATGTAAGACCTGGTTATGAACATTAATGTAACTTGTTTTAATGTTTCGTACTTTTGATGTTTAAGACATTTGGCCTAAATGCCATGAAACGTAAATGTATGAATGGGCGTATAAGCCAGGAAACAACCGTTAGAAGTCCCTGAATGGAAATGGGAAAAGATAACCATGGACTTCATTACAGATCTGCCAACGACAAGGGGAGGCTATAACACCATTTGAGTGATCATCGACAGATTGACGAAATCATCACATTTCGTGCCGGTTAAAAAGGACGATAGTTTGCAAAAGTTGGCTAAGACTTATATCCGAGAGATCATTCGACTTCATGGAGTGCCAACAGACATAGTATCTGATAGAGACCTAAGATTCGTATCTCGTTGTAACACCCCCAGAATACGTCCGGGAATGTCACACGCCGTAGGCCCTTCTCACAAGGATCTACCAGGCTACACTCCAATAGACTACTCAAATGATTGACCGACCGGGGTCAATCTAATTACAAAGCAGACCGACAAGGTCATTAAACAATTCAGAACTAATGAAATTCACATCTCAATGACAAGAATAAACTTTAATACAGAAAGAAATGACAACTCAATTTAATAAATGAAAACTACATCCTTGCAAGGGTGAATACTCGACCAAAATGGGAATACCGACCAAAGTGAAAACAAAAGGGAAGACTCTGACTCTTATGTGATTAGCATCGTCATATTCCATCTTCTTCCAAGCCAATCCCGTGACTACTCCCGAGCTGCCAAAACCTGAGCGCATAACAGGCACCCACCCCCCGAAAACTCGGGGGTTAGCAAACTGGGATTTTGCCAGTGCAAGTACATAATATACAAGATATACGAACAATAACAACACAAAATTCAACCACCGCGAAGCCTTAACATAATCCACACAATTCCACAAACAGCACATCAAAGCATTCGTTTACACAAGGTGAAAGGTAATCATATAGCCATATTCCCTTTACGGATCATAACATAAATGAATCTCTAAAGCAAGCCCAATGAGTGAAAAGATCTAGCTTGAAAAACCCCTTTTATAAAAGGAAAACCAATTTGATAAGATAGTTTGAAAACATTATTATTGACTCGGTCCGTCTTGGGATTTTGAAAATCGAATGGGAATACTTTTTTGAAATAATTTCAAAAGCTCTTGGGTCCTTGACCCAATATATGGAAAACAATTACACGAAAACCAAGTCAACTTATTCGGGGTCCTCGACCCAATTTATATAACACTGTCACAAACGAAGTCATTACAACATCTCACAGGGTTCTCAACCCAATCCAACTAACATCATCACGAAATCAAACATCTCAACATTCCACAGGGTCCTCGACCCAATACACAGAATAAGCCCACAATACTATCAAAGGAACAATCTCTCATTCGACATATCCTGCTCAAGACCCCCAATTAATTAACCCTCAGAGGTTTCGTCAAACCTCCTTGGTTAATTAACCCTGATACCAATGCTTTAAAAACAAGTTGAAACAAGCTTTCAAAAACACGAATCGCGGTCTATATCAAGACAAACATTTAAAAGTGAGTTGAAAGAATTTGAGATACGAACATCGTTCGGTAACGGGGTCTTAGCTATCACTCAAATACCCGTAACCAATCAGCCTGCCAGGCGCCTCCCTTGCGCACCTGTGTACCGGCATTCACTCGATCATGTTGGACGCTCATTGAACATGTAACCGCGCCGGCGATCACTCCCGCAAGAGCCGCTCCTTGCGCGCGCATTAGGTAACATCGGCGTTCACCACCCATATGGAGCCGCACATTGCAGCATACACCAGGCCGGAGTGCACGCCCCGCCCTCAGAGGTTCCCGGATACGACGTTTCTCACAACAAGTATCCACATTATTTCAAACATCAAGCACACGGACAAAAGTCACAACAATTTTCGACTCGGTACATCAAGTCACACAATTTCTCCGCCAGTCCATAACCACACAAATAAACAATAACACGCACGTAATCAATCAAACTCAATCACAATAAGCCTTCAAGCATAACCAATCAACACCGCACATATATCTCTATATTGCGGCTCAACCGAATATATATATTTATATATATAGATATATAGATATATATATATATATATAACCTTACTATATTATATGAATAACTATAGTTCATCCATCAATCCAAGTTGAGTACGTCAACTAGTGTTAGCATTCATCACTCGTCGATCACCGACATAAGCATATATATCAATATACGTATATACATACATATATTTAACATATAAATATATACAAATATATATATATACATATACATATATATATATATACACATATATACATCCGTATAAACTCATACACTTCGACAACAATGATTTCACGCAGTTACAATTCGTATATCGAGGTACTTGCCTTGGTAATCTCTCGCGGGGACTCCGAAAGTACGGTCGGTTGGCAAAATCCGGAACTCCAACGAAAACAACGATCGGAAGGGCTCAACACCAGATTTTTGTAGGGAAATCATCCCTAATATCCTATCATCGAATAAACAATCAATCACATGAGGAAAAACATCACAAAACGACCAAATTCCTCTCTACGGCATTTCCCCGGACACCTTGAAGGCGTCAAATGGAAGTTCATATAATCGATGAATCGGAAATGGTAAAACTGTGGAAAGATGATGAAAATGATAGAATACAACTTAATCTACAATTATCCATCAGTAATTTAAGTTCATAAGGCTCAAACGTACGAAATCTACCAAGATCCCAAATCCAACTCAATATTCAAAGTTTTCTTGAATAATCCTTCAATAATCCAATGAATAATCGAACATATCCATAATCATGTGTATATCACTTCATACAACATGATCTTAACATCCAAAACATCATATTTCAACACAAATCGAAAATCCAAGAGATTTGATGAATATTACCTTTGAAGATCGAAGCACTTTTGATCCAAAGAACACGCGTTAGATCGACTATCCGGGCTTCACAATCGAAAGGAAATGAAGAAAATCAAACCCTCGAGTGATGGATTATGAAAGGTTCCTCCCCTCAAGCTCTCTCTCTCGCAGGTTGAAGAAAAGTGGAAGAAATGAGCTGAACACGCTCAAAAAACACAATTATAGAGTTGACTGCCCCATGTGCCGCGGACCGGCCGAAGTGTGCCGCGGAACAGGGCCAAAAATGCCCCCCAGTGGTCGGCAGTGTGTCGCGGCCCCGTCGGCATGTGCCGCGGCACAAGGTACAGACGGGTTTGGCCGAAAATGCAATACGAGTGTGCCGCGGCCCGGACGGGTGTGCCGCGGCAGTGACTCGGCAGTGTTCCGCGGCCCTTCCGGCATGTGCCGCGGCACAAGGTACAGCGTGATCGGCCAAAAACTGGAAAATGTGTGTGCCGCGGCGCACACTCCTTGTGCCGCGGCCCACACCCCCTTGGGTCCTAAAATGATGAAAAATGACCCGGGAAGGGAATAAAAGCAATAGGAATAGATATTTGGGAACCAATAACACGAAATAGAAGTACGGAAACCCCAAAACGGTGGTTCCAAGTAATGATTGCAAGGGTTCGTCCAACAAGAATATCAGCGCCCGGCTGTCGTGGCCTGACGACTCGATTCCTAAAAATGCACAGAACGAACACGACGAAATGCTCACGGACAACAACATCGATCCGAAATAAAATTAATATACAACAAATCACCACATATGGCCATAAACACAAAATCGATTGTCGAGAAAAATAATACCAACGCTTGGAAATCGAGAAATTTCCGGCCAAAAAAAAAAATCGAATTAATCAGAATAAAAATCTCAGATATTACATTCTACCCCCCTTAAAATAAGTTTCGTCCTGAAACTTAAAATAGAGAGCGGCGGAACAATCAAGAAAATAACTACTTGCTCAGCCCCAAAACATCACGAGCAATGCGCGAATGCGAGGTTCTAAAAATGTAAGTGAACACGATAAGTCGAGGTGGAGGAGTATGAATTTCGAGACAAAAGCTCAAAGAGTTAAGAAAATCACAAGACGGCTCAGACGTCCTGAAACCATGTTTCGAGCTCGACCAACCGCATCCAAGTTCATAACACATTCGGAAGTGTTACTTGCACGCGTGGTAATAATAGTTTCGAACAAAATTTGCAAGGATTAAGTTCAAATATGGAAGGACCACAAATAATCCACGGGATGTAACAAAACAGCTCCGAAATTCGTTCGGAGGATGGTAGGCTAAGTAGAACAAGGCAGTTTAAAATCGTCGAAAGGATCATAATTGAATTACCAACAATGAAAAGTCACACAATACCGGAAATACTAAGAAAGTACGGGTAATACACTCACCCATACTAAAAAGACATTTCGATCCCAAAACTTAGGACAACAAGAGTTGGAAATATAGAGCAGTGAAATGAAGAACGATCAAAGTCACGATTGTTCAAAACAGCAACGATTAGGACATATTACAAAATATTCATCCTCCCATGTTAGACTCTTCAGAAGGAGACATAGGGTTTCGGGACATTCTCCGGTCACTTGCTCTGATCGCCAGTAGGGTAGCATTCTTTGCCAATTCGGAAATTATCTCACAATGCTTCTCCCGATGACCTTCACACCCGCACCGGTAACAAGTCAAGAGTGGAAAGGGACAATTTGCATGAACATGTCCCTGACGATTGCAGTTGAATCACCCTCCCTTCTTACCGAGAGTCACCGATGCTGGCTTGGGATTCCCAGCGCTCACTCCCGATCGCGAAGACGACGCGTTCGAATGACATGGGAGTTTGGGATCCTTAGACTCTTCACCGACCAAAAATTTCCCAGATGTCCTCGGTCTCTTGGCTTCGCTCTTGGGCTCGACCACTGAGGAGATTTCATAGGATATCGTTTGTTCTGGATACTCCTTCACCGTAGCATGAATCTTGGTCGTACGAACCACCTCGCCGCTTCTATTTCCATCATCACGTCTACATTCGCCGAGGCTCGACATACTAATACGGATAACACCGTTCAACAGTATTAGTTTATCAGTCGTACAATATACCACAATTATCAACCCGAGTTTTAGTTAGCATCCTTAGAATAACGGTAATATCGTAAAGCACAAAGTTTTATGAAGTCAATTTCGAGTCCTTCGACGAGGACGATCATTATATGTATGCACTTAATGAAAACAAATTTTTTTTTTTGAAAAAGAGGGCTAGTCACGTTGCGCCCAAGACTCATAAATACTGTCTTTTATTTTGGAAGAGGAAGTTTATATAATGACTCTAAAAATTATTTTCGAGTGATGTATAAAAGAGAAAAAAATTCAAAATTGAATTGTAACTAATTTGAAATATTTCAAAAGTGTTAGAGTCCCAATACCACAATTTTGAAAATCTTTCCTCTTCTACCAAAATGTTTATTCGAAAGAATTTTCCATCGAGATACGTGACCATTTAACATGACGACATTAAATCATGGCTTTTCACAATGTTAGAAAATTTCAAAGCACCACTTTAAAATATTCGTGATACTACAGTGTCGTGGGCCCCGTTCCGGAACCTACCAGGCTAAAAATCATTTTAAAAAAATGTTCAAAATGCCAAAAAGGTCGATGTCGGTAATATTCTCAAATACTCACAAAAGTCATTTATAAAATATCAAATACCGTCATAAGAATACTATCAAAACGTGCAAGACCAAAATATCAAAACTCGGTTTGCAAGATACCAAAAGCCATCTTAAAATACTCATGCGGTGGATAAAATTATCATTCATAAATTTATCCTAATAAAGTGCAGAAACAGATAAATATGCTCGACTTCTGAAGCATACTACATAACCATTTTTACTCGGACCGCATACGCATGTTATATCCTAAAACAATAATATCACCAACAAGTTCCAATTCCTAGTTCACATTAAACATATTAGCACAATATAATCAAATACGTATATAAGGGGACTTACGATCGGGAGGCTTACCATCACGGATTGCCAGAAGATGATGTCGGAACCACGATACTAATCACAACTCTGATGCGCGCGACTTACACAATACATGGACTTGACCCAACGGCCTAACTTTTTCGCAAACCTAATCTCTGATACCATAAATGTAACACCCCCAGAATACGTCCGGGAATGTCACACGCCGTAGGCCCTTCTCACAATGATCTACCAGGCTACACTCCAATATACTACTCAAATGATTGACCGACCGGGGTCAATCTAATTACAAAGCAGACCGACAAGGTCATTAAACAATTCAGAACTAATGAAATTCACATCTCAATGACAAGAATAAACTTTAATACAGAAAGAAATGACAACTCAATTTAATAAATGAAAACTACACCCATGCAAGGGTGAATACTCGACCAAAATGGGAATACCGACCAAAGTGAAAACAAAATGAAAGACTCTGACTCTTGTGTGATTAGCATCGTCGTCTTCCATCTTCTTCCAAGCCAATCCCGTGACTACTCCCGAGCTGCCAAAACCTGAGCGCATAACAGGCACCCACCCCCCGAAAACTCGGGGGTTAGCAAACTGGAATTTTGCAAGTGCAAGTACATAATATACAAGATATACGAACAATAACAACACAAAATTCAACCACCGCGAAGCCTTAACATAATCTACACAATTCCACAAACAGCACATCAAAGCATTCGTTTACACAAGGTGAAAGGTAATCACATAGCCATATTCCCTTTACGGATCATAACATCAATGAATCTCTAAAGCAAGCCCAATGAGTGAAAAGATCTAGCTTGAAAAACCCCTTTTATAAAAGGAAAACCAATTTGATAAGATAGTTTGAAAACATTATTATTGACTCGGGCCGTCTTGGGGTTTTGAAAATCGAATGGGAATACTTTTGGAAATAATTTCAAAAGCTCTCGGGTCCTTGACCCAATATATGGAAAACAATTACACGAAAACCAAGTCAACTTATTCGGGGTCCTCGACCCAATTTATATAACACTGTCACAAACGAAGTCATTACAACATCTCACAGGGTTCTCATCCCAATCCAACTAACATCATCACGAAATCAAACATCTCAACATTCCATGGGGTCCTCGACCCAATACACAGAATAGCACCACAATACTATCAAAGGCACAATCTCTCATTCGACATATCCTGCTCAAGACCCCGACATTAACCCTGAGGTTTCACAAACCTCCTTGGTTAATTAACCCTGATACCAACGCTTTAAAAACAAGTTGAAACAAGCTTTCAAAAACACGAATCGCGGTCTATATCAAGACAAACATTTAAAAGTGAGTTGAAAGAATTTGAGATACGAACATCATTCGGTAACGGGGTCTTAGCTATCACTCAAATACCCGTAACCAATAAGCCTGCCAGGCGCCTCCCTTGCGCACCTGTGTACCGGCGTTCACTCCATCATGGTGGCCGCTCATTGAACATGTAACCGCGCCGGCGATCACTCCCGCAAGAGCCGCCCCTTGCGCGCGCATTAGGTAACATCGGCGTTCACCACCCATATGGAGCCGCACATTGCAGCATATACCAGGCCGGAGTGCACGCCCCGCCCTCAGAGGTTCCCGGATACGACGTTTCTCACAACAAGTATCCACATTATTTCAAACATCAAGCACTCGGACAAACGTCACAACAATTTTCGACTCGGTACATCAAGTCACACAATTTCTCCGCCAGTCCATAACCACAGAAATAAACAATAACACGCACGTTATCAATCAAACTCAATCACAATAAGCCTTCAAGCATAACCAATCAACACCGCACATATATCTCTATATTGCGGCTCAACCGAATATATATATTTATATATATAGATATACAGATATATATATATATATAACCTTACTATATTATATGAATAACTATAGTTCATCCATCAATCCAAGTTGAGTACGTCAACTAGTGTTAGCATTCATCACTCGTCGATCACCGACATAAGCATATATATCAATATACGTATATACATACATATATTTAACATATAAATATATACAAATATATATATATATATACACATATATACATCCGTATAAACTCATACACTTCGACAACAATGATTTCACGCAGTTACAATTCGTATATCGAGGTACTTGCCTTGGTAATCTCTCGCGGGGACTCCGAAAGTACGGTCGGTTGGCAAAATCCGGAACTCCAACGAAAACAACGATCGGAAGGGCTCAACACCAGATTTTTGTAGGGAAATCATCCCTAATATCCTATCATCGAATAAACAATCAATCACATGAGGAAAAACATCACAAAACGACCAAATTCCTCTCTACGGCATTTTCCCGGACACCTTGAAGGCGTCAAACGGAAGTTCATATAATCGACGAATCGGAAATGGTAAAACTGTGGAAAGATGATGAAAATGATAGAATACAACTTAATCTACAATTATCCATCAGTAATTTAAGTTCATAAGGCTCAAACGTACGAAATCTACCAAGATCCCCAAATCCAACTCAATATTCAAAGTTTTCTTGAATAATCCTTCAATAATCCAATGAATAATCGAACATATCCATAATCATGCGTATATCACTTCATACAACATGATCTTAACATCCAAAACATCATATTTCAACACAAATCGAAAATCCAAGAGATTTGATGAATATTACCTTTGAAGATCCAAGCACTTTTGATCCGAAGAACACGCGTTAGATCGACTATCCGGGCTTCACAATCGAAAGGAAATGAAGAAAATCAAACCCTCGAGTGATGGATGATGAAAGGTTCCTCCCCTCAAGCTCTCTCTCTCTCTCTCTCGCAGGTTGAAGAAAAGTGGAAGAAATGAGCTGAACACGCTCAAAAACACAATTATAGAGTTGACTGCCCTATGTGCCGCGGACCGGCCGAAGTGTGCCGCGGAACAGGGCCAAAAATGCCCCCCAGTGGTCGGCAGTGTGTCGCGGCCCCGTCGGCATGTGCCGCGGCACAAGGTACAGACGGGTTTGGCCGAAAATGCAATACGAGTGTGCCGCGGCCCGGACGGGTGTGCCGCGGCAGTGACTCGGCAGTGTTCCGCGGCCCTTCCGGCATGTGCCGCGGCACAAGGTACAGCGTGATCGGCCAAAAACTGTAAAATGTGTGTGCCGCGGCGCACACTCCTTGTGCCGCGGCCCACACCCCCTTGGGTCCTAAAATGATGAAAAATGACCCGGGAAGGGAATAAAAGCAATAGGAATAGATATTTGGGAACCAATAACACGAAATAGAAGTACGGAAACCCCAAAACGGTGGTTCCAAGTAATGATTGCAAGGGTTCGTCCAACAAGAATATCAGCGCCCGGCTGTCGTGGCCTGACGACTCGATTCCTAAAAACGCACAGAACGAACACGACGAAATGCTCACGGACAACAACATTGATCCGAAATAAAATTAATATACAACAAATCACCACATATGGCCATAAACACAAAATCGATTGTCGAGAAAAATAATACCAACGCTTGGAAATCGAGAAATTTCCGGCCAAAAAAAAAAATCGAATTAGTCAGAATAAAAATCTCAGATATTACATTCTACCCCCCTTAAAATAAGTTTCGTCCTGAAACTTAAAATAGAGAGCGGCGGAACTATCAAGGAAATAACTACTTGCTCAGCCCCAAAACATCACGAGCAATGCGCGAATGCGAGGTTCTAAAAATGTAAGTGAACACGATAAGTCGAGGTGGAGGAGTATGAATTTCGAGACAAAAGCTCAAAGAGTTAAGAAAATCACAAGACGGCTCAGACGTCCTGAAACCATGTTTCGAGCTCGACCAACTGCATCCAAGTTCATAACACATTCGGAAGTGTTACTTGCACGCGTGGTAATAATAGTTTCGAACAAAATTTGCAAGGATTAAGTTCAAATATGGAAGGACCACAAATAATCCACGGGATTTAACAAAACAGCTCCGAAATTCGTTCGGAGGATGGTAGGCTAAGTAGAACAAGGCAGTTTAAAATCGTCGAAAGGATCATCATTGAATTACCAACAATGAAAAGTCACACAATACCGGAAATACTAAGAAAGTACGGGTAATACACTCACCCATACTAAAAAGACATTTCGATCCCGAAACTTAGGACAACAATAGTTGGAAATATATAGCAGTGAAATGAAGAACGATCAAAGTCACGATTGTTCAAAACAGCAACGATTAGGACATATTACAAAATATTCATCCTCCCATGTTAGACTCTTCAGAAGGAGACATAGGGTTTCGGGACATTCTCCGGTCACTTGCTCTGATCGCCAGTAGGGTAGCATTCTTTGCCAATTCGGAAATTATCTCACAATGCTTCTCCCGATGACCTTCACACCCGCACCGGTAACAAGTCAAGAGTGGAAAGGGACAATTTGCATGAACATGTCCCTGACGATTGCAGTTGAAGCACCCTCCCTTCTTACCGAGAGTCACCGATGCTGGCTTGGGATTCCCAGCGCTCACTCCCGATCGCGAAGACGACGCGTTCGAATGACATGGGAGTTTGGGAGCCTTAGACTCTTCACCGACCAAAAATTTCCCAGATGTCCTCGGTCTCTTGGCTTCGCTCTTGGGCTCGACCACTGAGGAGATTTCATAGGATATCGTTTGTTCTGGATACTCCTGCACCGTAGCATGAATCTTGGTCGTACGAACCACCTCACCGCTTCTATTTCCATCATCACGTCTACATTCGCCGAGGCTCGACATACTAATACGGATAACACCGTTCAACAGTATTAGTTTATCAGTCGTACAATATACCACAATTATCAACCCGAGTTTTAGTTAGCATCCTTAGAATAACGGTAATATCGTAAAGCACAAAGTTTTATGAAGTCAATTTCGAGTCCTTCGACGAGGACGATCATTATATGTATGCACTTAATGAAAAAAAATTTTTTTTTTGAAAAAGAGGGCTAGTCACGTTGCGCCCAAGACTCATAAATACTGTCTTTTATTTTGGAAGAGGAAGTTTATATAACGACTCTAAAAATTATTTTCGAGTGATATATAAAAGAGAAAAATTCAAAATTGAATTGTAACTAATTTGAAATATTTCAAAAGTGTTAGAGTCCCAATACCACAATTTTGAAAATCTTTCCTCTTCTACCAAAATGTTTATTCGAAAGAATTTTCCATCGAGATACGTGACCATTTAACATGACGACATTAAATCATGGCTTTTCACAATGTTAGAAAATTTCAAAGCACCACTTTAAAATATTCGTGATACTACAGTGTCGTGGGCCCCGTGCCGGAACCTACCAGGCTAAAAATCATTTTAAAAAAATGTTCAAAATGCCAAAAAGGTCGATGTCGGTAATATTCTCAAATACTCACAAAAGTCATTTATAAAATATCAAATACCGTCATAAGAATACTATCAAAACGTGCAAGACCAAAATATCAAAACTCGGTTTGCAAGATACCAAAAGCCATCTTAAAATACTCATGCGGTGGATAAAATTATCATTCATAAATTTATTCTAATAAAGTGCAGAAAAAGATAAATATGCTCGACTTCTGAAGCATACTACATAACCATTTTTACTCGGACCGCATACGCATGTTATATCCTAAAACAATAATATCACCAACAAGTTCCAATTCCTAGTTCACATTAAACATATTAGCACAATATAATCAAATACGTATATAAGGGGACTTACGATCGGGAGGCTTACCATCACAGATTGCCAGAAGATGATGTCGGAACCACGATACTAATCACAACTCTGATGCGCGCGACTTACACAAGACATGGACTTGACCCAACGGCCTAACTTTTTCGCAAACCTAATCTCGGATACCATAAATGTAACACCCCCAGAATACGTCCGGGAATGTCACACGCCGTAGGCCCTTCTCACAAGGATCTACCAGGCTACACTCCAATAGACTACTCAAATGATTGACCGACCGGGGTCAATCTAATTACAAAGCAGACCGACAAGGTCATTAAACAATTCAGAACTAATGAAATTCACATCTCAATGACAAGAATAAACTTTAATACAGAAAGAAATGACAACTCAATTTAATAAATGAAAACTACACCCATGCAAGGGTGAATACTCGACCAAAATGGGAATACCGACCAAAGTGAAAACAAAATGAAAGACTCTGACTCTTGTGTGATTAGCATCGTCGTCTTCCATCTTCTTCCAAGCCAATCCCGTGACTACTCCCGAGCTGCCAAAACCTGAGCGCATAACAGGCACCCACCCCCCGAAAACTCGGGGGTTAGCAAACTGGAATTTTTCTAGTGCAAGTACATAATATACAAGATATACGAACAATAACAACACAAAATTCAACCACCGCGAAGCCTTAACATAATCCACACAATTCCACAAACAGCACATCAAAGCATTCGTTTACACAAGGTGAAAGGTAATCATATAGCCATATTCCCTTTACGGATCATAACATCAATGAATCTCTAAAGCAAGCCCAATGAGTGAAAAGATCTAGCTTGAAAAACCCCTTTTATAAAAGGAAAACCAATTTGATAAGATAGTTTCAAAATATTATTATTGACTCGGGCCGTCTTGGGGTTTTAAAAATCGAATGGGAATACTTTTGGAAATAATTTCAAAAGCTCTCGGGTCCTTGACCCAATATATGGAAAACAATTACAGGAAAACCAAGTCAACTTATTCGGGGTCCTCGACCCAATTTATATAACACTGTCACAAACGAAGTCATTACAACATCTCACAGGGTTCTCATCCCAATCCAACTAACATCATCACGAAATCAAACATCTCAACATTCCATGGGGTCCTCGACCCAATACACAGAATAGCACTACAATACTATCAAAGGCACAATCTCTCATTCGACATATCCTGCTCAAGACCCCCGATTAATTAACCCTCGGAGGTTTCGTCAAACCTCCTTGGTTAATTAACCCTGATACCAACGCTTTAAAAACAAGTTGAAACAAGCTTTCAAAAACACGAATCGCGGTCTATATCAAGACAAACATTTAAAAGTGAGTTGAAAGAATTTGAGATACGAACATCGTTCGGTAACGGGGTCTTAGCTATCACTCAAATACCCATAACCAATAAGCCTGCCAGGCGCCTCCCTTGTGCACCTGTGTACCGGCGTTCACTCCATCATGGTGGCCGCTCATTGAACATGTAACCGCGCCGGCGATCACTCCCGCAAGAGCCGCCCCTTGCGCGCGCATTAGGCAACATCGGCGTTCACCACCCATATGGAGCCGCACATTGCAGCATATATCAGGCCGGAGTGCACGCCCCGCCCTCAGAGGTTCCCGGATACGACGTTTCTCACAACAAGTATCCACATTATTTCAAACATCAAGCACTCGGACAAACGCACAACAATTTTCGACTCGGTACATCAAGTCACACAATTTCTCCGCCACTCCATAACCACACAAATAAACAATAACACGCACGTTATCAATCAAACTCAATCACAATAAGCCTTCAAGCATAACCAATCAACACCGCATATATATCTCTATATTGCGGCTCAACCGAATATATATATTTATATATATATATATATATAACCTTACTATATTATATGAATAACTATAGTTCATCCATCAATCCAAGTTGAGTACGTCAACTAGTGTTAGCATTCATCACTCGTCGATCACCGACATAAGCATATATATCAATATACGTATATACATACATATATTTAACATATAAATATATACATATATATATACACATACATATATATATATATATACACATATATATACATCCGTATAAACTCATACACTTCGACAACAATGATTTCACGCAGTTACAATTCGTATATCGAGGTACTTGCCTTGGTAATCTCTCGCGGATACTCCGAAAGTATGGTCGGTTGGAAAAATCCGGAACTCCAACGAAAACAACGATCGGAAGGGCTTAAAACCAGATGTTTGTAGGGAAATCGTCCCTAATATCCTATCATCGAATAAACAATCAATCACACGAGGAAAAACATCACAAAACGACCAAATTCCTCTCTGCGGCATTTCCCCGGACACCTTGAAGGCGTCAAACGGATGTTCATATAATCGACGAATCGGAAATGGTAAAACCGTGGAAAGATGATGAAAATGATAGAATACAACTTAATCTACAATTATCCATCAGTAATTTAAGTTCATAAGGCTCAAACGGATGAAATCTACCAAGATCCCCAAATCCAACTCAATATTCAAAGTGTTCTTGAATAATCCTTCAATAATCCAATGAATAATCGAATATATCCATAATCATGCGTATATCACTTCATACAACATGATCTTAACATCCAAAACATCATATTTCAACACAAATCGAAAATCCAAGTGATTTGATGAATATTACCATTGAAGATCCAAGCACTTTTGATCCGAAGAACACACGTTAGATCGACTATCCGGGCTTCACGATCGAAAGGAAATGAAGAAAATCAAACCCTCAAGTGATGGATGATGAAAGGTTCCTGCCCTCAAGCTCTCTCTCTCTCGCAGGTTGAAGAAAAGTGGAAGAAATGAGCTGAACACGCTCAAAAACGCAATTATAGAGTTGACTGCCCTGTGTGCCGCGGCCCGGCCGAAGTGTGCCGCGGCACAGGGCCAAAAATGCCCCCCAGTGGTCGGCGGTGCCGCGTCGCCGGGCGTGTGCCGCGCACAAGGTAGACGGTTTGGCCGAAAATGCACACGAGTGTGCCGCGCCCGACGGGTGTGCCGCGGCGATACTGGCAAGGTGCCGCGGCCCTCGCTGCATGTGCCGCGGCACAAGGTACAGTGCTCGGCCAAAAACTGGAAAATGTGTGTGCCGCGGCGCACACTCCTTGTGCCGCGGCCCACACCCCCTTGGGTCCTAAAATGATGAAAAATGACCCGGGAAGGGAACAAAAGCAATAGGAATAGATATTTGGGAACCAATAACACGAAATGGAAGTACGGAAACCCCAAAACAGTGGTTCCAAGTAATGATTATAAGGATTCGTCCAACAAGAATATCAGCGCCCGGCTGTCGTGGCCTGACGACTCGATTCCTAAAAACGCACAGAACGAACACGACGAAACGCTCGCGGACAACAACATCGATCCGAAATAAAATTAATATACAACAAATCACCACATATGGCCATAAACACAAAATCGATTGTCGAGAAAAATAATACCAACGCTAGGAAATCAAGAAATTTCCGGTCAAAAAAAAATCGAATTAATCAGAATAAAAATCTCAGATATTACACTCGTTTCTGGAAAGTCTTCTATAAAGAATTAGGAACCTCTTTGAGTTTTAGCACTAGCAGTCACCCCCAGACCGACGGGCAATCCGAGCGAACCATCCAGACCCTTGAAGACATGTTACAAGCTTGCGTACTAGACTTTCAAGGATATTGGGATCACCACCTGCCATTAGCCAAGTTTGCATACAAAAACAATTACCAATCGACAATCGAAATGGCACCATATGAATCTTTGTACGAGAGGAAGTGCCTGTTAGGAGTATGCCCTCGAATGCCACTCAGAGGTTGTTGAGTGAGGGCATTGTACTTGTAATCATGTAAACCATTAATATAAGGCAATGGATGATTCTTTATTTACTGGAAGTTACAGGCATTCCTAACTCGTAAATATACATATAGAAACTAGTCCGTGTATTTGAGAGTAAAACATTCCACTCCTTATTGGATAAGGGGGTCGGCACTGGAAAGGTTTATAGCTCAAATACCTAATCGTTCGCAAGTCGATGAAACTTGACTGGGCATTAAGTTTATGTGAAGACTTGTATAATGTGTTCTTTGACATGGAAAGTGCCTGTCGAACGCTAATGGTTAGTGGGAGCACACGTTATAGGTATGCTAATTAGATTAGTATACGCGAACCGACTCACCCTCGATTCGTCGCAGGGATTTCAATCCTGGACAGTCAATGACGGAATCGAAAGGTTGTGATAGGTATTCGTGAACCTTCGACTTGAGGATTTAGTAGGGATGTGCTTGTGACGTCAAGATTTTCATTAGAGTAGTTCGACCCTGTAAACCGGGAGGCAGGGGTCAACCTCGACGTGCATCTCAACGGGCAAGTAGAGGTCCTACTGAATACCAATATAGAATTCTTTCTCCCGTTAGTGAGCGGGATATATGTCCTATGCGGTTATTGGCAGATGAGATCATAAGTCTTTGGCCAAAGCATTAGAGTTAGTTGTATTAGATATACGAGAGCTCGATGATCTCGATTTGCATTAACGCATGCATAGTGTCAAGTACAGATAGGGTTTGACTGACCGTGACCCTATAACTTGATCGGGACATGTGAAAGAAAGGTTTATACGTTTACTGGTATTCACGATAGAATGGCTCTTGAATGATCCCATCATTCGTTCTCAGTTGGGGTACAGTGTAGGCCGCCAGGCTGGCTAGGTGGTGCTACTATGCTTTGGTTCCTCCCATTGCTGACTGAGACGGACCTACCGAGTCGTGCAATAGGATTGATGACGGAATGAATCGAGCTTATTCTCTTATTATGAATATTGGATATTGGATATCTAATTAATTGGGACATTGGATATCTAAATTGATTTATTGGATAAATTAATTTACGGCCTAATGAACTAAATACATTAGTGGGTGATTAATTTAATTCAAGAATATAATTATTTCTTGGAGAAATTAATTATGTTATTATGTATTTGATATGATTAATTAATTGGATTAATTAATTTTTATAAATACATCGGAACGGAATCGGAGTTTATCTATTTGGACTCGCGTAAGTCCGAAATGGACCGAACTCCTCCTACCCTTCTAGATGGCCAGCCCCCCCACTTTCCATCCACCTTCCCATCTTGTTCTTTTGTGTCCATTTTATAATGGATGAAAAAGACTTGTAAGGAATCTCATGTGGATAAGTTGGTTGATGTGGGAGTATAATATATGATGGTAGACTTCCTCTCTCTCATTGATTGATTTCATACGGTTCACTGAGAGAGAAAAATATTTTCCTCTAGTCTTCTTCTTGTTCATCACATTGAACTTGAGTTTTCTTGGAGAAAAATCAAGAAATTAAAGTGATAAAGTGAGTTATACACTAGAGTGTTGTAATCACAAATCAAAAGCTTCATCACTTAGCTCTTGCCGTATCCTTGGAGGATAGCAAGGTGATCGTCGTTCCGTTCATTTTTTCTGGCGCGTGGCAAGTAGAGACGCGGTGTTTTCGGCATTGGATCATGCAAGAGCTTGGAGCGGATTGGATCGTAAGGAATGCAATCTAAAGCTTAGGGAATATCTCAAGAGAAGGACACCGTTTAATCAACGACTACAAGGGTATGTTTTCTCGTATCCTTTGTGTTTCATTCTAATATTCATATATACGTAGCTCGATCGATCCTCGTAGCGATTCGGGTCAAATTAATTTTCATTTTACCACTTCTACTGGGCCTTCGTTTTAGGCACCGAATCCCAACAGTAGTATCGGAGCAAGGTCTTGCGATCGTATATACGATATTAGCATTTGGAATGCTTGATTAGATGGTGAATGATTTGGAATCATTTTAGTCATAATCGTGGTATATGTTTTTCGTTCGTTCTAGTTGTGTTTTTCGTAAGTTTATGTCTAAATATAAATCTTAAATTTCTGGGAAATATGATTTATATTGAAGATATGAAAGTCAGAAAATATTGATATTGGATATCCGGTCGAAAATCTAGTCCCGAATCGTCGTCGGACGACTTTTTGGACAAAAGGTGTAATCTGGCCGAGGGTGACTCGACCATGTCCTGGGTGACTCGGCCGTCCCGGCACCGCAAAGTCACCGCTGTGCACTGACACAGTGTCAGGCGACACGGCCGTGTCTGGACGGCAGGCTGTCGGGATGACCCGACCGTGTCATTTGGACACGGCTGATTCTGGCAGAATAGTCTAGGACACTGTCGGCACGACCCGACTGTGTCAGGTGACACAGGCCGTGTCTGGCCGGCAGACTACCGGCATTGTCTCGGCTGTGGCAGGCCAGTTTCGCCTTCGCTCAATTTTTTCGTGTATTCTTGAAAATTAATCTTCCATATATTAAATTGGATTTAATATGATTAAAATGATTTATGGTATTTTATTTTATAAGGGAAATTTGATTAATTGGAATATTTATGGGTGACCGAATTATTTGAACGTTTTTCATATTACCAGTTGGGTGAATCGATTGGATCGGTTCGTATTATTGATTGGATTAATGTATCTCTACCTTTCCCATTTATATAGTATTTATTGGATGAATGCTTTTGAATGGGGATGTGGTTCTTGGACTTAGCTTTGAATCGTTCGTTTTATTCGATTGGGTTGTAAAGGCCGTTTTGAGCCTATTTATTTTACTAGAAATATTTGTATCTAGGATGCAATTTTCAATGTAAAATTTATATGTAATGACGAAGACCGGAGGAAGATCTGTTTCGAGAAGACGAAGATTCAAGACGAAGACTTGTAATTAGATTACGGAGTTTTTGTTTTCTAGGAACGGTACATGAACCACATGTTGGTAGCAACTAGGTTGTGAATGGTTGTTTCATATTGTATGAATGCCACAAACACGCTTAAATGATTAATGTGCAAAGTGTAACATTAATCAGGAAAATTCTCCCACGATAAATTATTAAGTTTATAAGGTTTCAAGGTTTTCTTTCCCTCCATCGAGCTTTCGGGAAATTGAAATCCAAAAACCGGATGTGCTATGCTTCCGAGTTATCGAGGTAGTCATTCGGGGAGGATGGATAAATTACCGGGAGAACATTGGATGCCTTCGGTTGGAGCAAATTTTATCCCTAGAAACCTGATAGGTTGCCGAATAAGATTCAATTGTGAAACAGATTTGCGTCGATGGTATAAACTTAACTTGTTCACGAACCATAGAAACCGTATAGGTTGAGGGGAGTGAACAAGGGGAAAAAGAAGATCGAATCATCCATTAGATGGGTTGGTGTTGGACACCACTTTATGAAAATTAATAGACTAGAAACCTGTTCGGTTGCCTTCGATTAAGATTTATAAAGAACTCGATCGCCACTATGAAGTAGAGCGGATGATACTTCCAGGTTTCACATGGGAGTGTGTTATTCCGATAAAAATAGTGGGAGCTGGGTAACAAGAATAGAAAAGACCTTAATTCTATACTCAGATCATAATTATAACAAGTCACTAATTAATCTATTATACTTAATGCAGATATAACTCTCAATATGACAATGAATCTACTCGCAATTCTACTCGAAAAGAACACCCTGATTGGACCTAACTTTGTGGACTGGCTCCACAATCTGATGATTGTCCTCAGTATAGAGGCACTGGGATATGTCTTGGAGACGGACATTCCGGCGCCTCCTGTGCGGACCAAAGCCAATCAGGAAGAGATCGAAAACCACGAAAAGTGGGTTAAGGATGACGTAAAAGTCTGTGCCTACATGATGGCTTCTATGTCTAATGAGCTTCACAGAGCTCATGAGAAAATGACTTCTGCTAGGCAGATTCTATCTCACTTAATCGAACTTTATGGTGAGCACAACAGAACTGCTAGATATGAGATATCCAAGCAACTGTTTGGTGCAAGGATGGAGGAAGGTGAGAAGGTTGGGGAACACGTCCTCAAAATGATATCCATGATCGAGAGATTGGAGGCTCTTGATTTTAAAATGGATACTTCTCTCCAAACCGACCTTATCCTAAAGTCTCTCCCTGATTCCTTCTCAGAGTTTCTTATGAACTTCAACTGCAATGAGATTGCATGAAACTAAGCTGGGCTAATGAACAAACTGGTGACCGCTCAGTCTCAGATGAAGACTCTGCGGATGAAGGAGTCTGCCCTTGTGATTTCTTCTGGATCTCAGAGGTCTATGAATAAGAAGAAAAAGACCAAGAAGCAGACTGGACCACAAGTTAAGGACCTTAAAGGAAAGGGCAAGGCCCCGAAGGTTCCAAAAGGTAAGAAGAAGAAGGACGCTTGTCTCAAGTGTGGTGAGCTGGGCCACTGGGCTAGAGACTGTCCAATTCTTCATGGCGCTTCAGGTACAGAACTTTTAGTTTTGGAAACAAGTTGTTCTGCTACTGTATTTTCTACTTCCTGGATACTGGATTCTGGTGCTAATTATCATATTTGTACCATGAATCAGGATCTAGAACAAAGTAGGAAGCTTGGAGCTGGAGACGTTATGATCACAGTCGGAAGCGGGCATAGTGTCGAGGCAACTGACATAGGATCACTTCTTTTGGGTTTAGAATCTGGCTTTGTTTTGACTTTAGAAGATGTACTTGTTTTGCCCAAGGGGCATAAAAACATTGTATCCATTCCGGTCATGGACCGAAAAGGCTTTTCATTTTTCATTGGTGATGGTTCCTGCAAAATTTATTTCAGAAATAAACTAGTGGATACTGCTACATTGTTAAATGAATTGTATCATCTAAATCTCAGCAACAAAGTAGTTGTGAATACAATGACTAGAAAACGTGGTAGTGATGAAACCAATCAAGTTTTGAAATGGCATCTTAGACTTAGTGATGTTGGTCAGACCAAGGTTTACAAGATGGAAAAAGAGGGACTTATGGGTCTATTGGGATCGGATCCTTTTATTACTTGTGAATCTTGCCTTAAAAGCAAAATGACTAAGTCCCTCTTCACAGGGACTTTTGAGCCGCTGATAAATTGGGATTAATCCATACTGACGTATGTGGTGCTTTGGAAGCAGCACATGACGGATATCAATATTTCCTTACGTTTCCAGACGATCATACTAGGTATGGTTATGTATACTTAATGAAACATAAATCCGAGGCTTTTGAGAAATTACAGGAATTCAAGGCCCTAGTCGAAAAAGAAACTGGTAACCATATCAAAGCACCTCGGGCGGACCGAGGTGGCGAGTATATGAGTACAGATTTTGACGAGTTCCTGAAGGAACATGGAATAGTATCACAACTAACACCTCTATGTACTCCTCAGTTAAATGGTGTGTCAGAAAGAAGGAACCAGACCTTGTTGGACATAGTCTGTTTCCATGCCGGGGTATACTGACTTACCGATTTACCTATGGAGGTATACACTCCTGACTTCGACAAATATCTTGAATAGATCTCCTTCGTAATACGTTCTTAAAACTCCACATGAGATGTGGGAGGGAAAGAAACCAAGTCTTAATCATATTAGGATTTGGGGATGTCTCGCCTATGTCAAAAAGACTAAGGTGGATAAGTAGGAAGCTAGGTCCGTGAGGAGACATTTCATTGGATTCCCATATGAGACGATGTGTTATCTATTCTACATGCCTAAAGATCGAAAGATCATTATTGCTTTGCATGCACACTTCCTGGAAGAAGAGTTCATTTAGGAAGGCGGAGCAGGTAGAAATATTTCTTTAGAATAATACAATGAAATTCTTCAGGAGACATCTGTGCAAGAAAAAATGGAACCAAACCTTCTATAATAAACACAAGTACAACCGCCTCGTAGGTCAAGTAGGGTGTCTCATTTACCTAATAGGTATGGTCTTGTGCACTTGTAGGAGCTGGGTCTCCATGAGGTCCCTAGTGATAGCCAAGAGACAGTCAAAGAGTTTGACTTCGTGCAAAATGAAGAGGAACCTTGTGTATACTAGAGGGTTAGTGGGAGCAAGATCACATTCTTAGTACTATATGTAGATGACAATCTACTAATAGGAAATGATGTGGGAATGCTCAGTTCTGTGAAATCTTGGCTTTCGAGTAATTTCTCATAAAAGACTTGGGAGAAGCAACCTATATTCTCGGGATACGACTACTGGGATAGAGCGAATAGAATGATAGGTCCTTCCTAAGCCCTCTATATAGATAAAATCTTAAAATGTTTTAAGATGGATTACTCTAAAAGATGGTTCCTACCGATGCGAAATGGTATAAAACTGTCCTCGGTGATGTGTCCTCTGGGTGAGGAACAACGAAAGGAAATGAGTTATATACCACATGCTTTGGACGTGGGTAGCCTTCTGTATGCTTTATTGTGTACAAGACTTGACATTACACATACTGGAAGCGTGGTAAGTAGGTTTCAGGCAAACCCAGGTGGGAACATTGAACCACAGTAAAGAACGTTCTCAAGTTCTTTGGAAGAACTAGAGATCTGGTTCTTTAATTTGGTGATGAAGAACTGAATGTGAAGGGATTCGTTCATTTAGACTTCCAAGGACAGAAAGACGACTCAATGTATATTTCTGGCTAAATTTCACTCTTAATGGAGAAGAAGTAACTTGGCATAGTGCCAAGCTTAGCGCGACTGCTGATTCCACCAGTAAGACTGAGTATCAAGCAGCCTCGGAGGCTTCTAAGGAAGGGTTTTGGATTAGAAGTTACTGGGTAAACTTCACGTGACACCATGTGCTACGCCGCCTGTTTTCATTTTTATACGATAACAATTGGGCGGTAGCACAGGCCTGGGTGCCTAGGTTTCATAATAATACGAAACATATTGAGAGCGAGTATCATCTTGTAAGAGAATTTGTTCGCAAAGAGATACATTATGCTGCATAGAGTAGAGTCAGCCGACAACGTCGCTGATCCACTGACCAAGCCACTTTCTCAAATTACCTTAGAACGTCATCTGGAGAACATGGGTATTAGATACCATAGTGTGTGGCATTGAGTGCAAGTGGGAGACTGTTAGGAGTATGCCCTCGAATGCCACTGAGTGGTTGTTGAGTGAGGGCATTGTACTTGTAATTATGTAAACCATTAATATAAGGCAATAGATGTTACTTTATTTACTAGAAGTTACAGGCATTCCTAACTCGTAAATATACATATAAAAACTAGTCCATGTATTTGAGAGCAAAATGTTCCACTACTTATTGGATAAGGGGGTCGGCATTGGAAAGGTTTATAGCTCAAATACTTAATCGTTCGCAAGTCGATGAAACTTGACTAGGTGTTAAGTTTATGTGAAGACTTGTATAACATGTTCTTTGACATGGATAGCCTATCGAACGCTAATGATTAGTGGGAGCACACGTTATAGGTATGCTAATTGAATTTGTATACTCGAACCGACTCACCCTCGAGTCGTCGCACGGATTTCACTCCGGTACAGTCAATGACGGAATCGAAAGGTTGTGATAGGTATTCGTGAACCTTCGACTTGAGGATTTAGTAGGGATGTGCTTGTGACGTCAAGATTTTCATTAGAGTAGTTTGACCCTATAAACCGGTAGGCGGGGGTCAACCTCGACGTGCATCTTGACAGGCAAGTAGCAGGTCCTACTGAATACCAAGATAGAATTCTTTCTCCCATTAGTGAGCGGGCTATATGTCCTATGCGGTTATTGGCAGATGAGATCATAAGTCTTTGGCCAAAGCATTGGAGCTAGTTGTATTAGATACACGAGAGATAGATGATCTCGATTTGCATTAACGCATGCATAGTGTCAAGTACAGATAGGGTTTGACTGACCGTGACTCTATAACTTGATCGGGACATGTGAAAGAAGGGTTTATACGTTTACTGGTATTCACGACAGAAAGGTACTTGAATGATCTCATCATTCGTTCTCAGTTGGGGTACAATGTAGGCCGCCAGGCTGGCTAGGTGGTGCTACTACTCTTTATTTCCTCCGATTGTTGACTGAGACGGACCTACCGAGTCGCGCAATAGGATTGACGACGGAATGAATCGAGCTTATTCTTTCACTATGAATATTGGATATTGGATATCTAATTAATTGGGACATTGGATGTCTAAATTGATTTATTGGATAAATTAATTTACGGCCTAATGAATTAAATAAATTAGTGGGTAATTAAATTAATTCATGAATATAATTATTTCTTGGAGAAATTAATTATGTTATTATGTATTTTATATGATTAATTAATTGTATTAATTAATTGATATAAATACATCGGAACGGAATCGAAGTTTATCTGTTTGGACTCGCGTAAGTCCGAAATGGACTGAACTCCTCCTACCCTTCTAGATGGCCGGCCCCCCCACTTTCCATCCACATTCCCATCTTGTTCATTTGTGTCCATTTTATAATGGATGAAAAAGACTTGTAAGGAATCTCAAGTGGATAAGTTGGTTGATGTGGGAGTAGAATATATGATGGAAGACTTCCTCTCTCTCATTGATTGATTTCATACGGTTCACTGAGAGAGAAAAATATTTTCCTCTAGTCTTCTTCTTGTTCATCACATTGAACTTGAGTTTTCTTGGAGAAAAATCAAGAAATTAAAGAGAGAAAGTGAGTTATACACTTAGAGTTTTCTAATCACAAATCAAAAGCTTCATCACTTAGATCTAGCCATACCCTTGGAGGATAGCAAGGTGATCGTCGCTCCGTTCGTTTTTTCCGGCGCGTGGCAAGTAGAGACGCGGTGTTTTCGGCGTTGGATCATCCAAGAGCTTGGAGCGGATTGGATCGTATGGAAATCAATCTAAAGCTTGGGGAATAGCTCAAGATAAGGACACCGTTTAATCAACGACTACAAGAGTATGTTTTCTCGTATCCTTTGTGTTTCGCTTTAATATTCGTATATACGGAGCTCGATCGATCCTCGTAGGGATTCGGATCGAATTAATTTTTGTTTTACCGCTTCCGCTGGGCCTTCATTTTAGGCACTGAATCCCAACAGTGCCGATCTCCACTCCACTGGGAAATTGATGACCAGTGGATGCCGAAGACTCAACGGACAAAACCCTCACTGATGAACATAGATTTTGTGAAAGAAGCCGTGGATAAAGTTCAATTGATTAAGGATAGGATCCGCACTGCTCAGAGCAGACAGAAGAGTTACGCCGATCAGCATAGGAAGATATAGAATTTGAAGTAGGAGATCAAGTCTTCCTGAGGCTAACACCACTGAAGGGTTTAATAGTGTCAAGGAAAGGAGGAAACTTGAGTCCCCGATATCTAGGACCATTCAAAATCATGGAAAGAATTGGACGATTGGCGTACCGGTTGGAATTACCATCCAATCTGGCTGGAATGCACGATGTTTTCCATGTCTCGAGATTAACGTAGTATCATCCAGACCCGGCACACATTCTTACTTCTGACATTCCACCAATCAAGGATAACTTGTCTTATGAAGAAAGGCCGATCAAGATCCTCGAGCGGCAGGTACACGAATTGAGGAAGAAGCGAATTCCTTTAGTTAAAGTCGTCTGGTCAAATCATAACAGAGAGGAAGACGCTACGTGGGAGGCTGAGGAAGAAGTGAAGAAATCCTATCCCGAACTGTTCAGGAAGGAATTTGGGGACCAAATTCTTCTAAGGAAGGGAGGATGTAAAACCCCTTAGATTTGATCACTTATCATGTACAACGTACTAAATTATGATGTACTTTAATAACATTTGTTTTAAGATATGATATAATCTACGTCTAATTTTATGTTATTCCACTCATTAATTTCGTAAATTTTATTTATAAACTAAATAATAAAATTAAAGTAGAATATTGATTCACCTAAAGGACTATGTGTTAATACCTAATTATATATAAACTCACTAATGGACTCAAACCCAACTCAATAAAATTCTTAAGACTTGAATTTACAATTTAAAGCCCAATTCAACTAATTAAATCACCAACTATTACAATTATAGCTATACACTTAAATTAAAAAATATATAACATATATATATATATATACATGGGCAGCCAAGGTGGGAGAAAAGAGGAAGAGTGTGAATTTTTCTAGAGTCTTCACCTTCCCATGCAAGACCACATTCAATTGTCTTACATACACCCACACATTACCAAGCCCTAAAATCACACTATAAATGCCTACACTTAATACAAGCCACCCTTTTACACTTACACAACACACAAAAATCTGCACCAGAGGGAGAGTTGAGAGAGAGGGCCGAAAATTTTGGAGGAGGAAGAAGATGAATTCAAGTAAGAATAGGTAACCCAACTCCCTACATCTCCTTCTATAATTTATAGTTATAATCTTCATATACTAACTTAAATCTCATCATGCAAATAAAATACACCTCCATGGTGTAATGTTGGTCATGGCCGAATCATCATATAAGTGAAAGAAAGGTCATCTTCCAACTTACAAGACTTAGAACCAACCGTAGCAACGAAAAATCGAGGTGGGTGAAAATCCTTTCAAAACTCCTAAAGTAAATAATTCTTTCTTTATTTTGTGATGCATATACAAATCTGAAATCTTCAATATTTATTGAGAAACATGTTAAGATGTTCATGATAAAATATATGCTATGATTTTTTTATATATACTTAGAAATATATATATTGTTTTCCTTAAGTTTTATTTCAAAAATTATGAAATATTATGACGCATGCGTGAATCTGAAAATTTGTGTAATGTATGCCTTTAGAGGTATGTATATGGCTCTATCAATATGTATTATATTTCTCTTGGGTTTAAGTTATAACCGATTTGGTAGACGAATTTCGATGATGTGAAAAATTAAAAATTTCGTGTCTTCTTCAAAATTTTAGTATAAACTCTACCAAAATCTGGAATTTTGTGTTATATGATTTTGTTATGGTGTTTGGATAACTTATATGTGGCAAAAACGAGACATGAAAATAAGTAAACGGAATTTAAGGGCATAAATTGTAATTAATGGAAAATTATGGACTAATCTGAAAATTCCGAGAATAAACTGTTTTGTATCGTGAATAACATGTATTTTAACTTATATAAGCTGTCCGTAAAGTTTAAAACAAATCGGAGTTCATTATCTAAGCTCATTAGTCAATAATGAAATTTTCAAACAATTCAGGGGTCAAAATGCAAGAAATCAAATATTCTCGACCAAGTCCGAATTTTCTGGACTTTTCACAAATCTGGGATTTCCGGTTCATCACGAGCCATCTCGTAAAATTTTGCTAAATTCCGAGCTAAATTCGTAGCTCTAAATGCCTCGGAGCAATTTTATAAAGTTTTAGGGCAATATCGTAATTTCTGGAAATTTCAGTCCCAAAACTGGAAATTCCGAATCTCTTCTTAAATCTGAAATTGAAATAGTATCTTTGACCTTCTTATAAATTTTCGCGACCATCCGAGTTCATTTCATATCTCCAAAATGCTTAGGCTCAACCTAAGGGTATAAACGTCGTTTCGACCAACTTCAGAAAATTCTCGACTTCTTTTCATCGAACCTACCAATCCAATACATATGACTTGAATCCTTTAAAACCGTTGATGAAATATTGAGAATATTTTCAAATTAATATACAAGTCCTATCCCGTATTACCGTGCCACAAATATAAGTAACCATATTCCATACTTAATCAAAAGACGTAATTAATCTCACTGATCGAATGTTTAAGTGTTACTCGTGCTATGCAACTAACTGACAATTGTGACTGTTCGGGAACTAAGTGCTATACAAATAAAGTGCCATGGATGGGTCCGCCCTCTAACTCTATCGGGACAAAGTGCCACGTCGACTGATGGAGGCCACCTCTTGAACCCATACGAAACAGAGAGCTAACCTAGAATCCGGGGTACACCTCATGAACTGTAGGAGTCACCTCTTGAGTCCCAAATTGAGTCGGGACGGTTAGACCGAGTCTTGGATCGAGCAGCACGGCTGCGGTTCATGAACAAAGCTGTCGTTGTTGCCTATTCCCATAACCGAGGAATGGAGTGTTCCGAGGGACCTGGGTCGTAGAACTTGGGGTATAATCGCGATTATGGTGTGATTCGGGTATTGACCCACAAATAAGGACATACCGAGACCAGATAAGAGATAAGGAAACACACGCTAAGTGTGAGAGCGAAGGCTCAGCTACTGGGGCGACGGTCCAAATCTTGGGGCGACGGCCTATACTGCTAGGAGTAATAAGGATAGCCTAAAATCCAAAGTCCACATCGGCAGGATTCAAAGCTAGATTGACTGATTGACTGCTTGACTGATTGATTGACTTGACAGTTGTCCACGGGGACAGGATTATATTATTTCACTACTAAACGATTATCTTTCGATAAATCGGAGCATATCTTTGTAACCTTTTTCACTTTTCTTATAACTTGACAAAGTCATGCATCACATAAAATTTTCAAAGGAAAGAAAGCCACACTCGCACACGATCACCCACTCACTGAAACCTTTTGTCTCACCCCCCTACACCCACACCCACCCCCCCGTTTTCATTTTTAAACCAGAGAATGAGCAACCAACAGAAGACGAGGAAGGCTTTGTGGAAGAGACTGATTAGAAGACCGCCGCCTGGACTTAGAATTTCTGGTTTTATCCCCACTTGTAATGATTTACTATGTTCTGTACTTTGAATCGTCTATTATTTTTCCGCTGCAAAATTATGATCACTGTAATTTGATTATCAACTTTTGTTACAACGAATCTTAGAAAATCGGGTTAAGATCGTTGATTGAAAATTTTATCCAATCGTTATTTAGCTTCCGCTATTTATTGCCATACTTTTATTTCAATTATATGATTGATCGACCGGTGCGTCGCGCCCTCGTCTTTCCCGATTTTGGGGGCGTGACACCAAGAGGCCAAAGACGGTAATATATTTTAAATACTAAAATAGTCTCCAAAAATCTATTTTCCAATTACCGTAATAAAAGTCAAATTTAAAACTTGAAGGCCAAAATGCCAAAACTCGACAATTTCAAAATGTACATTAAGTCATCGCTTACACATACCGATAAGATTTTTTAAGGAAAGAGGTTCACGAATTAAACCAAATTTACAAAATACCCAAAAGGCCATTTTAAAGTATACACGAGTTGGTAAAATACCAGAGAGCCATTTTAAAATACACACGCAGCGAACATAGACATAGTTAAAAATACATTTGCAATGGAATATAACGAACAGCAAAATACTCGGTTCCCAAATACATGTTATTGCCAGTATCACCCGAGAAGCTCATCCCTTCACGACGGGGTCAACCACAATACTCAACAATGATAACGATCACATCACCATAAATAATTACATACCAATGTAATAACATAGTAAGAATACTACCAACGTAATCTTATCGTCATAACCTCACCAACTCATAGCAATCCATATCAAATCAATCCTTACCATAATCAACATTACACATTCTCAAATGACGAAATGAACTCAAATACAATCATCAGTATTGTATTCAAACAATTCCAAGAATTCTCAAAACATCATCATAACTCATAAGTGTGGAATAATCCATCCGTGCCAAATCCTGTCCGTCGGATAGCACAATCAAATACCAATCCTAATAAGAACCAAATATACACAATACATTTGTAGACCAATGACAGCAAAATCCCGAAACATCGACACAAGGTCCGAACGCTCATACGATCAATAACCATGATCAACCAAAATACCAACCAAGAATATCATTAACATGATAAACTTCAATACGACCAATCAAAGGTCAAAACACAACTGAGAATATCATCAACATGATAAACTCCAATACTACCAATGAAGGATCAACAACGACCAAGAATACGATCAACATGATAAACTTGAACATGATCAACAAAGGATCAACAACGACCGAGAATATCATCAACATGATAAACTCCAACACGATCAACAAAGGATCAACAACGACCGAAAATACCATCAACATGGTAAACTCCAAACAAGATCAAATATATTGGATCTCAAAGAAATAACCCCGACTGTCGAGCATACCCCTCAGGCGTATGAACAACCAGTCGCAAACTGTCAAACATACCCAATCATACATGGAGTATGAACGACCAATCAATATGGCTCAAGATGGACGTCACAATATGCGCGAAATGTGTCCGTGCACAAGCCACCCTGGGTATCGATCAAATACATGTGTGGTCTTGTACCTAATCAGTCTCACGAAGTATGTCTCGTGTGTACAGCTCAATGAGAGGTCAAGAACCCATCACATGACTATACGTGCCCATCTTGAAAATCCTACACATAACCAATCGGCACGCATATATGACTCCAGATATGTCACGACGCAACATGAAAATGAAACTCAAAGAATCACATATCTAATAAGGATCAAAAGACTCACCAAAGTGAACAACGACAAACTGACAATGAAAAGTCGACACGACCAATCAATATCCAAAACAACAATCCTGGGATCATCATCCCCAATGAATGATCAACACGATCAATGGTCTCAATACAAACAGTCCTGGGGTCAACATCCCTCAATGAAACAATCAATATGAATCCCATTATTCGAAACATCAACATAGAACATATACAACAATTTACCAGAATAATTATCCTCATAACTGAACAATACTTACATTACCTCAAATCCGGATACAATATATTTTTCCATGAACAAACATCCTTGAACGAATACACCATTATTCAAATAATCTCGAATGAGGTATAGTCCATTAATATCAATAAACCATCATTCGGCCATCAATGTCAGTACAATAAACTATCCTCGATATCCGACATTCGATATCACAAATCAAAGATATCCCACATCTTCCTCTTCATCAAACACAATTAAATCACATACATTATGATTTAATCCAAACTAGAGCACAATATATAAACCATCATCCCGACAATTTATATTTATAATATCATTGCTATATGAATTATAAATGAAATGAAACCGAAACCATTCATTAAATATTATGAACTGAACAAGTATAACTTACCTTGATACCGATACGACAAAGCCGTTATAAATTCCATTGCCTTTGTCTACGAGCTCCTCAGCCACAACAAAAGCAATCTACGAACTCTTCAGCCTCAACCGAAACACAACAGTCATAATCAACGACCAATTATCACAAGCTATGGCAATAATCAATTAACAACAAGTTCGATAACAATCAACAACTGATATACCCAACCAACAAATTCAACGGTTCAGCAATACCTCAATCATATACAAAACCAAACGATACAACTCAAACAATTACGAATTTATATCCACAATACAAGCCGAAATCCAATAATCATATCAACAATCAATTCAAACCAATAACAAGGGTCTAAGTATCATCGATTCCAAATTTAATCTTAAATACGAATTAACAAGGTTCCTCCTTGTAAATTCATAGTTAAACCCAATTACCGATGATCATCATCAATCCGAACCATCCAATTAGTTCAACATTATAGATAATCATATTTCAAGGCTGTCAAATAATTCAATCATTCGAATTGAACACTCGTTCAATATGTATCAACATTATAGATAATCATATTTCAAGGCTATCGAATAATAATCTCATCAAACTCGTAATCATATTAGTATTCATAAATGAATATTATACCAAAACACATAACTTAGTTCTAGATATGAATATTTCATGTTCATATCCAAAAACACCAATACCTATTGTACATATTCATCATATCATGACATATAATTCAAGAGTTCCTCAAGAACATGAATTAATCCATAATCATATCCAATTAACATCACTTTGTTCAGAATCACCAAGACAACATAATCCAATATGTTATCTAACTTCCAAACTATCATCTTCTTCAACAAATACTTCATAACATCGAGAATCACATAAATACTACCATATCCATCATCATACGAATCAAACAATGATAACAATACCAATAATCTGAAATCAAGGTGTAGAGTTGATCAACATACCTCAAGAACATGAACAACACCATCAAACACCTCTAGAATCAATAATATCTTCATATCTCAAGCTCCAATCCATGTCATCAGGCTCATAATCAAGTTAGAATAGCCAAACTCAGCCTTGGAGGGTTGAAGGACAAAGAAACGAATTGATGTTTTGAAAATATCGAAGTGACGGACATCTCACATATATATAGACTTCCAATCATTTCGTACGTTAGACAACAGACTTAACGTACGTATCATCCTTTACGTACGTTACCCCTTTTTGATAGCGTACGTAATACTGATCCAGAGGTCACTGCCTCATTTCCATTCCATTATTACGTATGTAAGGCCCATGCCATAGCGTATGTAATATAGGGGTTGACTTGCAATAATAACTCAGTTACATACGTAATGTCCAACTACTTATGTACGCAACACACCATTAGAGTACGTAATACATAACAATAACGTACGCTAT
The DNA here is from genome assembly GCA_033398695.1 of Orobanche coerulescens. Lineage (NCBI taxonomy): Eukaryota > Viridiplantae > Streptophyta > Magnoliopsida > Lamiales > Orobanchaceae > Orobanche > Orobanche coerulescens. The sequence goes on from CM065811.1 coordinate 159,690,439, forward strand.
CCTCAATCCAGAAGATACGACTCTTATCAACTAATACTATTATGTACGTAACACAACCCGCATAATGTACGTAAACATCTTGCTCCTTTAACGTACGTAACACTGGCATCATAGCGTACGTTAAATCATTTGTTGACTCACCTGTCTTCATCCGCGCTAAAAGTTGCCGACACCATGCCCACTCATCGATCATATCTCAGACCTGTCCGATTCTCTCATAACGTACGTAACACATGCTACGTAACGGACATTATGCTTACCAACTTAATGTAGCTCCTCAGCTTAACGTACGTAATGGCTTTTGCACTTAGCCAAATATAACTGGTCCTGCCTGTCGTCTCAACATACTGAATACATATACGCGACATACTGAATACATATACTCGACCCAATAACATTCTCATATGATACACCTGATACATAATATCCTCAAATGCAATTGCCGACTAAGTACAATAATTGTACCGATACAACTGTCTCAATTATCAATTTAATTTATCCATACTGTATAGATACACGCTATCCAGTATACCTCAGATAAAACAATGCGAAAAATTTATATCGAAAATCCAGTATATTACACTGAAGAATAAGAATTGGAAAGAGACAAGATCATCACAGTTCACAATTTACATCGTTGGTACCCCAACTCATAATTCCAATTCACATAAGAAAAGTAAAACAGAAGCGTAATAATTTGAGGAGACTTACAGCCACGGGTCGCACGAAGAGATGGTAGCACGATGATATTAGGCTCAACAACTAACTCTTATGATGCAACTAACAGACCCAAATTAACCGACAGTCTAGGTATTCACAACCTAAGGCTCTGATATCATAAATGTCACACCCCAATTCTCATATGGGGTATTACACTCCGTAGAACCTTCATCAAGGTCTACCAGGCTAGGACATTCACACAATTTACAATAATCCCATAACGATAATATTTAATAAATGTAAATAAGGCTGTGGCCTCGGCCAAAACATTTTGGTTTAAATGCAGGAAGCAGAATCTAAAATGAATTCATTGCCCACGCAGGGGCCTTCAGTCTTTTATTTGAAACAAAAGTACGTTTACTCGACTGACTCCGACGAACAACAGAGACACAATAAAATAAACGAGCAAACTCGAGCCTCATGATCATGCTTGACCATCCTTTGCATGTGTATCCCGTGCTGGCTCCTCAGTTCACCCGATACCTGAAATGCATGAAACGCATTTCCCCCATTTAAGGGGTTATCATTCGAATAGCTAGTGCAAGTACACATTTATGCAATAAATATACGAATACAATTCAACATGATTATCACATTTGAAAACATTTAAGAAGATAATATTCTAGAATACCACATTTTCATCAATACATGATCATCAAGAAAACCATAACATCATATTTCATTATCACAAAAATCCACACTAGGTAACCCGTGGCCGTACCCCTTAGTATCGATCCCCAGAGGCCCCGTCGGACTGTCCCCAGGTGGGAAACCATTTCCGCAGCCGTACCCCTTAGTAGCGTCCCCCAGAAGTTCCGTCGAACCGTTCCTAAGTGGAAGAACAACAACAACACACCCACACATTTATCATAAATCATCATTTATGTCTAATTCTACACAATACAATGTAAAATATGCAGTTGCCTTTATAAATACGACGTAGGGAAATACTGAACGGGAGGGAATTCGGTCTGAATACTCTTCGAAAATTCACTCCTATCACATAATGATATACAATCATTTACTACATCTCGGAACCGTAAGAATTTGTCCTAAGTTCTACCCTTAGGGACAATTTATCAAACACTACGAGGTCACAATTGACTAAACTTGATCAACGATTGAAATATCGGAGTTAATTCCACAAAACTTCAGGGAATTACGAGTACAATCATAATCTGATAACAATCTAGGCTAATTCGGTTCAGAATTACGAAATCATCCTAAAACCCCCAAAATCCCCAAACTAGGGTTCTAAGAATCATACCTTGATTAGGACGGTGAAGGGTGTTGGGATGTTGTTATATCCATACTAGGGACTCAATAGTATTGATAGATGGTGGTGTTTGGACGGAATCCACACTATTCAGTCTCAAATCACCGCCGATCGCTAGGGGAGAAGAAGGAGATAAGAAAATGACGAAGTTAGCTACTGCTGTTCTATATATACTGATTGAGCTTAGCGTACGCTATGGGATGCTTAGCGTATGCTAATATGGATAAATGCATTCCAGAGGCTTCTGCCTGCCCCTTTAGCGTACTATAATGTCAAATTAGCATGCGCTATCGTTTGTTTTAGCGTACGCTAACTTCTGTATTAGCGTGCGCTACCTGGTTCAGTCCAGGATCACTGAACCTTCTTTCTAACTCCAGAATATTCTGCCCATTCGCATTAGCTTACAGAACAAAATGATAACATATGATAATCAACTCATTAGCTTATGCAATGGGATCTTTAACGTACGTTAGCCAACTCATTCCAGAAGTCAGAAACTTTCTGTCCAGCCTGATTAGCGCATGTCACGCATGAGTTTAGCGTGCGCTAGAAATGCCACCTTAACCCGCGCTAAGTGTCCCGTTAGTGTGCGCTAACTGTTCTGACACAGTAATACAATTATGAATTCCTGTCAGGATATACACGTCTCGAAAGATACATGTTAGGAATACTTGTTAGATTTTGATGATGTCATCCGTGTATTGTTAATTATTTAAATGTATGTTTTTAAGTACTTGGAAATTGTAAAGAAGAACCAAATGAGTATCTTCTATAGGCCTTTAAATTTAGGATAAGTCTTGATCAAATGTTGATTAGTAAGAAAATCGACTAAGTAGAGAACTGTCATTTATCAGAGAAAGATTATCAGGCAAGTTCATTTTCAGAGGAGCTTTGGTCAACACAAAACATCAGAGAGGTTGGACCAAAACCTAGCTGCAGTTAAGTGCTGAAGGCAATACATCAGACAAGTATTGGTCAACAGGAGTATCAGAGAAGTTTGACCAAAACTCAACTGCAGTCAAGTTATCAGACGATATCTAATCAACACATATCAGCTGAAGTTTGATCATCAAATCAGAGAACATTCATCAGGTCAGAGGACTTTATCTCAGAGAACTTCTACCAAGCTATATCAGAGAATAAGGTTGACTGCACATCAGGCAGGTTTGACTAAGAGATATCAGATGAGTTCTCAGAAAGCCAAGTTCAAGATACTCAGTCCACGTCAGCAAGAGTTGAAAGTCAACAAAAATGGAAAGCCACATGCAGACATAAAGATACAAGCCGAAAAGATTCCTGGAAAGCTAGGAATAAAATATTCCTTAAGATCCGCGTTCTGAAGACTTTATGATTATTCTAATCAAGAAAAACAGTGCTACCACAAGAAGTCTTTCAAATGGTCGGAATTGAAAAGCAAATCAATCCGTGCAACGAAATGATAAGATAAACAAATAAGTCCACTCTCCAACGGACAGATTTGTTACACTGATGCAACGGTTATGAAGGAAGCTCAAATATTCGTACTATAATTATCTGAAGATATGGATTGAACAAAGTAAGATGCGAACAACACTTACAAGCAATAAAAGTATTCAAAGATATCAAAGCAAACAATAGCATCGTAAGGAGAAAGAATTCAAGATCATATTCTGAGAATCTCTTAGTTAGAGAAGACAAAAACTCTTGTCTTTAAAGTTGAGTACGGGGTACTTCTGTGAACGAGGTTTTCAGTAGTTTTGCGATTGATAAGGCATCAACGGGTTCTTGATTAGAAGGAGATAGACAGCTCAAGATTTATTGAGGCATCCACGAGTTTTCGATCAAGAGGTGCTAGGCAGTCAAAAGAGTTGCAACGGCCACGGGTTCTCACTGGTTGGAAGATGTTGTAACAAGGAAGAATTCATTGTAACATTTATCACTGGTTGATAGTTATAGTGAATTTATCTCCAACTGGTTTGTAGAAAAGTGAACTAGTAGAGGATTACCCCACCTCTGAAACCTTGTGTGATTCACTGCTTTAAAACATCATACTTAATTGCTACATCCATATTTGTTGTTCCATTAGATCGTTATCTGCAGTCGACATTAGTTATTTGTATCGTCATCAGCTGTGTCTTCCGCATTATCTGTCTGCAGACGACATAAGTCATCTGTACTTAATCATAGCTGAGAAACTCACCTGAGATTCAGGAACGAGTTTAATAAGTCTAATCACCCCCCGTCTAGACTTCTTCCTGAAAACTTGTGACCTACAAGTGGTATCAGAGAGGTTGGTTCAAATTTTACAGAACCAGATCTATATATATGAGCATATATACTAATCTCTCATTTAGAATGGAACACATGCAACACATGCACTCTAGATTACCTGTTTTTCTGTAGATGGATATGACCTCTGGAAAATAAGAATGCAGGCTCATCTGTCATCCATTCCTGATGACATGTGGTGTGTAGTTGAAGAAAGACCATTCATATTTGAGAAAGACAACACACCAAAAGAAATTACAGCCGGGAATCTAGAGAAAATCCCCAAGAAGAGGACAGAGATGACCCCTGAAGAAAGGAAGCTGGCCAATCTTGACAACCTGGCTAGAGATGTGCTGTACCAGACTCTTGACAAAGCAACAGTGGTAAAGATCAACAACTGCAAGAATGCAAAGGAAATCTGGGACACATTGGAAGTAATGTGTGAGGGAACCGAGCTGATCAAGGAAAACATATTGTCAATAGCTACTCAAAAGTTTGACAACTTCAAAATGAAGAATGCAGAAACCATTGACCATGTGGATGGAAGATTCACAGAGATAATAAATGAAATCAATTCTCTGGGAAAAACATATAGCAACAGGGAGATGGCCCTGAAAGTCTTAAGATCTCTCAACCCTGAATGGAGCATGAAGTTGTGACCATGAGAGAATCAAAAGACCTCAACAAAATAAAGATCCAAGAGCTGTTCTCTGATATGAAGTCTTATGAGTTCGAGCTGCCCTGCTCATCATCAACTGAGCTAACAGAGAAGGGAAGAGCATTTGCAGCTGAGTCCCCAGCCAAGACCCTATCTGAAGTTAAACCTCTAAATCCCCTAGGTTTTGAGGAAGAGATGGCATTCATCATGCAAAGATTCAGCAGCTTCCGGAAAAACTACTCCAAGTACAAGAAGAATTACAAAGACAATCCAATGAGGAATCAAAAGGCTGGAAACTGGAAGGTTAAATGCTATAATTGTCATAACAGGACACATCCAGTTCGATTGTCTTGAGCTCAAGAAGAATGATGACAAGAAGGACCTGAGCAGGAAAGAAGACAAGAGGAAAGCTCTCATAATTGAAGATCAGATTGAAGAAAGAGTAGAATCAAGTGGTGGATTCTTCTCTAATGATGATGAATACAACTACCTGATGGCCAACTTAGCTGATGAAGAGGTAACTTCCAAACCTCAAACTACAGAGGGTTTTATCTCTGACATGTTTGAAGATACGAATCTTCATGAATCTGTAAATAAGCTACTAAAAGATTTTGAAACCCTTAAATCAACTCACCTAACTGTATCAGCCGAGAATGCACAGCTGAAGAATGAGAAAGTCCAGCTGAAAAATGATTTTGACAAGCTCAGCCAAGAGTCAGAAAAAATTGAAAGTATTATAGTTGAGAATGAAAAGCGATTTGAAAATACTTTGAAAAACTCAGTTGAAAATATTACAGCTGAGATCCATAAGCTGACTGTTTTAAATAGTGAAAAGTCAGTTGCACTCGCTCATGTCAAAACTGAGCTATCCAAGTTGAAACAGTTAAATAGTACACAAGGTAAAGAGATAACATCTCTAAAGGCATCTATAACCTTGGATGAATTGTGTATGAACAAGAGGCCACTTTATTCCAGATCAGGCCTTGGATATGACCCCAACACTCCCTCTAGTTCAAAAACCACTTTTATAAAGGGAGAAACAATTGTCCAGACTGCTGAGCCTACATATAAACCCGTATTTCAAAATAGGCAGCAACCCAGTCAAAGGTTTAGGCAGCATCCAAGGTTTACAAGGAAGCCACCTAGACAAGAGACTAATGGCCAAGGCAGAAGCAGCAGTCAAAACATTATGCCAACTATTACCAGAGACTCCCTAGAAATAGATTTCAAAATGGGGGAGGCAAATGGAAACCTCAAGGTTATCTAAGTTATCAAAATAACCAGGTGTGGAGACCCCAAAGATTTAACAAATGGTCCCAGCCAAGATTTCGAAATGGCCAACAACACAGATTTTATGAGGCATATCCAGTGTACAATCCTAGCCAGGAATACAGACCTAGACAACACACACCTTATAGGGGTAATCAACATAGTATTCATAATCCAAGGAGAAACCAATTCTCCAGGAAACTTACTAATCCCAGAGGACCCACATAGATTTGGGTACCTAAATCTCTACTTGTTTGATTGCAGAAAAGGTGGAAGGACTACTACCACATCTCCTCAAATTCAACAATAGGAGGTGAAGAATGGTTTGTAGATTCTGCATGCTCAAGGCACATGACAGGGAATAAGAAGGTACTTTCAAACTACATCAAATAAAGAGGCCTAGATGTAACCTTTGGAGATAGTTCTAGAGGTCACACAAAAGGATTTGGGGAGCTACACAGAGGAAACATAACCATATCCAAATTACTTTATGTCAAAGGGCTCAAATACAACATGTTTAGCATAAGCCAATTTTGTGATGAGAAGAACCTATTAGTCTTTACTATTTGGAAATACATGGTGATTGAGATCCTATCTGGAGAAGTGGAGCTACAAGGATTCAGAAGAAGAGATGTTTACATGATAGAATGGAATACAGGCACTCCAAACACATGTTTTCTATCAAAAACAATTACTGAAAATAGATGGCTATGGCACAAATGATTATCTCACATGAATTTCAAAGCCATCAACAATATAAGCTCTCAAAAGCTAGTCAGAGGACTTCCAGAAGAAGTATTCAAGAAAGTATCTCTCTGTGATGCATGTCAGAAAGGAAAGCAGACCAGAGCATCATTCAAACCAGTTCAGCCTACCACTCTCACCACTAGAGTTTTAGATCTACTTCATATGGATCTCTTTGGCCCCATCAAGCTAAGAACATTGAGTGGAAGGAAGCATGCCTTAATATTACTGGATGACTACTCCAGATACACTTGGGTTGTTTTTCTCTATAAGAAGAGTGAAATAGTAACAAAGCTACCTGAACAGCTGAGGAAGATCCAGGATGAGAAGTCCCTCTCAATCATAAAGATCAGATCAGACAGATGAGGAGAATTTCCCAACATCCTAATCACTAAGTACAGTGATCAGAATGGAATTCACCATGAATTTTCTACCGCAAGAACACCACAGCAAAATTACGTTGCTAAAAGAAGGAACAAAACCTTGAAGGAAGCACCCAGATCCATGATTGCAGAAGCTGACCTGCCAAAGAGGTTCTGGTATGAAGCTGTCAACATAGCATGTCACACTCAGAACAGAAGTATGATTGTAGGGAGACATGGCAAAACTCCCTATGAGGTTTAGAATCGCAGAACACCAACTGTTGCATACTTACATATATCTGGTTGTAAGTGTTTCATCCACAACAATGGTAAAACTCAACTGAATGCCTTTGATTCTAAAACTGATGATGGTCTCTTTATGGGATACTCACAAATAAGTAAGGCATACAGAGTATTTAATAAAAGAACATTGGTTGTGGAAGAAACACCCCATGTTGTGTTTGATGAATCTACTGTTGAGTACAGGAAACAGGTGGAATTGATTGAGAATGAGCTCAAATCCGCCACCATAGAAGAAGTCATCATCAATGACACAGGAATGATGGACTCATCTGAAGACCCAATTGCAGATCAGACAGGAGACCCAACTGCAGATCAGATAGGAGACCCAACTACAGATCCAACTGTACCTATTCCAACTGCAGCTGAAGAAGACCCATCTGCAGATCAGATAGGATACCCGTCTGCAGATGACAAGACCATAGCTGATCCAGTTGCAGACCAAGAAGGCCAAAACTGAGTTGATGTAGAGAGAGACGAAGTCCAACAAAGCAACTCAACAGGGGGAACAAACCCTTAAGATGATATCCTTAAATGGCTCAGAGATCATCCCATCCAACAAATCATTGGTAAGTTAACTGATGGAGTCAAGAACAGGCAATCTATAGAACCTGCAGGAATGGCAATGTTCTCTTGTTTCATGTGTCAAATTGAACCCAAAACAACTGAGCAGGCTCTGGATGATTACTCATGGATAATTGCAATGTAAGAAGAGCTAAATCAGATGGAGAGAAACAATGTCTGGGAACTAACAAACAGGCCAGATCACAAGAAAGTCATAAGCACCAAGTGGTGTATAAAAACAAATGTGATGAAGATGGAGCTGTTGTTAGGAATAAAGCCAGACTAGTTGCAAAAGGATATGCACAATGTGAAGTAATAGATTTTGATGAAATATATGCACAAGTTGCAAGATTGGAATCTATCAGACTATTTCTTTCATATGCGCCATTCAAGGATTTTGAAGTCTACCAGATGGATGTGAAAAGTGCCTTTCTCAATGGAGTACTAGAAGAAGATGTCTATGTGGAGCAACCCCCTGGATTTGTCAAATGAGACAAAGTATACAAGCTTCTAAAGGATTTATATGGACTCAAGCAAGCACCAAAATCATGGTATGAAACACTATCTGTGTTTCTGGAGAAGAATGGATTCAGCAAAGGAAAGGTAGACAAGACCTTATTCAGAGTGGAACATGACGGCCACATATTACTAGTTTAAATATATGTGGATGATATCATCTTTGGATCAACCAACCCGGAGCTGTGTGAGAAGTTCTCAAATCTTTTGCAAGGAGAGTTTTAGATGAGTAGGATGGGAAAGCTTAATTTCTTTCTTGGTTTGCAAGTCAAGCAAGTTGATAATTGAATTTTCATTAACCAAGCAAAGTATACAAGCGATCTAATCAAAAGATTTGGAATGGACTCAGCCAAATCACTAAGAACTCCCATGAGCACATCACTTCACCTATATGTAGATGAAGGAGGCATTTCAGTGGATCCTACACATTACAGAGGACTTATTGGATCACTATACCTAACTGCAAGCAGACCAGATATATCATATGCAATAGGAGTATGTGCAAGATTTCAATCAAAGCCAAAGCAGTCTCACCAGGAAGCAGCTAAGAGGATAATTAGATACCTCAAGTCAACAATCAATGTTGGACTATGGTATCCCAAGGATAATAACTTCGAACTCTCAGGTTAGTTAGATGCAGACTTTGCAGGATGCAATATTAACAGGAAAAGCACCAGTGGAACATGCCAATTCCTTGGAACCAGATTGATATCATGGTTGAGAAAGAAGCAAGTATCAAACTCAATATCTACAACTGAGTCTGAATACTTAGCTGCAGGCAGCTGTTGTGCTCAAATTCTATGGATCAGACAACAACTAAGAGACTACAACATCACTGCAAATGAAGTCCTAATATGGTGTGACAACAACAGTGCAATTGCAATAACAAATAATCCAGTATTGCTCTCAAGAACAAGACACGTAGATGTTAAAAATCATTTCATCAGGGACCATGTGCTAAACAAGAGAGTAAGGGTAGAAAGAGTCAGCACAGAATACCAAATTGCTGACATATTCACAAAACCTTTACCAGAAGAAAGGTTTCTGGGGTTAAGCATGGAACTTGGACAACTAAATTGGGAATCTAGTACAAACGAGAAAGCTACCTGATGTGGAGACCAGGCGAGGAAAATCTACCTGATGCGGAGACCAGACGAAGGAAAAGCTACCTGATGCGGAGACCAGGCGAGAAAGTTACCTGATCAGAGCAGACAAGGAACTCACCTGATCAGACTAGACGAGGATCCGAAGGACAAACGAAGAAATCTAGCTGATGCCAACCACATGCGACATATTCCACCTGATGTAGAAGACGAACGAAAGCTAGCTGATCAGAACAGATAAGAAATCACAGCTTCATCAGAAGTCAAACGGTCAACAATCTAAGTTTCTCATTCCTTGACCGACTTATAATTATTATATTATTTACTTACACGTGGACAAACACACGATTACACTACCGCCACGATGTCCAATCAAATTCAACTGTCATTTTAAGCTTCTTAAAAATTGGACCGCCGCTTATTTTATTATTAAATTCAAAGCATCTTTTCGAATGGCTATATAAGACGATCGTAATCATTTCACAAACCTTTACCGTCTTCAAGCTTATGAACCCTAATTCTCAAAAGCAAGAAAAAATTCTGAATATTCACTGCACTAAGTCAAAAGCTTAATTTTCTTTGCAGAAATGGATGCTACCCAGTATTTTGAAGGAGTTAACCTGAAAATGGTGAGAGAGCAGATCATTTTCAGTATTGTAGTCGATTTCGAAGGATTGCTGGAGGCACACCTATCCGACACTGACAAAATGAGACCTATTATCCGGATGATGAAGAAGAACGACATCTATCACTTTCTGGATATCAACTCGAAGCAGTTGTACAAGGAAGTTGTTATTTGCTTCTTCAAGGAAGCACAAGTCACTGAGCACTGCATCACGAGTTCGGTCTTTGGATAAGAAGTCACTATCACTCCCCATACCATTGTTGATGCATTCAACATGAAGAACAGGGGCATTGCAGTCGAAGCCCTAAAACAAAGCTCTGTTGAAACCTGGTATGAGATTAAATTGCCAGAACAGCCGAACAAATTCTAACTCACGGCTAAAAGAGGCGACCTCAAGAAGGACTACAGATATGTCCTTGGCATCACAAATAAGATTGTCATCGGCATGGCCGGCAGCTATGACCAGTTGTCATCTTCCGAATTTGTTGTGATGGGAGAACTTATCAAGCACCAAAGGATTAACTGGCCTGACTACATCTACAGGCAGTTAGTCCACGAAGTAAACAAAGTGAGCTGGATTGCAGAGGAGAAGAAGTTCAAGCAGAAGCTATCTTATGGAACCCAGATCAGTTGTATCTTGGATTTCCTCGGAAAGGCAAAAGGAGCTGCAGAACCCTTCCACGGGAGAAAAAGACTTGGTCATCTGGACCAAGAAACTTTAAAGAAATTGGGAGTTGAGAGGAAAGCAGCCAAGATCTTAAGGGAAATGACTGTTGGGATTCGCTGCCTAAAACGAAGGCCTAGCAGAAGCTGTGAAATGAAAATTAATTCGATTCGAATCCCTACGAGGATCGATCAAGCTACGTATATACGAATGTAAAATGAAAACAAGGAAGATTATAAATCATACCCTTGTAGTCCGTTGATTAAATGGTGCACTACTTGAAGATGATTCCCCAAGCTTTAGATGCTCTTCCCACGAATCCGATTCTTCAAGCTTTTAAATGATCCAACGCCGAAATCACCACGTCTCTACTTGCCACGCGCCGAAGAAATGAACGTGATGACGATCACCCAATTGACCTCCAAGGTTACGGCTAGAATCGGATGATGAAGCTCTAAAATGTGAATATTACACTCTAAGTGTATAACTCACAAACTCTCAATTAATCTCTCGATTTTTCTCCAAGAAAACTCAAGAACAAATGAAGAAGAAGAAGAAGAAGAAGAAGAAGAAGACTTGAGAAAAGCTATTTTTCCTCTCTCTCTCTAAAACTCACGTATGAATACAAGAGTGTGTGAGGGAGAGTTATTATTCATCTTTTTATTCTTCTTCAAATCAAGACCATATCACCTTTACAATATAAAAAGAGATATCAAATCTCTTAACGTCATTTGTCTTCCATTTATTAAAATAGAGACAAAGACCAAGAGGGAAGGTGAGTGGAAGGGGGCGGCCATCTAGAAGGAATCGGACGAGTTCGGTTCGTTTTGGACTCCCATGAGTCCAAACAGATAAACTCCAATTCCGTTCCGATGTATTTGTATCAATTAATTAATACAATTAATTAATCTTATTAAATACAATATAATATAATTATTTTTTCCAAGAAATAATTATATCTATGAATTAAACTAATCACCTAGTAATTTATTTAATTCATTAGTAAACTAATTTATCCAATAAATTAATTTAGACATCCAATGTCCCAAAATTAATTAGACATCCAATGTCCAATAAATTTGATATCCAATATTTAATATTTATAAAGAGAGAACAAGCTCCATTCATTCCGTCGTCAATCCTATTGCGCGACTCGGTAGGTCCGTCTCCGTTACCAATGGGAGGAACCAAAGAGTAGTAGCACCACCTAGCCACCCTAGCAGCCTACACTGTACCCCAACTGAGAACGAATGATTGGGCTCATTTAAAAACCATTCTGCCGTGAATACCAGTATACGTATAAACCCTTCTTTCAAATGTCCCGATCAAGTTATAGGGTCATGGTCAGTCAAACCCTATCTGTACTTGACGCTATGCATGAATTAATGCAAATCGAGATCATCGAGCTCTCGTGTATCCAATACAACTAGCTCCAATAATTTGGACAAAGACTTATGATCCCATGTACCAATAACCACATAGGACATATAACCCGTTCACTAACAGGAGAAAGAATCCTATCTTGGCATTCAGTAGGACCTGCTACTTGCCCGTCAAGATGCACGTCGAGGTTGACCCCCACCTTTCGGTTTTCTGGGTCGAACTACTCTAATGAAAATCTTAACGTCACAAGCACATCCCTAACAAATCCTCAAATCGAAGGTTCACGAATAGCTATCACAACCTTTCGATTCCGTCATTGACAGTCCCAGAGTGAAATTCGTGTGACGAATCGAGGGTGAGTCGGTTCGAGTATACTAATCCAATTAGCATACCTATAACATGTGCTCCCACTAACCATTAGTGTTCGACAGGCACTCTTCACATCAAAGAACATGTCATACAAGTCTTGTCATAAATTTAACGCCCAGTCAAGTTTCATCGACTTGCGAACGATTAAGTATTTGAGCTATAAACCTTTCCAGTGCCGATCCCCTTATCCAATAAAGAGTGGAATGTTTTGCTCTCAAATACATGGACTAGTTTCTATATATATTTACGAGTCATGAATGCCAGTAACTACCAGTAAATAAAGAAACATTCATTTGCCTTTTAATAATGAATTACATAATAACAAGTACAATGCCCTCACTCAACATCCTCTGAGTGGCATTCAAGGGCATACTCCTAACAATCTCCCACTTGCACTCAATGCCACACACTATGATATCTAATACCCATGTTCTCCAGATGATGCGCCAAGCTAGTTTGAAAAAGTGGCTTGGTCAGTGGATCAGCGACGTCGGCTGAGTCTACTCTATGCAGCAAAATATATCCCTTGCGAACAAATTCTCTTACGAGATGATACTTCTTCTCAATGTGTTTGGTACTGTTGTGAAACCTCGGCTCCTTGGCCTATGCCACAGCTCCGTCGTTGTCGCAGTACAGCGGAACAGGCAGCTCAGCACATGGTATCACTTGAAGTTCGCCCAAAAACTTTTTAATCCAGAACCCTTCCTTAGAAGCCGCCGAGGCTTCTTGATACTCAGCCTGACAGGTGGAATCAGCAGTCGTGCTTTGCTTGGCACTACGCCAAGATACTGCTCCTCCATTAAGAGTAAATATATAGCCAGAAGTAGACATCGAATCACCTTTCTGTCCTTTGAAGTCCGAATCAGTGAAGCCCATCACATCAAGTTCTCCACCGCCATACATTAGAACCATATCTCTCGTCCTTCTTTAGTACTTGAGAACGTTCTTTACGGCAGTCCAATGTTCCCTACCTGGGTTTGCCTAAAACTTACTTACCATGCTCACAGCATGCGCAATGTCAGGTCTCGTACACAACATAGCATACATAAGGCTACCCACGGCCAAAACATATGGTATATTACTCATTTCCTTTTGTTGTTCCTCACTTTGAGGACACATCTTCGAGGAGAGTTTTATTCCATGTCGCATCAGTAGGAACCCGCTTTTAGAATCATCCATCTTAAATCGCTTTAAGATTTTATCTATATAGATGGCTTGGGAAAGACCTATCATTATCTTCGCTCTATCTTGGTAGAGCCGAATACCAAGAATATAGGTAGCTTCTACCAAGTTTTTCATGGAGAAATTACTTGAAATCCATGCTTTTACAGAACTAAGCATTCCCACATCATTTCCTATTAGTAGAATGTCATCTACATATAGTACTAAGAATGCGATCTTGCTCCCACTAACCCTCTTGTACACACAAGGTTCCTCTTCATTTTGCATGAAGTCAAACTCTTTAACTACCTCGTCAAAATGAAGGTTCCAACTACGCAAAGCTTGCTTCAGTCCATAAATGGAATGTTGAAGCTTGCACACTTTCTCAATATCGACTTCGGACACAAAGCCTTTAGGCTGCTCCATATACATTTCCTCCTCGAGGAATCCATTTAGGAAAGCCGTCTTTACGTCCATTTGCCATATCTCATAATCGTGGTAGGCAGCTATAGCAAGCATCATGCGAATAGACTTGATCATGGCTACGGGTGAGAAGGTATCGTAGTAATCGATCCCTTCCTTATGGGTATAACCATTTGCCACAAGCCTGGCCTTATAGGCATCAACCTTGCCATCCCTATCAGTATTTCTCTTGTAGATTCATTTGTTCCCAATAGGCACTACGCCCTCGGGGCGATCTACTAGAGTCCAGGCCTGATTGACATGTATTGTAATATCCGCAATTTTCGATTTTCGGTAAATTTCTTTTTTTAGGCGGAAGTCTGTTTTGACGACTCGCTCATTACCATTTCGTCATTCCGAGAATGATTAATTCTGCACTTTTTGTCATCCGAGCTCGTTTCTGTGTCGTTTTGTTGAGTTCCGTGCTTTTTAGCGGTTTTTCCGCACTTGAGTTCGATTCTTGCGAATCTCGTCCGAAACTATTGTTTCGACTTTTTTGTAAGTTCATTTAATGTTATTATTCCTGTTGCAAGCTTCGGTTTGGTTATTTGATCACGTATCGTGATTTTGGGGCGTTTTGGGCCATTTTCGTAATTTCCCAAAGTTTGGGGTAATTACTTTCCGTTGTCGAATTTCGAGCCTTCGGGTAGTCGGAATCGTGTGTTCTATTAGTGCTCGGATTCGTCTTTTCGAGTACTTCGTAACCGTATCTTCGATTCGTACTCAAGTTCGGGTTTCGGGGTCGTTCGGGCCGTCGGAGTTGGTCCCGGCCGAGTCATGGCCGGGCATGCTCGGGCCAGGCCAGCCCTGGCCGAGTAACGTGCGGTAGTGATCGGCAGTTACGTACGTAAGGCCGGTTACGTACGTAAGGCCCTGGCCGGTAACGTACGTAACGTTCCGGCATTTTCCAGGCAGTGAGTTCGGCCATGGCCGGTTACGTACGTAAGCCATGGCCGGTTACGTACGTAACCCGGCCGGCAGTCAGCCTATTTAAGGCCTGGCAGCGTTTTCTTCAGCCATTTTCACTCGGTTTTCCTTCTCTTCCGCGGCTGGAGGTGTTGTAATCATGGAAGGATGTTGTTAGACAATCAATCCATGAAGTCTTGGAGTTCATATCATCAATCATCCATCCTATAACATCCTCCGATCTACCGAATCAGGTCAGATTTCCTAGAAATCTAGTTTTGGGGAATTTGGGTGTTTTGGTTGTTTTCATCCGTTTTAATCCGATTTAACTTAGGATTGTGATGGATTGATGATTATTTAGATGTTTTATATCTTTTCCCTTGTTATTCCATGGTTGGATCGTATCGATTCGTTATTTGGGTCGAGTTCTTGACCGACGCCTTGAAGGTGTCCGGTAAAATGTCTTAGAGGGGTTTTCGGGCGTTCTACAATTATTCTTCCTCGTATGATCGATGATTTATTGATTATATATTGTTAGGGTCGAGTTTCTTGCGAAGAAACCGAGTTGAACCCTTCCGTTCGTTGTCGTCCTTCTTTTCGATTGCATCGGGCGTTTCGAAGCTTTTCGGTTGAGCCGTCTTCGTCGGGATACTTGCGTGCCGATTTTGAGGCAAGTACCTTGTCCATACTATTCTTGTTTTATGGATATGATAATTGGTGATCGTCTAAATGTGTTTGTGTGGTCGTTTGAATTGAACTTTCAAAAGATTCGGTTTAGCCTTGTTAAAGGCTTGCTTTCAAAACGCGTGTGTTTTGTGAATGGTGTGGTTTGAGAATGACTATGTGAACTCTATGGATATGTTTGGTTTTGATGTCGCACTTGGTATTGCGTGTGGACGTATATTATTTCATTTCGGTGCGTTGTGGTTTGACGTGGTGTTTTGCTAAGTGTTGATGCCTCTGGATGAATTATTTGGATATCTTTGTTGCATTGTGCTATGTGTGTGATTGTGTGAATGTGGGCGGGGCCTACGGTGGCACATGGCATGTGATCATGTGGCCAGATGCAACAAGCGATTGATCCAACCGTGAGAGCCTAAGAAAACTACGGTGGCACATGGCATGCGATCATGTGGCCAGATGCAACAAGTGATTGATCCAACCGTGAGCGCCAAAGTTAATCTACGGTGGCACATGGCATGCGATCATGTGGCTGTGATGCAACAAGTGATTGATCCAACCGTGAGATGTTGTGATTTGTTTCGCTAGCCACCGGGAGGGTCCTTCGAGGCCTCGAGTGGGATTTGTGGCTTCGTCCGGTCTAGGCGATGCGCGTGCGTGATTACGTTGTGTTGATTTTTATGTCCGCCGAGGACACGTGATGTTGGGCTCGGGCCCCGTGAATTGTTGTCTGCTTTCTATTTGCGAAAACAAAACCTTTCAATGTGACCCTGTTGATTTTTGGAAAGACAAGGATTCGGAAATCCTAAATTGTTTTCTACTAAAACTCTCGATGGCATTTTAAACTGTTTTATAAATTGTTTTCCCTTGATTTGTGATCTTTCGGTTTTGGAATGTTTTACCAAACTCATGCCTCGGAAGTGCTTTTCATTACGTTTGGAACTTTGAGGATTCCTGATTATTATTGTTCTTGGAACTTGTATTGTATGGATCGTATTTTTGCACTTGTACTTGCACTAGCAAAACAGTGGAGTTTTGCTAACCCCCGAGTATTCGGGGGGTGGATGTCTATTTTTGCATTCAGATTTTGGAGCATAGCACAGGGTCGGCACTAAGGATGATGAAAGATGAACGATACTAATCACACGAGGATCCGTTGATGTCGTATTAGTCTAGTTGTATTTTTTTCCGCCGCAAGATCTTTCCCCGTTGTACGGGAGTTTATTGTATTTTGACCCTCGCGTGGGTATGTGTTTGGAATTGAGTTGAATGTTAAAATTTAAAGACCAAGTCGGCTCTCGAGTCATTTTAGCCTTAAAGGCGATGTTTAGATGTTTGATTTTAGTTATCAGCCTGGTAGATCCTCGAGGAGAGGGTCTACGGCGTGTAATATCCCTGAGTGGATTGGGGGTGTTACAGAATGGTATCGGAGCTTAGGTTGTGGAAACCTAGGCTGTCGGGTCAGTGGTGTCTATTGAGTTTTTGTCTTGTCGGATTTTATCTGACTGAGTCGTGTCGCGACGCGTCGTCTGAGTTGGTTGGTCGTGATTAGTATCGTGCGCGATCATCATCTTCGTGCGACCTGTGGTTGTAAGTCTCCCTTCTTTGTGTTGTGCCTCGTGTGACACGAGCTATTTTTATGATTATGAGTTAATTGACGGAATCCTCTTATGGATTTTGATTTCGTGATATGTGATTATTTGACTCCCATTTTTCGTTCATATGAGGAGTAGTGTTGATGTCTTGTGCATGTTTGACTTTATTTCTTTTATCCGCAGCGTGAGTTCTTTTGTAATGGCTTTCGGTATTTTACCGACTGAGTTTTATTTCGAAAACCGATTCCTTAACCGAGTTTTTGGCATTACGGCCTTGATCATTTTGGCGAAATTCTTATGAAGGTATTTATTATTTTCTAAATGGCTTCTGTGAGTTTTTGAAATATTACCGTCATCGGCCTTTTTGGCGTTTTTGTAAATGGTTTTTAGCATTGGTTCCTAAAGGACACACGGCGCTATAATGTTCCGTGTAAGTACCTAAACTTTTTGGGCATCCTAGCCCATTGAATTATTTTTGAAAACCTTGAGTATCTTAGAAAATTAAAATTCGAGACGTACTTTTAAAATGAATTATTTTCTCGTGGTACGTCCAAGGTGCCACAATATATTTCAAAATTCTTCTAACTCGAGGACCAAAATATTTTGAGATATTTTCAAATGTTTTATAAACACTTTTACTTAGACCCGAGGGTCGGATATTCAAAGTCTTTCACTAAGAGAAGGTGTCCTCATTTTTGTTCAAACGCAAGACGATTTTCAAAGTCTCGATAACAATGTTTGCACTACTTTTTGTAAAGTGATACTCAAGATCAACTGGTGTTTCCAAACTATTTTCAAAAGGTGGTTTTCGTTTTTAAAACCTATCATTCCTGTTTGCGGACCGGAAATGCGTGTATGGTTTTCGAACTTTCGTTACGGTGTTAACCCCGAATTGTGATTGAATTGGTGGCGTGAGCGTCGAGTCGTTCGCCACGCATATATTTTGTTAGCCCTTGTGGGAGGTGTGATGACGATCCTTAATGTTGTCATTTCGTGGTGGCTTGCGTGTTCACGCACCTGTGTGAGCTGTTAAAGCTTGGGTTTGTACGTTTGTGTACATGTGTGATTGTTTCATAATGTTTGTAATTATGTGCTGGTTATTGTTCGGGTCGTTGAGGTCGCCGAACGATACCGTCGCTGCTGTAGTGTTTGTGTGTATTATTTTACGATGATAATCGTTGTATATGATATGTATTATGATTCCTTGTTGTGCTGAGTTGGCATCTCCGCTATGTTGTTTTGCGACGTTATGCCCCATTGTATCTAGCATTTGTATTTTCGGTATGCCGAGCCGAGGCGTTTCAACCGTGATGTGCCGGGGCATGCACGTGTAAATTTGTCCTCCTCGTCGGTAACACATTTCAAGTGTGGACTCGAGGGACACCGAATTCAGTTTTGCGAATTGGCTACCGAGACTTTCGGAGTTCGCGCTTCAGCACAAGTATCAGAATCGGCTTTGAGAGGCCTTCGAAGGATGTTTCTGTCGGTTGCTTGTTGTGTCGTCACCTTGATTTCGCTGTTGTGAGTTGCGGGGGCGACCTTCTTTTATAAGAGGTCGAATGTAGTACCCGTGTTGTTTTTAGACTCCTGCATTTTCTCTTTCTCGATTCTATCGACTCGCTCGTGTTCGTTGATACTTACTGAACTTGTTCTGTATTTCGGTTTCATTGATCGGACGAGGTGTGATCTTGTTTTGGGTCAATCTGGTTATCACTGTAACTTTCCGAGTTCGGTTCGATTCTTGTGAATCTTGTTCGGAAGTAATATCTTTTGGTTCTACTAGTTCTTTTATTCGAAGTGGACTGGATCTTGAACTTTTGTATTTTCGACTCTGTCGACTCGTTTATGTTCGTTGACATTTCTGAGCTTGTCCTGCCCCTTGCTTTTGTTGATCGAACGAGTGTGGTATTATTTCGGAATAACTCGTTTTTCGTTGTGACTTTTCTATTGCTATTCCCTTTCCTGTGGATCTTATATGAATGCACATCCTGTTGTTTTCACCGGATCATATATTGTCTCGAGTCGAGATGTGAACCTTGGGGTTGTTGTTTGAATTTTATTATCCTTCGTATTTCGGACATGATTGTTCGATTTTTGTTGTCTCGATCATTTGTTTGTTCGGTTTTGTTCTCATTTCGTGATTGTTGAGCATTCAGGCTCCTTCCTAATTCCCTTAAGTTCGGGAAATTAGTCTCGTTTTCGATCTTCCAACCCTTGAGCGGTGGAATTCCGTATTTGTTCAGCGATTGGCTCGCGTTTTGATTGATGTACCGTTGGGTTGGTCAATCGTATTAATTTTCGTTCGTTGTGTTTTGTGATTGTTCGGATAATTGACTTGATTGTATTATCCATTTGATGACGCTTGTCACTTGTTGGTTCTATTATATCCCTAACGGCGACGTTGTGTTGGTCGTCGTGGAGCGTGTTTTCACACCATATAGTCCGTTGCGTTGTTTGTAACGTTTCGCCGTTTGGCATTAGTTACGCGTTTCTTGCGTATCTCATTGAGTTTTCCTGGCGGGATATTGCTTCTCCCTACTTGTTTTAAGTTTCGGGACGAAACTTCTTTTAAGGAGGGTAGAATGTAATATCCGCAATTTTCGATTTTCGGTAAATTTCTTTTTTTTCGGCGGAAGTCCGTTTTGACGACACGCTCATGACCGTTTTGTCATTCCGAGAATGATTAATTCTGCACTTTTTGTCATCCGAGCTCGTTTCGGTGTCGTTTTGTTGAGTTCCGTGCTTTTTAGCGGTTTTTCCGCACTTGAGTTCGATTCTTGCGAATCTCGTCCAAATCATTGTTTCGACTTTCTTGTAAGTTCATTTAATGTTATTATTCCTGTTGCAAGCTTCGGTTTGGTTATTCGATCACGTATCGTGATTTTGGGGCGTTTTGGGCCATTTTCGTAATTTCCCAAAGTTTGGGGTAATTACTTTCCGTTGTCGAATTTCGAGCCTTCGGGTAGTCGGAATCGTGTGTTCTATTAGTGCTCGGATTTGTCTTTTCGAGTACTTCGTAACCGTATCTTCGATTCGTACTCAAGTTCGGGTTTCGGGGTCGTTCGGGCCGTCGGAGTTGGTCCCGGCCGAGTCATGGCCGGGCATGCTCGGGCCAGCCGACCGCCGAGTAACGTGCGGTAGGGATCGGCGATTACGACGTAAGGCGATTCACGTAAGGCCCTGGCCGGTAACGTACGTAACGTTCCGGCATTTTCCAGGCAGTGAGTTCGGCCATGGCCGGTTACGTACGTAAGCCATGGCCGGTTACGTACGTAACCCGGCCGGCAATCAGCCTATTTAAGGCCTGACAGCGTTTTCTTCAGCCTTTTTCACTCGGTTTTCCTTCTCTTCCGCGGCTGGAGGTGTTGTAATCATGGAAGGATGTTGTTAAACAATCAATCCATGAAGTCTTGGAGTTCATATCATCAATCATCCACCCTATAACATCCTCCGATGTACCGAATCAGGTCAGATTTCCTAGAAATCTAGTTTTGGGGAATTTGGGTGTTTTGGTTGTTTTCATCCGTTTTAATCCGATTTAACTTAGGATTGTGATGGATTGATGATTATTTAGATGTTTTATATCTTTTCCCTTGTTATTCCATTGTTGGATCGTATCGATTCGTTATTTGGGTCGAGTTCTTGACCGACGCCTTGAAGGTGTCCGGTAAAATGTCTTAGAGGGGTTTTCGGGTGTTCTACGATTATTCTTCCTCGTATGATCGATGATTTATTGATTATATATTGTTAGGGTCGAGTTTCTTGCGAAGAAACCGAGTTGAACCCTTCCGTTCGTTGTCGTCCTTCTTTTCGATTGCATCGGGCGTTTCGAAGCTTTTCGGTTGAGCTGTCTTCGTCGGGATACTTGTGTGCCGATTTTGAGGCAAGTACCTTGTCCATACTATTCTTGTTTTATGGATATGATAATTGGTGATCGTCTAAATGTGTTTGTGTGGTCGTTTGAATTGAACTTTCAAAAGATTCGGTTTAGCCTTGTTAAAGGCTTGCTTTCAAAACGCGTGTGTTTTGTGAATAGTGTGGTTTGAGAATGACTATGTGAACTCTATGGATATGTTTGGTGTTGATGTCGCACTTGGTATTGCGTGTGGACATATATTATTTCATTTCGGTGTGTTGTGGTTTGACGTGGTGTTTTGCTAAGTGTTGATGCCTCTGGATGAATTATTTGGATATCTTTGTTGCATTGTGCTATGTGTGTGATTCTGTGAATGTGGGCGGGGCCTACGGTGGCACATGGCATGTGATCATGTGGCCAGGATGCAACAAGCGATTGATCCAACCGTGAGAGCCTAAGAAAAACTACGGTGGCACATGGCATGCGATCATGTGGCCAGGATGCAACAAGTGATTGATCCAACCGTGAACGCCAAAGTTAATCTACGGTGGCACATGGCATGCGATCATGTGGCCAGGATGCAACAAGTGATTGATCCAACCGTGAGATGTTGTGATTTGTTTCGCTAGCCAGCTCGGGAGGGTCCTTCGAGGCCTGGAGTGGGATTTGTGGCTTCGTCCCGGTCCTAGGCGATGCGCGTTCGTGATTACGTTGTGTTGATTTTTATGTCCGTCGAGGACACGTGATGTTGGACTCGGGCCCTGTGAATTGTTGTCTGTTTTCTATTTGCGAAAACAAAACCTTTGGGCTGTGACCCCTGTTGATTTTTGGAAAGACAAGGATTCGGAAATCCTAAATTGTTTTCTACTAAAACTCTCGATGGCATTTTAAACTGTTTTATAAATTGTTTTCCCTTGATTTGTGATCTTTCGGTTTTGGAATGTTTTACCAAACTCATGCCTCGGGAAGTGCTTTTCATTACGTTTGGAACTTTGAGGATTTCTGATTATTATTGTTCTTGGAACTTGTATTGTATGGCTCGTATTTTTGCACTTGTACTTGCACTAGCAAAACAGTGGAGTTTTGCTAACCCCCGAGTATTCGGGGGGTGGATGTCTATTTTTGCATTCAGGTTTTGGAGCATAGCACAGGGTCGGCACGAAGGATGATGAAAGATGAACGATACTAATCACACGAGGATCCGTTGATGTCGTATTAGTCTAGTTGTATTTTCTTTTCCGCTGCAGTATCTTTTCCCCGTTGTACGGGAGTTTATTGTATTTTAACCCCTGCGTGGGTATGTGTTTGGAATTGAGTTGTATGTTATTATTGAAAGACCAAGTCGGTCTACTGAGTCATTTTAGCCTTAAAGGCGATGTTTAGATGTTTGATTTTAGTTATTAGCCTGGTAGATCCTCGAGGAGAGGGTCTACGGCGTGTAATATCCCTGAGTGGATTGGGGGTGTTACATGTATAGAGTCTATCTTAGCTTCCATAGCTTCACACCATTTTGCGGAGTCTACATCCACCATCGCTTGGTCATAGGTCGTTGGGTCAGTCTCTTGGCTATCACCTGGAACCTCATGGAGACCCAGCTCCTCCAGGTGCACAAGGCCATACCTCTTAGGTAAATGAGACACCCTACTAGACCTACGAGGTGGTTATACTTGTGTTTCAGAAGGTTCGGTTCCAATTTATTGTACAAGTGTCTCCTGAGGAGTTTCATTGTATTCTTCCAAAGAAATACTTCTACCTGTTCCGCCTTCCTGAATGAACTCATCTTCCAGGAAGTGTGCTTGCAAAGCAACAGTGATCTTTCGATCTTCGGGCATGTAGAATAGATTTCCCATCGTCCCAGATGGGAATCCAATGAAACGTCCCTTCACAGACCTAGCTTTCAATTTCTCCACCTTAGTCTTCTAGACATAGGCGGGACATCCCCAAATCTTAATATGATTAAGACTTGGTTTCCAAGCTTCCTACTTTGTTCCAGATCCCGATTCACAGTACAAATATGAGAACTAGCACCTGAATCCAGTATCCAAGAAGTAGAAAATATAGTAGCAGAACAATTTATTTCCAAAACTAAAAGTTTTGTACCTGAAGTGCCATGAAGAATGGGACAGTCTCTAGCCCAGTGGCCCAGCTCACCGCATTTGAGACAAGCGTCCATCTTCTTCTTGCTCTTCGGAACCATCAGGGCCTTGCCCTTACCCTTAAGGTCCTTGACTTGTGGTCCCGTCTGCTTCTTGGTCTTTTTCTTCTTATTCTTAGACCTCCGAGGTCCATGAGAAACCACACGGGCAGACTCCTTCATCTGCGGAGTCTTCATTTGAGATTGAGCGGTCACGAGTTTGTTCATCAACCCTGTTAAGTTGCATGCAATCTCATTTCATTTGAAGTTCATTCCAAACCGTGAGAAGGAATCGGGGAGAGACTGTAGGATAAGGTCGGTCTAAAGAGAAGTATCCATCCTAAAATGAAGAGCCACCAATCTCTCGATCATAGATATCATTTTGAGGACGTGGTCCCCGGCTTTCTCACTTTCCTTCATCCTTGCACCGAACAGTTGCTTGGATATCTCATATCTAGCAGTTCGACTGTGCTCACCATAAAGCTCGGTTAAGTGAGATAAAATCTGTAACACCCCAAACTAGGCGACTATTACAGTGCCGTGGACCCCCGACTGGGACCCACCAGGCGAATGAATATTAATGACTTAAATAATATAATTGTAATACCGAACCACATTATATCATCGATTACTCCGATGAGGAGTTTCAAGTTCAACACACCCAAGATAATACCGAATACATGTATATTTTATATGAAGATAAAATATACAACTCTGAATGAAAATAAATATCCAAACGGAAATCTGTAGCGGAATTTAAAATGAAGAAAACATGAAATGACTGGAAAGGATTGGGGCACCCTACTAGTATCACCGGGACTCCTCTCCGTAAATGTTCTCTTCCAGTGCTTTTGCCTTGCCATGACCTGAAAACAATGTCCCCCAACGGGGTGAGTTACACAAAACAACAATCCTCAAGAGTTGAACAATATACAACAATCACATGAATGAATTAAGAAATAGAGTTGAATGATGGGCATCATAGTACGCCCGAATGGAATGTGCAAGTGCACAAGTAGCCGAGTGTCCGGAGTCCCGCATATACACCCGCAACTTGGCCTAATTAGTCTCACGAATTTACCGTGTGCACAGTCCAATGTGTCCGGAGTCCCGCATATACACATGACCATCGTATGCCCGACTAAAAAGCGACCAAGATGAGAGATAATGAATAAAATCCGACAATGATAAAGAACAACTCACCGAGGTGAAATAATGATACAACGAGTGATATCTTTAATGAAATGTTTTTGGAACCATCGTTCCTCGTGAGTTACATGATTAGTTGATAATTACAAGTTTCGACATGAATGATATATTATGAGTGAATTACATGTATGAATGAACAACAACATAAGGAATGAGTATCCCTTTAACCGAGTAAGAATTAACTTACACAACACCGGTGAAGAATGTCCTTCCACGAACAAACATCCTAAAAGAGGCGTCGGTCATTCGAACAACCTTGAATAACACAATTACCAACAATTCGTTTGATATACAAACCAAACACGATTATAACTAACTCAAAACGTTGATACGACTAAACCAAGTTCATTGGGGCATTATATCAAACACGTTGTAACCAATCTTCGATTGTTTACAACCAATCCTTAATTGTACCAATTCCAAACATCCAAAGAGTGATACAATCCAACAAAACATCTTCAATACAATCAATAATCCAATATGAATATCCAATTCGTGATATCAACAACAACTAATCGAAAACCCCCAAATCCAACTCAATATTCAAAGTGTTCTTGAATAATCCTCCAATAATCTGATAAATATTCATACCAACTCACAATCATATGTATATCTCTTTATATAACATGATTATAACATCCCAAAACATCATATTCCATCGTAGAATCGAAATCTAGGGTGTTTAAGAATATTACCTTTGAAGATCCAATCTCTTCGATCCGGTGAATTCGTGTTAAAACAACTATCCAAGCTTCACAAACAATTGTGGATGATGAAATTCGAACACACAAGTATTGATGATGAAAAATCTCTCCCTCAAACTCTCTGTCTCTCGGAAACAAGGTGAAGAAGTGAGAAAAATGAGCTCAAAGTCCCGTCCGAGTCCTTAAATACTGCCCTGATTACGGCCGTAACTCGGACTACTTACGGCCGTAACATCCCCAAGTCAACGGCCTTACGGCTGTAACTAGCCATCTCGTACGGGTGTAACTCGGCCTCGTTGAAAAATCTGCCGACAGACATACAGTCGTACCCGCACATGCCTTACGGGCGTATCTAGACTGATACGGCCGTACTCGGCAAGACTTACGGGCATATGAAACCTTCGTCCAAACTGACCGGGCACCTGCTCGAATTGTACGGCCGTAACCGGCCAAGCCTTACGGCCGTACCTGCCTCAACTTACGGCCGTATGCCACAACCCTTACGGTGGTATGCCCTCTTCGTCCGACATGTCCTGAAAACCACGAACGCATGTTACGGCCGTAGCCTGTCTATCCTTACGACCGTATCTCCCCTTCGGCCAAAACATCCTTAAGCTAACGAATGCATGTTACGGCCGTAATGCATGATTAGTTACGGCCGTAACTCACTGCTGGAAGTGACAAAAATCCGACAACTCCGTCTCCTTGTTACAAACGGTGAATGATTCGACATACAATACTTGTATGAATGCAATTAAATCCACTAACATGAAATAGGTGATATTTCCAACGCAAGACTATCAATCACGATGATTAAGATAATACTTTCGTCTCGATTCTCAAATGGAGACGAATGACGATCGGTAACTGATACACGGCTAAATTATGCCAACGAAGAATACAGATGAATGAATCATGAGTGATGAATGATTATTAATGAGTGAAAATTACTGAGTGACAATTACTGAATGATAATTCCTGAATGATAATAAATGAATTACAACTGGGTATTACATACCCCCCCTTAAAAAGAGTTTCGTCCTCGAAACTAAGGGTCAAACAACTCGGGATAACTCTCCCGCATACTATCCTCGGTTTCCCAAGTAGCCTCTTCGACTCCATGTCTAGACCACTGAATTTTGACCAAAGGAATCGTCTTGTTCCTCAACTGTTTGATTCGCCGCTCTAAAACTCGTATAGGATGCTCCTCATACGAATGATCATCCGCGATCTCGATTTCGTCGAACTGAAGTATGTGACTCGGGTCGGAAACATACTTCCACAACTAAGAGACGTGAAACACATTATGAATTCGGCTCAACGCCGGAGGTAAGGCCAATCAATAAGCTAGCTCGCATACTCGATCCAAAATCTCAAACAGTTTAATGAATCTCGGACTCAACTTTCCCCGCTTCCCAAAACAGAAGATACCTCGACTCGGAGATACCTTGACCAAAATGTGGTCACCCATCTCGAACTCTAGTGGTCGACGATGATTATCTGCATATGATTTCTGTCGACTCTGAGCGGTCAACAAACGACTCCTGATCAACGCTACCTTCTCACGGGCGGCTATAAGCATATCGGGCTCGATGCCGATTGATTCTGATAAGTCATCCCAACACAAAGGAGATCAAAAACGATGACCGTACAAGGCCTCTTAAGGTGACATCTTAATCAAAGCATTCCAACTATTATTGTATGTGAACTCGATCAACGGTAGTTGGACTTCCCAATCCTCTTTCCAGTCGAGGGCGCATGCCCTCAAGATGTCCTCCAATGTCTGAATAGTCCTCTCTGATTGCCCGTTGGACTGAGGATGAAAAGCTGTGCTGAAATTAATCTGAGTTCCCAAAGCACGATGAACTGATTTTCAAAAATGTGACACGAATCGCCCATCACGATCAGAAACGATACTCTTAGGAGTACCGTGCAATCTCGCTATCTCCTTGATGAACAACTAGGCAAGTCTCTCTGGACCGCACGTATCCTTAATCTCAAGGAAATTAGCTGATTTAGTTAAACGGTCTACAATTACTCAAATTGTATTCATGCCACGACGACTCACCGGTAAACTTGTGATGAAGTCCATTGAAATATCCTCCCACTTCCACTCTGGAATAGGGAGCGGTTTCAGCATACATGCCGGTCACTGATGTTCTATCTTGACTTGTTGACAGGTTTAGCATCTCGAAACAAATTCTGCGACTTCTCGCTTCATATTACTCCACCAGTAATTCTGTTTCAAGTCCTTGTACATCTTGCTAGACCCCGGATGAATGGAATAAGAGGTAGCATGAGCTTCTCTCAAAATCGAGTTTTTCAACTCGCCATTCGCCGGTACACATAACCGATTCTTAAATCGCAGTAGTCCATCCTCGTGGACCACAAATCCATGGGCCTTCCCTTGAGCCACATCCTCTCGGATGCACAAAAAAAACAGGCCTGAACCTTGATTCACTCTGATCGCCTCCTCAAGTGACGATGAAATCTCTAACATACAAAGTTGCCCTTCTACTCGCTGTAACCAGACCTCGATCTCAGGTCTTAGGAATTCCTGCTGAAGCTCCTTCTGAACTGTTAAACGAGCAAGCATTTGCTCCTGAACGGACTTACGACTCAACACATCGGCGACCACGTTCGCCTTACCCGGGTGGTACAGTATCTTGATATCATAATCTTTGATTAGTTCCAACCACCGCCTCTGTCGCATATTTAAATCCTTCTGAGTAAATATATATTTCAAACTCTTGCGATCGGTGAATATCTGACAGGTAACTCCATAAAGATAATGACGCCAAATCTTCAATGTGAAAACCACGGCTGCTAGTTCCAGGTTGTGGGTCGGATAGTTGATATCGTAAGGTCTAAGTTGCCATGAAGCACAGGCAATAACTTTCCCATTCTGCATTAATACACATCCGAGACCGTGTCCGGACGCATCACTATAAACCACAAATCCTTCCGTCCCTTGTGGTAAGGAAAGGACAAGTGCTGAAATCAAACGGCCCTTGAGTTCTTCAAAACTCTGCTGACATGCATCGGACCACGTGTATTTCTTATCCTTCCACAAAAGGTTCGTCATGGGTCGAGCAATTTTAGAAAATCCTTCCACAAATCGCCGATAATAACCAGCTAATCCGAGAAAGCTTCGGATTTCCTTAACATTCTTCGGAGGTTGCTAATCTCGGATCGCCTCCGTCTTCTGAGGGTCGACATGAACTCCGTCTAATGAAATTACATATCCGAGAAACATCACCTCAGACATCCAGAACTCACATTTCGAAAACTTCCCATAGAGCTGCTCTCGTCTCAACACATCGAGAACCTGATGAAGGTGAATTTTGTGCTCCTCTCGGTCACGAGAATAAATCAAAATGTCATCAATGAAAACAACCACGAACTAATCCAGATAATCGATGAAGACTCGATTCATTAACTCCATGAACACTGCAGGTGTATTAGTTAACCCAAATGGTATTACCACAAACTCATAATGAGCATAACGTGTTCGAAATGCCGTTCTAGCAATATCCGACTCTCGAATTCGCAACTGATGATATCCAGATCTTAAATCGATCTTGGAAAATACTGGATCTCCCTGAAGTTGATCCAAAAGATCATCCATACGGGTAGAGGATATTTGTTCTTAATCGTCACTCTGTTCAATTCTCGATAATCAATACATAAACGAAATGAACCGTCCTTCTTCTTGACGAATAACACTGGTTCTCCCCATGGGGACGCACTCGGTCGAATATAAAGTTTCTCGAATAATTCCTCGAGTTGATTCTTCAACTCCTGCATTTCGGTTGGGGCCATCGGATACGGTGCCTTTGATATTTGAGACGTACCAGGCTCCAACTCAATCGTGAATTCCACATCTCTCTGTGGGGGTAAACCAGGTAACTCGTCTGGAAATACATCGGCATATTCTCTCACTACCGGAATATCCGCCAACATTATTGGTGATTTCTCGGTCTTGGTCATATAGCACCAATAACCAACACACCCCTTACTAAGTAATTTCACTGCTTTCTGTTAGGCGTATTTTTATACGCTTATTTATCATTATTTTATATCTATCTTGAGCCTAATTCAGCATAAATGAGCTTTTAATGCACTATTCTTATATGTTTTGCAGGAAATCGGAGTCCGGAAGCCAAAACGATGAAAAACGGGCGAAAACAGCAGTTTTTGGTCATGAGCCGCGGCACAAACCAAGTGAGCCGCGGCACATGAAGACAAACAGCGAGCCCCATGTGGACTGTACTGTGATCCGCGGAACAGATTAAGTGAGCCGCGGCCCAGGAGGAAAAAATGCGCCCAGGCATCAGGCACTGAAGGATAGGGGCTGCGGCACAGATTAAGTGAGCCGCGGCCCACCGGGCGGTTTTACTGAATATTCCGCGTTTCTGGGCCGTTTTGGAGCCTGTTCTCGACCTAATCACACT
The DNA here is from genome assembly GCA_033398695.1 of Orobanche coerulescens. Classification (NCBI taxonomy): domain Eukaryota; kingdom Viridiplantae; phylum Streptophyta; class Magnoliopsida; order Lamiales; family Orobanchaceae; genus Orobanche; species Orobanche coerulescens. The sequence continues at coordinate 159,720,401 of CM065811.1, forward strand.
GACGCGATTTGGAGGCTTAGGACTGATATAAATAAGCATTGAAGGGCTGAAGAAAAGGGGATCGGAATTGGGAGGTAGATCGATAGACAGAGAGAAGAACACAAGGAGGAGATTTGTGGGCGACGACAAGACCACGGATCCCTACGGCTTTTCTGCATCTTAGTTCCTAGATCTATTCGAGTAGGATTTTGATTGTAGCCAATTACATGACGGTTTGATTTATTTGTTATTATTTCAATTCATTCGTTATTGGATTCTTCTTACTGCTCTTAATGCTTTTTAATTGTCTGGCCAACAGTTGAATTGTTTTGAATGTCTTTATGGATTCGGGAGATGAAATTTAGGCATAGTTCTTGTGAGACGAATCATAATTTTCTTGAGATAGGAATATACTCATGGGAATTGTGAAGCCTATTTATTGTAGGGATTCTTGAACTGTTTCAGCTTTTAATTATTTAATTCGAATAGGGATATATCGAGTTAATAATTCGTAGTATTTTCTGTCGACCTTGGGAAAGGCTTTAGAATAATTTAGGAATTTCTGGCTTACAATCAATTGAATAAAAGTGAATTGAATTGAATAAAAATCATTCCTGATTGTTTGAGGTGAAAATCATAATCCTACACCCTTATTATTATTATTATTAGTTTTAGTATTAGTATTATTAATTTTCTATTAGATTAGGAATAATTCCATATAATTATTCTTCAAATAAAATTGTGAGTTGACTATATTTTGGTACTTAGTGAAATCAGTCCTCGAGGGAACGATATCTTATTCATCACTTTATTACTTGTCTACGATAACGTGCACTTGCGTTAACGAAATATCACAACAAGTTTTTAGCGCCGTTGCCGGGGACTGATTTTTCGCTAATATCAATACCAAGCGACTCTAATTTTAATTTGAAGTTTATTTTTCTTTTAGTTTTGATATTTTTATTATGTTTTCCTTTGATTATAGTGACCCTTGGCATTTCATAAATTTCGATATTCTTAATAATTTGCCAAATAGGGTCAGTCAGCCCCTTCCCCCAAAACAAAAGACCATGCTTGAACAATGTGTAGACGCTCTCACAAATACTGATAGTACCCCTCTTGAGCGAGAATGTGCACATCGTGGTCTTGAGATTCACTATAAGTTTTAGGGTCGATCCCCCAGCACCTAATAATTACATAAAGTGTGATGAGCATGTAGAAGAAGTTACCATTTATGATGTTTCCAAAGGAATTTCATTAAATTGTCATCAAACTTCGACTAATAAGGTGAACACTTTTGTGCCTAAAATTTTATTAACGGTGACACGCATAATTTTTCCTAAATCCATTATGGGAGAGATTGACCCCATTACTTTTGATTCTGTTGAGGCTGATTCTTCGAGTTCTAATGAGGTTGTTCATGATAAGTCTTTATTATTTACCCATTCGAACTCTGCTTATTTTTTCATGCCTTACAATTATTATATTCTTCCATTATTTTTTGGTTGTCCGCATAATTATTCTTACTCATTATTTTTGGCAACCGGGCATGAACCAAAGCCTCCTTTATGGAATAAGAGGCTTATAGATTGTAAGAAGGGGGCATTTGGCAATCTCCCTAGAAAGAAGCCACGTTAAATTTTGTTTGCCACGTCGTGCTCAAGACGTAAAATAGAGCGCTTGATGGGAGGCAACCCATTATTTTTACTTGCTTTCTAGTTAGTTGTTTTTATATGATTTTTCGTTAATAATTTTTTCCTTTGTTTTGTTTTTTTTTCTTTTGGATTCGTGTAATCTTGTGACCCTTATTTCTCTAATATTTTTATATAACCCCAATGATTTATTATCCTTCATATTCTAGTCTTTCTTGACTTAATGTCTACAGTTATTTCATGACTAGAGACTAAGTTTGGGGGTCCCTCGTGATGTTGAGCATTAATTGAAGTATGGATTGACAGTCGATTCCACTCACGCATGTGCTGGCTTTCAGGAAGACGTTTGGAATAAGTTTCACTTTTCCTTATCTCTTTTATTTTCACATGAGTTGTATTATTGATGATGTTAGGTGTAGTGGAATAAATTAAAGCATGCGATAACTTTCTTAATTTTTCTTTGGTATAAATTGCGATTGCTTTATTGTCCTTGCATGCTGTTGAGGGTTTTGTTCAAAAACGTGATTTTTTCGTGAATTTTTCGTGCTTCTGTGTGTAAAACTGATGTTACAATACTGATGTCTCTTGGAAGAAACGGTTGAATTTTAGTCTAGTTGCAGTCAGCGATATCTGTTTCTGTTGAGTATTCAATTGAGTCCGAAATGTTATCGTTTTTGTAGAAATCTTAGCAGATAAGAAAGGAGACATATGTGTTTTCAAATCACCGCCTATATGTTTGGTTACACTTTTCGGTTAGCTAGTCATCCAGTAACATGAGTCGTGTGGGCACTTAATTAGAGTTTAGAGTTGGACAGTTTTTCCCAAAAAGTCGAGATATTATTTGTTCTATAATGGGAAGTCTAGTAACCGGGGGTATTCACGTGACCCGTTGTTTACTCTCGCGTAAAACGATGACCCTGATTAGACTAGTGGTTTAGAGATTTTGCATGTGCCGATGATGGGGAGCCTAGTAACCGGGGGTATTCGCGTGACCCGTTGTTTACTCTCGCGTAAAACAGCGACCTTGAATCGGACATGCGGGAATAGCTATTCGAGTTGTTTCTCCGCTGTGGAGGGGAACTTAGTAACTAGAAGCATCCATGTGCCCCATGAGTGTCTTTTACGTCAAACGGTTCCCCAAGACATGAGAATGGAATTCCACCCTAGGATTATCCCAATGAAACATCCCGAGATCCGAACCTAGTGGTCAACTCGAATCATTTTATTGATCATATATAAGAGAATACTGTCCGAGGGTTATTTTTGTTGATGAAACTCTTGAAATTTTTTTGCCACTAGACAATGGGACTGGGCGAGTTGGCTTGTTTATTTTAACCCTTCATTTTGGCGGTCGGTTAAATTCACGCTTGTTAATCTTTGAGCTTGATTTTCTTCATGAACGATTGATTATGACTGAAATTGGTTACTTAGTAGAATCATTGTCCTGGATGTGACTCTCTATAATGATACTTGTACTATTCTTTGAGATTTTCAGGGTAGTATTGATTAAGTTGAGCACTGTGGATTTGCATGATTATTCACGATACTTTTTGTTTAAAATTGATTTTTGCTTGAGGACAAGCAAAGGCTCAAGTTTGGGGGTATTTGTTAGGCGTATTTTTATATGCTTATTTATCATTATTTTATATCCATCTTGAGCCTAATTCAGCATAAATGAGCTTTTAATGCACTATTCTTATATGTTTTGCAGGAAATCAGAGTCCGGAAGCCAAAACGATGAAAAACGGGCGAAAACAACAGTTTTTGGTCATGACCCGCGGCACAAACCAAGTGAGCCGCGGCACACGAAGACAAGCAGCGAGCCCCGTGTGGACTGTACTGTGAGCCGTGGCACAGGTTAAGTGAGCCGCGGCCCAGGAGGAAAAAATGCGCCCAGGCATCAGGCACTGAAGGATAGGGGCCGCGGCACAGATTAAGTGAGCCGCGGCCCACCGGGCGGTTTTGCTGAATATTCCGCGTTTCTGGGCCGTTTTGGAGCCTGTTCTCGACCTAATCACACGGACGCGTTTTGGAGGCTTAGGACTGATATAAATAAGCATTGAAGGGCTGAAGAAAAGGGGATCGGAACTGGGAGGTAGATCGATAGACAGAGAGAAGAACACAAGGAGGAGATTTATAGGCGACGACAAGACCACGGATCCCTACGGTTTTTCTGCATCTTAGTTCCTAGATCTATTCGAGTAGGATTTTGATTGTAGCCATTTACATGACGGTTTGATTTATTTATTATTATTTCAATTCATTCGTTATTGGATTCTTCTTACTGCTCTTAATGCTTTTTAATTGTCTGGCCAACAGTTGAATTATTTTGAATGTCTTTATGGATTCGGGAGATGAAATTTAGGCATAGTTCTTGTGAGACGAATCATAATTTTCGTGAGATAGGAATATACTCATGGGAATTGTGAAGCCTATTTATTGTAGGGATTCTTGAACTGTTTCAACTATTAATTATTTAATTCGAATAGGGATATATCGAGTTAATAATTCGTAGTATTTTCTATCGACCTTGGGAAAGGCTTTAGAATAATTGAGGAATTCCTGGCTTACAATCAATTGAATAAAAGTGAATTGAATTGAATAAAAATCATTCCTGATTGTTTGAGGTGAAAATCATAATCCTACACCCTTATTATTATTATTATTAGTTTTAGTATTAGTATTATTAATTTTCTATTAGATTAGGAATAATTCCATATAATTATTCTTCAAATAAAATTGTGAGTTGACTATATTTTGGTACTTAGTGAAATCAGTCCTCGAGGGAACGATATCTTATTCATCACTTTATTACTTGTCTACGATAACGTGCACTTGCGTTAACGAAATATCGCAACACTTTCATCCTATTAATAACTATACCGGAACAACTAGGATTACCTCCCAGAAAAACACATTCGACTCCATCATCTGAAATGATAGTGACCATACGCTTACGGACACTAATGATGGCATCATGACGATCCATCCAATCAATACCTAAGATAACGTCGTCTCGGTAAATCTACCACGATCAGGTTTGCTAGCCATACACGGCCATGAAGCTGGATCGGACAATTCTGAATCTCACGATTTCCGATAATTCTTCTACCGTCAGGTAGACCAATGACATAAGGCTCACAACTAGTAGCACTACCCAGACGTAGTCTACTCAAACATGACTCGGAAATGAATGAATGCGATGCACCAGTATCAAAAAGGGTACACACAGGTTGAGATATAATTTCGAGTGTACCTGAGATCATTCGGGCCTTCGGATCGTCGGTCCTTTTAATCTCATAAATTCGGGGCTTGCCGGCCCCCGAACCGGACGCTCCCGCCTGATAGCTTTTGGCTCTGCCTTTGTTTGCTCCCGTCATTTTAAATGACGCTGACTGAGTAGCCTGGTTCTGAATAGCTGACTGCTTTGGGGCCTGAGATGTCGTCGGAGCAGGCCTGGAGCCTCTTTAGCAGAAACGGGCCGAATGCCCAGCAGTTCCACAATTGTTGCACGTGATAGTCGGCTTCAAACACTTAGTGCTGAAATGGCCCTGTTCTCCACAGTTGTAACAGGTGATGGCCGAACTGGCCGCTCGAGACTGAGATTCCGCAGGTCTGGGTGCCATAGGAGGTCGCTCAGAAAAAGTAGGGCCCGCACGAGGATTCTTGAAAGTGGCCTGGCTGCCTTCGGACCGATTACGATTCTTTGATTTCGAGCTAGCAGATGAAGGTTGCTGCTTAGCAATCTCCTTAGCAGTAAGCCCATAAGTAAGAGCTTTCTCGATAAATTCGGCCAGGGTGGTGCAGTTATGATTAAGAAACTGCATCCGCATACGTGGTTTCAACCTCTTACTGAAATATTTGATTTTGTCCGCCTTGGAGTGAATAATAGATGAGGCGAAAGGAAGTAGCTCCTGAAATTTCTCGGCGATGGCGAGAACATCGTCGTCCGCTGATGGGTCGGGAGTGAGTAGTTCTGATAACTTGGCCTATTTGAGTGGGGCCGGATAATACCTCTCCATCATGAGAGTCTTGAATTGATCCCATGTACAAGATCCGTCAGTGGGCTTCAACGATAACCACCATGAATGAGCGCTCTTACCCAGATAGTAAGCCGCAACTGAAACTTTATGCCCTTCGGGACACTCCACCATAGCAAACAACTTCACGAAATGCTCAATCCAATGAACAATATCCGCCGGCTTAGATGAGCCCTCAAAAGTAGGTGGTCTTTGGCGAGAGATATCGCCAATAATATTGCTCACATTCCTCTCGTGCCTCTGAGGTGGCGGCGGAGGAGCCTGCTGATTCAGAGTAGCTGAGTTCTGCATCGTCTCCATGAGGCGTGCCATCTGTGTCATCTGGGCCATCATGCCCTGCATAAAAGCGAGTGGATAAACCCGAACACCTTCAGATTGAGCTGTGTCCCGGGTACGACTCCCTAACAGTGAATGATCATTTATGGGTGAATGAGTGGTAGCGTCGCTGCTCGATGAATTGGCATTATTCCTCACGTTCGCGCGTGTATTCACACGAGCTCTCGGGTTATGGCCCGCACCGCGGCCTCTTCTCACGCATCCTCTTCCAGCTCTTTCCATACTGAAGTAGGAAAGTCACATGATAATTATATATCTCGCATGAATATCACATTATGATTACGTTATGAAATGATGAAAATGAGCATACGCGCTCAAACACAATGATTACATGAATGATCAACTGAGGTGACGTGATTATCTGATGAAATTCTTGAAATGAGTATCTTGAACAAGTTAACAAGATTAATGATACGATCCTTTCGATCAACAACTGAGCAATGAAATGAACTGAGTGATTAATGAGTTAACAAGATCGTTATGATCAAAATGAAAATGATGATTGAGGATTGTTGACTGTAGAATGATGAATAAGTGATTCTTATTGCCATAAATTATACCATGGCGTTAGAAATCTTACTGTTCTTTGGTCTGAGGAGCTCCGCTCTTGCACAGGTCACACGTGACGCGAAAGCCCAATAATACTAGTCTGATGAACGATGATTTCAATGAGACATGACTCGGAAGGTAGTATTCAAAACCATGCTCCGATACCAACTCACCGTGGACCCCCGACTGGGACCCACCAGGCGAATGAATATTAATGACTTAAATAATATAATTGTAGTACCGAACCACATTATATCATCGATTACTCCGATGAGGAGTTTCAAGTTCAACACACCCAAGATAATACCGAATACATGTATATTTTATATGAAGATAAAATATACAACTCTGAATGAAAATAAATATCCAAACGAAAATCTGTAGCGGAATTTAAAATGAAGAAAACATGAAATGACTGGAAAGGATTGGGGCACCCTACTAGTATCACTGGGACTCCTCTCCGTCAATGTTCTCTTCCCGTGCTTTTGCCTTGCCATGACCTGAAAACAATGTCCCCCAACGGGGTCAGTTACACAGAACAACAATCCTCAAGAGTTGAACAATATACAATAATCACATGAATGAATTAAGAAATAGAGTTGAATGATGGGCATCATAGTACGCCCGAATGGAATGTGCAAGTGCACAAGTAGCCGAGTGTCCGGAGTCCTGCATATACACCCGCAACTTGGCCTAATTAGTCTCACGAATTTACCGTGTGCACAGTCTAATGTGTCCGTAGTCCCGCATATACACATGACCGTCGTATGCCCGACTAAAAATTCCACACATTCACCACCCGCCAACGTAATACAATCCCGGAAAGGTCACGAGAACAAAAGCGACCAAGATGAGAGATAATGAATAAAATCCGACAATGATAAAGAACGACTCACCGAGGTGAAATAATGATACAACGAGTGATAGCTTCAATGAAATGATTTTGGAACCGTCGTTCCTCGTGAGTTACATGATTAGTTGATAATTACAAGTTTCGACATGAATGATATATTATGAGTGAATTACATGTATGAATGAACAACAACATAAGGAATGAGTATCCCTTTAACCGAGTAAGAATTAACTTACACAACACCGGTGAAGAATGTCCTTCCACGAACAAACGTCCTAAAAGAGACGTCGGTCGTTCGAACAACCTTGAATAACACAATTACCAACAATCCGTTCGATATACAAACCAAACACGATTATACTTAACTCAAAACGTTGATACGACTAAACCAAGTTCATTGGGGCATTATATCAAACACGTTGTAACCAATCTTCGATTGTTTACAACTAATCCTTAATTGTACCAATTCCAAACATCCAAAGAGTGATACAATCCAACAAAACATCTTCAATACAATCAATAATCCAATATGAATATCCAATTCGTGATATCAACAACAACTAATCGAAAACCCCCAAATCCAACTCAATATTCAAAGTGTTCTTGAATAATCCTCCAATAATCCGATAAATATTCATACCAACTCACAATCATATGTATATCTCTTCATATAACCTGATTATAACATCCCAAAACATCATATTCCATCGTAGAATCGAAATCTAGGGTGTTGAAGAATATTACCTTTGAAGATCCAATCTCTTCGATCCGGTGAATTCGTGTTAAAACAACTATCCAAGCTTCACAAACAATTGAGGGTGATGAAATTCGAACACACAAGTATTGATGATGAAAAATCTCTCCCTCAATCTCTCTCTCTCGGAAACAAGGTGAAGAAGTGAGAAAAATGAGCTCAAAGTCCCGTCTGAGTCCTTAAATACTGCCTTGATTACGGCCGTAACTCGGACTACTTACGGCCGTAACATCCCCATGTCAACGGCCTTACGGCCTTAACTAGACATCTCGTACGGGCGTAACTCGGCCTCGTCGAAAAATTTGCCGACATACATACGGCCGTACCCGCACATGCCTTACAGGCGTATCTAGACTGATACGGCCGTACTCGGCCAGACTTACGGGCATATGAAACCTTCGTCCAAACTGACCGGGCACCTGATCGAATCGTACGGCCGTAACTGGCCAAGCCTTACAGCCGTATGCCGCAACCCTTACGGCCATAAGCCCTCTTCGTCCGACATGTCCTGAAAACCACGAACGCATGTTACGGCCATAGCCTGTCTATCCTTACGGGCGTATCTCCCCTTTAGCCAAAACATCCTTAAGCCAACGAATGCATGTTACGGCCGTAATGCATGATTAGTTACGGCCGTAACTCACTGCTGGAAGTGACAAAAATCCGACAAGTCTGTCTCCTTGTTACAAATGGTGAATGATTCGACATACAATACTTGTATGAATGCAATTAAATCCACTAACATGAAATAGGTGATATTTGCAACGCAAGATTATCAATCACGATGATTAAGATAATAATCTCGTATCGATTCTCAAATGGAGATGAATGACAATCGGTAACTGATACACGGCTAAATTATGCCAACGAAAAATACAGATGAATGAATCATGAGTGATGAATGATTATTAATGAGTGGAAATTACTGAGTGACAATTACTGAATGATAATTCCTGAATGATAATGAATGAACTACAACCGGGTATTACAGAATCTGCCTAGCAGAAGTCATTTTCTCATGAGGTCTCTGAAGCTCATTAGACATATAATCCATCATATAAGCACGGACTTTTACGTCTCCTTAATCCACTTTTCATAGTTTTCAATCTCTTCCTGATTGGCTCTTGTCCGCACCAGAGGCGCCAGAATGTCCGTCACCAAGACGTATCCCAGTGCCTCTATACTGAGGACTATCATTAGATTGCGGAGCCAATCCACAAAGTTAGGTCCGATTAAGGTGTTCTTTTCACGTAGAATTGCGAGTGGGTTCATTGTCATATTGAGAGTTTTGTTCGTCTGCATTAAGTATGACAGATTAATTAGTGATTCGTTCAATTATGATCTGAGTATAGAATTAAGGTCTTTTCTATTCTTTAACCCATCTCCCACTATTTTTATCGGAATATCACACTCCCATGTGAAATCCGGAAGTATTGTTCACTCTACTTCATAGTGGTGATAGAGTTCTTTATAAATCTTAACAGAGGGCAACCGAATAGGTTTCTAGTCTATTAATTTTCATAAAGTGGTGTCCAATACCAACCCATCTAATGGATGATTCGATCTTGTTTTTCCCCTTGTTCACTCCCCTCAACCTATACGGTTTCTATGGTTTGTGAACAAGTTAAGTTTATACCATCGACGCAAAACAGTTTCACAATTGAATCTTATCCGGAAACCGAAAGGGTTTCTAGGGATAAAATTTGCTCCAACCGAAGGCATCCAATGCGCTCTCGGTAATTTATCCTTACTCCCCGAATGACTACCCCGATAGCTCGGAAGCATAGCACATCTGGTTTGGATTTCAATTTTCTGAAAGCTCGATGGAGGGAAGGAAAACCTTTAAACCTTTTAAACTTAATAATTTGTCGTGGAAGAATTTTCGCGATTAATGTTACACTTTGCACATTAATTCATTTATGCGCGTTTGAGCATTCATACCATATGAATAAACATTCACAACCTAGTTGCTACCAACATGTAGTTCATGGACCGTTCCTAGAATCAAAAATTCCATAATCTAATTACAAGTCTTCGGTCTTAAATCTTCATCTTCTCGATTGGATCTTCCTCCGGTCTTCGTCATTACATATAAATTTTACATTGAAGAAAATAGGCTCAAAACGGCCTTTACAACTCAATCGAATAAAACCGAATGATTCAAAACTAAGTCCATGAACCACATCACCATTCAGAAAGCATTCATCCAATAAATACTAAATAAATGGATACAGCGTACAAATAAATATTGATCCAATCAATAAATAGAATTGATCCAATCAATTCACAAATCGATAATATGAAAACTTTCAAAGTATTTCGGTCATCCACGAGTATTCTAATCAATCAATACTCCCTTGTAAAATGAAATACCATAAATCATTTAATCATATTAAATCCAATTTAACATGCGGGAGATTAATTTTTTGTAATACACGGAAAAATCGAGGTCGGACGAATACGCCTACCCGACACGACCCGTGCCAATTGGCATGGTCGGGTTACCCCGACAGTCCCTAAATTAGCTGCCGAACACGGCCTGTGTCAAAATGACACGGTCGGGTCACCCGGGCAGACCCCTGCCTTCGTCCGAAAAGTCGTCCAACGACGATTCGGGGCTAGATTTTCGACCGGATATCCAATATAATAATATTTTCCGACTTTCATATCTTCAATATAAATCACATTTCCCAGAAATTAAAGATTTATATTGAGACATAAATTTACGAAAAATATAACCACAACGAATGAAAAACATACACCACGATTATCACTATAAATGATTCCAAATCATTCACCATCCATTCAAGCATTCCAATTGCTAAATATCGTATATACGATCACAGGACCTATGCTCTAATACCACTGTTGGGATTCGGTGCCTAAAACGAAGGCCCAGTGGAAGTAGTAAAACGAAAATTAATTCGATCTGAATCCCTACGAGGATCGATCAAGCTATGTATATACGAATATAAAACGAAAACAAGGAAGATTAGAAATCATACCCTCGTAGTCCGTTGATTAAATGGTGCACTTCTTGAAGACGATTCCCCAAGGTATAGATGCTCTTCCCACGAATCCGATTCTTCAAGCTCTTAAATGAACCAATGCCGAAATCACCGCGTCTCTACTTGCCACGCACTGGAGAAACGAACGGGACGACGATCACCCAATTAGCCTCCAAGGTTATGGATAGAATCAGATGATGAAGCTCTGAAATGTGAATATTACACTCTAAGTGAATAACTCATAAACTCTCAATTAATCTCTCGATTTTTCTCCAAGAAAACTCATGCACAAATGAAGAAGAAGAAGAAGAAGACTTGAGAAAAACTATTTTTCCTCTCTCTCTAAAACTCACTGATGAATACAAGAGTGTGTGATGGAGAGTTAGTCTTCATCTTTTTATTCTTCTTCAAATCAAGACCATATCACCTTTACAATATAAAAAGAGGTATCAAATCTCTTAAAGTCATTTGTCTTCCATTTATTAAAATGGAGACAAAGACCAAGAGGGAAGGTGAGTGGAAGGGGGCAGCCATCTAGAAGGAATCGGGCGAGTTCGGTTCGTTTAGGACTCCCATGAGTCCAAACAGACTCCAATTCCGTTTCGATGTATTTGTATCAATTAATTAATCTAATTAATTAATCTTATTAAATACAATATAATATAATTAATTTCTCTAAGAAATAATTATATCTATGAATTAATCTAATGACCCAATAATTTATTTAATTCATTAAGCCGTAAACTAATTTATCCAATAAATTAATTTAGACATCCAATGTCCCAAAATCAATTAGACATCCAATATCCAATAAATTAGATATCCAATATCTAATATTTATAAAGAGAGAACAAGCTCGATTTATTCCGTCGTCAATCCTATTGCGCGACTCAGTAGGTCCGTCTCAGTTAGCAATGGGAGGAACCAAAGAGTAGTAGCACCACCTAGCCAGCCTGGCGGCCTACACTATACCCCAACTGAGAACGAATGATTGGGATCATTCAAAAACCATTCTGCCGTGAATACCAATATACGTATAAACCCTTCTTTCAAATGTCCCGATCAAGTTATAGGGTCACGGCCAGTCAAACCCTATCTTTACTTGACGCTATGCATGAGTTAATGCAAATCGAGATCATCGAGCTCTCGTGTATCCAATACAACTAGCTCCAATGCTTTGTCCAAAGACTTATGATCCCATGTGCCAATAACCGCATAGGACATATAACCCATTCACTAACAGGAGAAAGAATCCTATCTTGGTATTCAGTAGGACCTGCTACTTGCCCGTCAAGACGCACGTCGAGGTTGAACCCCACCTTTCGATTTTCTGGGTCGAACTACTCTAATAAAAATCCTAACGTCACAAGCACATCCCTACCAAATCCTCAAGTCGAAGGTTCCGAATACCTATCACAACCTTTCTATTCTGTCATTGACAGTCTCGGAGTGAAATCCGTGTGACGAATCGAGGGTGAGTCGGTTCGAGTATACTAATCCAATTAGCATACCTATAACGTGTGCACCCACTAACCATTTGTGTTCAACAGGCACTCTCCACGCCAAAGAACATGTCATACAAGTCTTCTCATAAACTTAACACCCAATCAAGTTTCATCGACTTGCGAACGATTAAGTATTTGAGCTATAAACCTTTCCAGTGCCGATCCCCTTATCCAATAAGGAGTGGAATGTTTTGCTCTCAAATACGTAGACTAGTTTCTATATATATTTACGAGTCAGGAATGCCAGTAACTACCAGTAAATGAAGAAACATTCATTTGCCTTTTAAAAATAAATTACATAATAACAAGTACAATGCCCTCACTCAACATCCTCTGAGTGGCATTCGAGGGCATACTCCTAACAATGACCAATGGAACCTCTACCTATAGAACACCTTCGGACTCAGATGAAGTTAGCTCTGATGCAGCCGATTAGACAACCCATGAGTTACCTGCAGAGCAGATAACCTCAACCCCATCTGCAGTGAAGAAGTCATCTGTAGTTGAAAAATCATCTGCAGTCAAAAAGTCACCTGCAACAGAGAAATCACCTGCAGACGACTCTGATTCCGACAACACCCCTCTGGCCAAGTGATTGAAAAGAAAGTTACCTGCAACAGAGGAGGTTGTCCATATCGACTTATCTGAAGGGCATTCACCAAAGAGGCAGAGAGGCCCAACATCTGAAGGAGAAAAAGAAGAAGCAGTGCAGTTTGTAAAGTCACCTGCACCAGAGCCAACTGAAGAAACTTCAGCATAGATGCAGATCATTACTACACCTGCACCTGCTCCTGCTGAAGATCAGCCAGATCAGTCCGAGCTGATGGCTGAAGTGATTCCACTTCTGACTCTTCCTAGCATGACGGAGGAAGAAGCGGCAGAACTGACTATAGAGATACCAGAAGCTAGATACTCCCTAAACCTCAAGGAGAGCAATCCTCTGAACCTGACCACAGATCAATTAAAGCTGGTAAAACAACAATCCCTTAAATTTTCATTTATTAATATATTTGATGAGTGGAAGGATTTAAAATCTCTTACCTTCACTCAATTCAAAGAGTTTGTTGAAAGGAGTACCTAGGCACATCCTCAGGCTACTCAGAAACTCCTCATGCTCTTCTGTCGAGAGACAGATGTTCTTTTACTAATCCAGAAGAATTGGTTCATGTCTAATTTTAAGCAAAATATGGACCAGTTCGTCCGTCATATCATGGATGGTGTTTCAGCGGGAAAAACACTTGGGGAGGAAGTTGAAAAGGAAGAAGAAATAGAAGGAGAAAAAGAAATAAGAATTGTTGAAATTGAAAAAGAAGATACTGAAAAAGAACAGCAAGGAGTTGAAAAAGAACAAGAAGAACAAGGAGTCGAAAAAGAAGATGGAGTTGAAAAAGAAGTTGAGAAAGAAGAAAAAGAAGAAGTTGAAAAAGAAGAAGTGGAAGAAGAAGAAGAAGAAGAAGAAGAAGAAGAGAGAAAGGAAGATGAAAGAAGGGATGATGAAGCTGTTGATCAAGGTGCACATGATCAAGCATCCAACTCTCATCAGCCATCTGAAGATGACAAGTCAGGCACATCAGACAAGACCGCCTCTGATCAGAAGCCAACTGATAGAAGTCTCCCTTGAGAAAAGTCAACCGAAAGGAGATCAGCTGCCTAAGAGGACTCAGGTGAAAATGCACCTCAGATAGCACCTGAAGTCCAGATTTCACCTGCAATGACTGAGCTGATTAGACGACTGGTTGAAGAAACAATTGTCAGGCCTCTATCAACTGAAGTCAAACCTGACCTTCAGTCCCCCAATGCCAATATGGACACATTGCTCAAAAATAAGGACCCTTCCCAACCACCCACTAACTCCAGAATACCACTTGGCATGTCTGATTTCATGACCAGGGTGGAGGAGTAGCTTGCCGCTATTATTGATGCTGGCAAAAAGGGGGAAGATAAGGGGGAAGAGAATGGCAAAAAGAAAGACATCAGGCAGGTGGAAAGAAGTGAAGAGGAGGAAGGCAGAGAGGAGGCAAGAACAAAAGGAATATAAGACCCTTTTCTCATTCAGGCAGGAACTTCCCATTTGAAGAGAAAAGAAGTTGCTGCACCATCAGATCCACCTGCAGCAAAGAGGAGAAGGACCAGACATGATCCCAAAATCAGATACCAATGGGAAGGAAATGAGGTTCAACATGTTGAAGAGTTCATGCCTGCTGAGGCAAAAAACATGTGGGGGAGTGCAAAGAAGCAGTTTATAGAGAAATACTATCTTTGCGAGATGCTTCAGGATAAAGACTGCTCCCCACAACAAACGTTCATTAATTTTATGGTTATAAACTTTCCAAAACTCTGGGCAATTTTGAAGAGGCATGCAAAGGAATTCAATGCCTATCCAATGATCCCTGATTTCAGACCTGGAGAAGATCCTGCACTTGTAAATGATGAACTTGATGAGCCGACTCTTCAGGAAGAAATCAGAGAACTTTGCGTGGAAAATAACTTCACAACCCCTGACCAGCAAGAGTTTGCTTCATTGGTAGTCAAGAGGAAGTATGGGCTAGCCCCAATATCTAAGAATCCAATTGGAGCCAATCCACTGAGGTCACTCCCTCCAGCAAGGCAGCAGACCAGAGGAAGAGGAAGAGGGGAGGAAGATAAATATTTTTTGTTGTTATTTACTTGTAATTTTTATTTTGTAACTTACTTGTAAATCTGCAAGACTTGTAATTTTCTTACTTGTATTTTGTTTCATTCAACTGCGCTGTAATGTAACGTCAATAAAATTTATAACAGTCACTTGAATGAAAACCTCTAGTTGTCTCAAAAATATTGAGTTTCACTTGTGTCTTGCACTTTATTTTGTGCAGACTTGTTTACATTTGAAATGCTTTAGTTTTGCCATCATCAAAATAGGGGGAAACTGTTAGGAATACTTGTTAGATTTTGATGATGTCATCCCTGTATTGTTAATTATTCAAATGTATGTTTTTAAGTAATTGGAAATTGTAAAGAAGAACCAAATGAGTATCTTCTATAGGCCTTTAAATTTAGGCAAAGTCTTGATCAAATGTTGATCAGTAAGAAAATCGACTAAGTATAGAACTGCCAGTTATGAGAGAAATATTATCAGGCAAGTTCATTTTCAGAGGAGTTTTGGTCGACGCAAAACATCAGAGAGGTTTGACCAAAAAACATCTGCAGTTAAGTGCTGAAGGCAATACATCAGACAAGTATTGGTCAACAGGAGTATCAGAGAAGTTTGACCAAAACTCAACTACAGTCAAGTTATAAGACGAGATCTGGTCAACACAAATATTAGCTGAAGTTTGACCATCAGATCAGAGAACATTCATCATGTCAGAGAACTTCATATCAGAGGACTTTATCTCAGAGAACTTCTACCAAGCTATATCAGAGAAGTCCTATATCAGAGAAGGTTGAATGCACATCAGGCAGGTTTGACCAAGAGATATCAGATGAGATCTCAGAAAGTCAAGTTCAAGATACTCAGTCCACGTCAGCAAGCGTTGAAAGTCAACAAAAACAAAAAGCCACATGCAGATGTAAGGAGACAAGCCGAAAAGATTCCCGGAAATCTAGGAATAAAATATTCCTTAAGATCCATGTTCTGAAGACTTTATGATTATTCTAATCAAGAAAAATGGCGCTACCACAAGAAGTCTTTCAAACAGTCAGAATTGAAAAGGGAATCAAGCCGTGCAATGGAATGATAAGATAAACAAAGAAGTCCACTCTCCACTGGGCGGATTTATTACAGTCATGCAACGGCTATGAAGAAAGCTCAAAGATTCATACTATAAATATCTGAAGATATGGATTGAGAAAACTACGATGCGAACAACACATACAAGCAATCAAAGTATTCAAAGCAACCAAAGCTATCAAAGCAAATAATAGCATCGTAAAGAGCAAGCATTCAAGATCATATTCTGAGAAGCTCTTAGTTGGAGAAGACAAAAACTCTTGTCTTTAAAGTTGAGTACGGGGTACTTCTCTGAACGAGGTTTTTAGAAGTTTCGCGACTGATAAGGCATCCACGGGTTCTTGATTGGAAGGTGATAGACAACTCGAGAGTTGTTGAGGCATCCACGGTTTTTTGATCAAGAGGTGTTAGGCAGTCAAAAAAGTTGCAACGGCCACGGGTTTCCACTGGTTCGAAGCTATTGTAACAAGGAAGAATTCATTGTAACATTTATCACTTATTGACAGTTATTGTGAATTTAACTCCAACTGGTTTGGAGAGAAGTGGACTAGTAGAGGATTACCCCACCTTTGAAACCACTATAAGTACTTGTGTGATGTACTGCTTTAGAACATCATACTTAACCGCTACATCCATATTTGCTGTTCCATTAGATAGTTATCTGCAGTCGATATTAGTTATCTGTATCGTCATCAGTTATGTCTTCCACATTATCTGTCTGCAGACGACATAAGTCATCTGTACTTAATCACAGCTGAGAAACTCACCTGAGATTCAGGAAAGAGTTTAATAAGTCTATTCCCCCCTCTAGACTTATTCCTGATGACTTGTGACCTACAAGTGGTATCACAGAGGTTGGTTCCAATTTTACCGAACCAGATCCATATATCTGAGCATATATACTAATCTCTCATTTAGAATGGAACACATGCAACGCATGCACTCTAGATTACCTATTTTTTCTGTGGATGAATGTGTCCTCTGGAAAATAAGAATGCAGGCTCATATGTCATCCATTCATGATGACATGTGGTGTGTAATTGAAGATGGACCATTCATATTCGAGAAGGAAAACACACCAGAAGAAATGGCAGCCGAGAAGCCAGAGAAAATCCCCAAGAAGAGGACAGAGATGACCCCTGAAGAAAGGAAGCTGGACAATCTTGACAATCGGGCTAGAGATGTGCTGTACCAGACTCTTGAGAAAGCAACAGTGGTAAAGATCAATAACTACAAGAATGCAAAGGAAATATGGGACACATTTTCAGTAATGTGTGAGGTAACCGAATGAGAGCTTTCCTCTTGTCTTATTTCCTGCTCAGGTCCTTCTTGTCATCATCCTTCTTGAGCTCAGGACAGTCAAACTGGATGTGTCCTATCTTATGACAATTATAGCATTCAACCTTCCAGTTTCCAGCCTTTTGCTTCCTCCTTGGATTGTCTTTATAATTCTTCTTATACATTGAGTAGTTCTTACGGAAGTTGCTGAATCTTTGCATGATGAATGCCATCTCTTCCTCAAAATATAGGGGATTTGGATGTTTAACTTCAGATAAGGTCTTGGCAGGGGACTCAGCTGTAAATGTTATTCCCTTCTCTGTTGGCTCACTTGATGATGAGCAAGGCAGCTCGAACTCATAAGCCTTCAGATCAGAGAACAGCTCTTAGATCTATATGTTGTTGAGGTCTTTTGATTCTCTCATGGCCACAACTTTATGCTCCATTCAGGGTTGAGAGATCTTAAGATTTCAGGGTCATCTCCCTGTTGCTATATGTTTTTCCCAGAGAATTGATTTCATTTATTATCTCTGTGAATCTTCCATCCACCTAGTCAATGGTTTTTCCATTCTTCATTTTGAAGTTGTCAAACTTTTGAGTAGCTATTGACAACTTGTTTTCCTTCAGATTGAAGAAAGAGTAGAATCAAGTGGTAGATTCTTCTCTGATGGTGATGATGAATACAACTGCCTGATGGACAACTTAGCTGATGAAGAGGTAACTTCCAAACCTCAAACTACAGCGGGTTTTAGCTCTGACATGTCTGAAGATATGAATCTTCATGAATCTGCAAATCAGCTACTAAAAGATTTTGAAACCCTTAAATCAGCTCACCTAACTGTATCAGCCGAGAATGCACAGCTGAAGAATGAAAAAGTCCAACTGAAAAATGATTTTGACAAGCTCATCCAAGAGTCAGAAAAATTTAAAAATATTATAGTTGAGCTTGAAAAGCAATCTGAAAATACTTTGAAAAACTTAGCTGAAAATTCTGCACCTGAGATCCATAAGCTGACTGTTTTAAATAGTGAAAAGTCAGCTGCACTCGCTCATGTCAAAACTGAGCTACCCATGTCGAAATAGTTAAATAGTACACAAGCTAAAGAGATAACATCTCTAAAGGCATCTATAACCTTGGATGAATTGTGTATGAACAAGAGGCCACTTTATTCCAGATCAGGCCTTGGATATGACCCCAACAATCCCTCTAGTTCAAAAACCACTTTTATCAAGGGAGAAACAATTGTCCAGACTGCTGAGCCTACATATAAACCCGTATTTCAAAATAGGCAGCAGCCCAGTCAAAGGTTTAGGCAGCAGCCAAGGTTTACAAGGCATCCACCTAGACAAGAGACTAGGCAATGCCCAAGGTAGAAGCAGCAATCAAAACATTATGCCAACTATTACCAAAGACTCCCTAAAAAAAGATTTCAAAATGGGAGAGGCAAATGGAAACCGTAAGGTTATCCAAGTTTTCAAAATAACCAGGCGTGGAGACCCCAAAGATTTAATAAATGGTCTCAGCCATGATTTAGAAATGGTCCACACCACATATTTTATGAGGCATATCCAATGTACAATCCTAACCACGGATATAGACCTAGACAACACACACCTTATAGGGGTAATCAACATAGTATTCATAATCCAAGGAGAAACCAATTCTCCAGGAAACCTACTAACCCTAGAGGACCCACACATATTTGGGTACCTAAATCTCTGCTTGTTTGATTGCAGAAAATGTGGAAGGACTACTACCACATCTCCTCAAATTCAACAATAGGAGGTGAAGAATGGTTTGTAGATTCCGGATGCTCAAGGCACATAATAGGGAATAAGAAGGTACTTTCAAACTACATCAAAGAAAGAGGCCCAGATGTAACCTCTGAAGATAGCTCTAGAGGTCAAACAAAAGTATTTGGGGAGCTACATGGAGGAAACATAACCATATCTAAAGTACATTATGTCAAAGGGCTTAAATACAACATGTTGAGCATAAGCCAATTTTGTGATCATCAGCTGTATCTTCCGCATTATCTGTCTGCAGATGACATAAGTCATCTGTACTTAATCACAGCTGAGAAACTCACCTGAGATTTAGGAAAGAGTTTAATAAGTCTATTCACCCCCCTCTAGACTTATTCCTGACGACTTGTGACCTACAATACAAAACTTGATATTTACTAACAAATAACGAGGTGTTAATAAGTATCAACAACATGCAAGCTCACGCTCCCAATAAAATACATGATTCCAACCATCTGATAGAACGGACAACAATTCTAATAATAGTACCCAAAACTATGGAAAATTGCAAAACGTCCCAATCTCCCGAGAATCACGATTCGAGGCCAAATACCAATCTCAGGAAGTCGTAACATAACCAAAATATTAAAGGAACTCGCAGAAGTAACGAAACGTCAGTTTAGAACGATATTTACGGGAATTGAGCCTAAACGCGGAAAAGTTACGCAATACGCAAAATCTCATAAAACAACTCCAAAACTCATTTAGATGGTCATGAATGCAGAACTAAATAGTTTCATAATACCAACAAAATTATAAGCGAGTCGTCCGAAATGAAAGTACACCAAGAATAGAAATTACTAATAATAGAAAGTGCAGATATTACAGGTCTGAGTAGAGTACCTACATTAACAAAATATTGAAGAGGTTCAATATGCAGGACTCAAAGAGAGGACTCCTTCCAATGTCACATGGCATTCATCTGAGTACGACTCAGAGTCCTTCGACTCTTGATGAGCGATCCTGCATGAGCAAGATTCCATATGCTTTGGCAATTGGATCAATCATGTATGCCATGATTTGTACTCGACTAGATGTATCGTTTGCCCTTAGCATGACAATTCCGTACCAATCAAATCCAGGTGAAAGTCACAGGACAACAGTGAACACCATCCTAAAGTATTTAAGAAGAACTAAGGATGTGTTCCTAATTTATGGAGGTGTGGGAGACGAGCTGGATGTAAATAGTTATGCAGATGCAAGTCTCGACAACAATAGAGATGATTTTAAATCACAAATTGGTTATGTGTTTGTATTTAATGGTGGTGTTGTAAGTTGGAAGAGTTCCAAGAAAAGCACGATTGCTGATTCTGTAACAAAAGCTGATTACCTAGCACATCGGATGTAGCTAAGGAAGCTGTATGCATCACGAAGTTCGTTACTGAACTAGGAGTGGTGACGACCATCTAGGGTCCTATAAGCCTTTATTGTGACAATAATAGTGCTATTGCACAAGCTAAAGAGCCTAGGTCCCATCATAATTCCAAACATATACTCAGGAAATATCACCCAGACAGAGAGATTGTCAGGCGAGGAGATATTATAATATGCAAAGTAGCAATGGATGAGGATATTGTTGATCCACTTACTAAGCCTCTGTCACAAGGAAAGCATAAAGAGAATGCTAGATCGATAGGCCTAAGAGTCATGAATGAATTATAACACCCCCATAATTTAACTGGGAAATGTTACACGCCGTAGACCCTTCTCACAAGAATCTACCAAGCTAAACTCCAAAATACTGCTCACTAGTTTACCGACCAGGGTCAAATTAATTACAAAACATACCAATAAGGTCGTTAAATAATTCAAAAACCAATACAGTCCATGACTCAACGACAATACTTAACTTCAAAACCAAAAAGAATGACATCTCACCTACAAAAAACACCCGTGCAAGGGTGATTACTCGACTGAAGGGGAAATACTGACCTAAATAAAACAAAAGAAAAGACCCCTACTCTTGTGTGAAGATTAGCATCATTGTCCTCCATCTCCTTCCAAACCAATCCTGTGACTGCTCCCGAGCTGCAAAACATGAGCGCATGACAAGCACCCACCCCCGATAACTTGGGGCTTAGCAACCTGGAATCTTGCTACTGCAAGTACATAATATGCAAGATATACGAAAAATATCAACACAAAACTCAACAACCGCGAAACCTTAACATGAATCACACACTCTCACAACCAGCACAGAAGAGCATTCACTTACACAAGGTGAAAGACATTCACACAGTCACATTTTCTCCATGAAAAATAAAAATCAAAGAAACTTTGGGAGAGCCCCAATGAGTCAAAAGAACTAGTTCGAAAACCCCTTTTAAAACAAATATTTCGAAAAACATTTTGATAAGATGGTTTGAAAACGCTATTGTTGACTCGTGCCACTTTGAATGACTTGGGGGTTTGAAAAATCAAATGGAAATACTTTAGAAAATAACTTCAAAATTTCTTGGGTCCTTGACCCAGTATGCGGAAAACAATTTCACAGGAAAATCATTTCAACGTCATTCGGGGTCTTCGACTAAATTTACAGAACACTATCACAAGAATAATCATCTCAATATCTCACGGGGTCCTAGACCCAATCCACAGAATATTATCACAAGAACAATCATCTCAACAATCTCACGGGGTCCTCGACCCAATCCATAGAACATTATCACAAGAATAATCATCTCAACATCTCACGGGGTCCTCGACTCAATCCACAGAATATCATCACAGCATAATCAATGTCACAACCTCTCATTTCGACAAATCCTGCTCAAGACCCTTGATTAATTAACCCTCAGAATCTCGTCAGATATCTTTGGTTAATTAATCCTCATAACAACATTTAAAACAAGTTGAAACAAACTTTCAGAAGCACAAAACTCAGACTTTATCGAGACCAATATTTAAAACGAGTTGAAAAGAACTTTTGAAGTACGAAAATTGTTGGGTTTTAGCTGTCACTCGAATATCCGTAACCAATAAGCCTGCCAGGCGCCTCCCTTGCACACCTGTGCACTGGTGTTCACTCCCCTATGTTGGACGCCCCTTGAACATGTCACCGCTCCGGCGCTCACTCCCGCAAGAGCCGCCCCTTGCACATGCATTAGGTAACACCGGCGTTCACAAACCATATGGAGCCGCTCATTGCAGCGTACACCAGGCCGGAGTCCACGCCCCGCCCTCAGAGGCTCCCGGATACGACGTCTCTCACAAACAAATATTCACATTATTTCAAACATCAAGCACACACTCAATCATTGCAACAATTATCAAAATTAGTACACAAATTCACACAAATTATCTGTCAATCAACAACTACATGTACAAACTACACCACGCACGTTACCAATAAAAACTCGGTACAACACACCTTCAGGCATAAAAAGACCAACACTATATATATATCCCTGAATCGTAATTCAACCAAATACACATACCTGACTATATTATCTCTATAAATATAGTGTATACTTTAATCCAAATTAAGTACGTCAAACTAATATTAGCATCAATCACTCAACATTCACAATATATATATATATATATTTCCATATAAAATAATACATACCCTTAGGCAACGATGATTTTACGTAGATATAATTCGTATATCAAGGTACTTGCCTTGGTAATTTCTCGCGAATACTCTGAAGAATACGGTCGATCGTAAAAACTCCGAAACTCTGACAAACGGAAGGGTTCGACACTAGCTCTTCCCAGGGAGCTCGATCCTAATATCCTATCACCAGTCAAACAACGATCACATGAGGAAAAACATCGTAGAACGCCTGAATTCCCTCTGCGACATTTTACCAGACAGCTTGAAGACATCAAAAAGGAACACAATAAACTGACAAATTTCTAGCAATTAAACCATGGAAAAACAAAAGAAATGGAGAGGGGAATACAATCTAGACTATTGATGATCATTCAATCATCTAAGTTAATTGGGAATAAATGGACAACATCATTCAAAATCCCCAGATTTCCGAAAACTAAGATTTTAGGAAAACTTATCTCGATTATAGTTCGATAAATACAGTAATTTCAATGGCTGGAAATATCAAAACGAAAACTGATTTATTTAAATATGTCACTCAATTACAAAATACACAAAATGACATCGAAAAATAACTTGTGTGTTAAAAAGATATACATATTCAAAGAAGGCAACTCGATCAACTTCAAAAGAAATGTTGCTGGAAATGACTAAAAAATGGCATGGGTGACTCACTAGAAAATGGTTCATATTATCCAAGTATTATGACTCAATACCTACGGTCCAAATAACATTTATACTCATATGTATTTTATTTACAAATACTAGAGATGTATTTGTGAAATAACTTACTGATTGTGGGATAATCGAGTTGAAAGAGGGCAACCTAGTCTGGATTCACAGACTCTCTGGGGAATTTCGTCAAACACCTATCGGACGTCTCTTGGACAAGGCTGCTCAGATTCGCTGAGTTTTTGAGCGTTTTTGAGGACACTAAAATCTTAAGACTATGATATAAAAAGACTTGACGGAATAGGAGTACGTTTTCTACAGGTATTGATAAACGGTATTAGACAAACGTAGTGATAAGGCTGCACTTTATGGTTCCAAATTCTGCTAGTCAGTCAAAAATCGCGTGGAGCGAAAGTCTGCCGGCCACTTTTGGTGCCCGCTTGCCGACTTGCCCAACACGCGGTTGGGCCCGCCCGGCATTGACGCGCGATTCGCGCGCGCGGTCTTCCGTCGGCGCTCGGCATCCGACAGTCTCTACTAATTCGATCATAACTTCTTCATTCGGACTGCGATTGGCTCGCCGTTTGAACCGTTGGAAAGATAGCTTTATTATCTAAAATACTATTAATTTTAAGAATTTTCGAACATCCCAAATATCCGTGTTGATTTTTCAAAGTTTATACTTGTCCGCGATACTTTCAAAAAAATGTCCAATTTTTTATTATTATTTACACTCTCGGTGCTTCTCTCTTATTTTAAATGGTCCAAGACTACAAATGCATCTCAAATACATCCAAGTAAATTCACAAGTTCATATATAGTCCGGATAATTTTCTCTAATTTTTGTTGAATAATTTATCGGAGAATACAACGTTCGCCACCGTCACATTCTTACTAATAATTATTTGACGATATTATAAAATACTACCCGACACCTTACTTTCGTCTACTCAATATCACATCTATTACCGAAAAAAATCACATCATCAATCTTTCAACAAAGTCAACGATAAAATATTATTCTAAAATTCAGGATATTACATACTACCCCCTTAAAATAAGTTTCGTCCTCGAAACTTAAAACAAAGAGTAGCAGA
The DNA here is from genome assembly GCA_033398695.1 of Orobanche coerulescens. Lineage (NCBI taxonomy): Eukaryota > Viridiplantae > Streptophyta > Magnoliopsida > Lamiales > Orobanchaceae > Orobanche > Orobanche coerulescens. The sequence goes on from CM065811.1 coordinate 159,745,198, forward strand.
ACAAACTAAGCAAACAACCCCTTAGTAACACCACAATTGTCAACACATGATTCAGTATGCATCCCGGAATGCACAAAGTAGGCAATACTAAAATGAAAAAAAAAAGAATTTGAAAAGTATGCGTACTATATACGAGTCTGAGTGTTCTTACCATACCCAAAAATGACACCATACGAGCCGCAGAATGACTAGAGCTCGCATAGTACAAAATTTTGAAATCAAATTTTAGTTTTCTGACAAGGGCGATAATATTATGTCTGCACTTTATAAAAAACAATCATTTGAGACTAAGAGGGTGAGTCACGTTTCGCCATAAACTTGTAAATACTATTCTTTAGTTAGAAGAGGAATTTTTTATTTCATATGTCGACTTTAAAACTGTTTTTGAATAATACACAGAATAATTTATGTTTTTAAAATTTCAAAGATGTCATAACTAATTTGAAATATCTCAGAAATTTAATTTGAAATTCAAATACCAAAATTTTAAAGTCATTCCTCTTCTATAAAATGTTTAATCGAAAAATATTTTTCACTGAAGTACATAACCATTTGATACGACGATATTAAATCGTATGTTTCACAATGTTTGAAAATTTTCAAAACGTCATTTTAAAATGTTCGTGCAGTGGACAAGATTAACACTTAAAAATTCATTCTAATGAAATGTAGAAATCGATAAATATACTTGATTTCCGAAGCATACTACATAACCATTTTCACTCAGACCGTATACGCAGTTTATATCCTAAAACAATATATTACAAACACGTTCCAGCCTCTTCTTCAACATTAAACACATTAGCACAACATAATCAAATATGCATATAAGGGGCTTACAATCGGGAGACTTACCATCATGGATCGCCTGAAGATGATGTCGGAACCACGATACTTATCACAACTCTGATGCGCGCAACATACATGGGACATGGACTTGACCCAACGGCCTAGGTTTTTTGCAAAACTAAGCTGTGACACCATAAATGTAACACCCCCAAAATTTAATCGGAAAATGTCACACAACGTAGACCCTTCTCACAAGAATCTACAAGGCTAAGCTCCAAAAGATTGCTCACTAATTTACCGACCGGGGTCAAATTAATTACAAAACATACCAACAAGGTCGCTAAACAATTCAAAAACCAATACAGGCCACAACTCAATGACAATACTTAACCTGAAAACCAAAAAGAATGACATCTCAACTACAAACCACACCCGTGCAAGGGTGATTACTCGACTGGAGGGGAAATACTGACCAAAATAAAACAAAAGAAAAGAATCCTACTCTTGTGTGATTATTAGCATCATTGTCCTACATCTCCTTCCAAGCTAATCCTGTGACTGCTCCCGAGCTACAAAACCTGAGCGCATAACAGGCACCAACCCCCCGATAACTCGGGGGTTAGCAAACTGGAATTTTTCTAGTGCAAGTACATAATATGCAAGATATACGAAAAATATCAACACAAAACTCAACAACCGCGAAGCCTTAACACGAATCACACACTCTCACAACCAGCACAGAAGAGCATTCACTTACACAAGGTGAAAGACATTCACACAGTCACATTTTCTCCACGGAAATTAAAAATCAAAGAAACTTTGGGAGAGCCCCGATGAGTCATAAGAACTAGTTCGAAAACCCCTTTTAAAGCAAATATTTTGAAAAACATTTTGATAAGATGGCTTAAAAACGGTATTGTTGACTCGGGCCACTTTGAATGATTTGGGGTTTTGAAAAATCGAATGGAAATACTTTAGAAAATGTAGGTCACAAGTCATCCAGGAATAAGTCTAGAGGGGGGTGAATACTTATTGAAACTCTTTTCCACAAAGGATGAGTTTCTCAGCTGATGGTACAGATGACTTAGAGTCGTCTGTAGTCAATGTAAGTGCGGAAGTCAGCTGATGATGAATACATAAATAATCAATGGAACACTTAAGTATGAATGCAGCAGTTAAGTATGATGCTAAAAACAGTAAAGTACGCAGGCATATTATAGTGGTCTCAGAGGTGGGGTAATCCTCTACTAATCCACTTTCTCCAAACCAGTTGGAGATGAATCCACTATAATTCTCAACCAGTGATAAATATTACAGTGATTCTACAACTTAGCTACAACAACTTCCAACCAGTGGAAATCCTGTCGTTGCAACTCCTTTCTGACTGCCTAGCACCACTCGATTCTTCAAATCCTTGCATGCCTATCAGCCACGAAACTTCAACCAGTGAAGTACCCCTTTACTTAAGTTTTAAGACAAGAGTGTTTTGTCTTCTTCAACTAAAGAGCTTTCTTCGTGTATGAACTTAGAGTACTGCTCTTTCACGATGCGATAGTTTTCTGATTGCTTTTAATTGCTTTGATTGCTCGAGAGTGTTGTTCGCATCGTACTGCTCAACTTCAAAGCTTCAGATATATATAGGTTTCGATCCTTTGAGCATTTCTTCATAGTCGTTGCAAATTTGAAACAAATCCATCCGTTGGAGAAATAGACTTCTTGGTTTTTCTTTCTGAACGTTGCAAGGCTGTATTCCCATATTTTAATCCATTTCTGACCGTTGTGAAGACTTCCATGTGATGGCGCCGAGTCTTTTGAATATAATAAGATTAAAGTCTCCATTGGTGGGTCTGGATGAATTACTTAATTCATTTCCTTTCCGGGAATCTCTCCAATCTGTCTCTTATTGCCCGAATGTGACATTCCGTAAATATTGACTATTCAACGCATGCTGACGTGGACAGGTTTACTTGGATGATCACTTAACTGATCTCTCTGTGGTCAAACTCTCTGATGTGAAGTCAACCTTCTCTGATGTCGACTTCTCTGATGTGCCGACTTGTCTGAAGTCTTCTGACCTGATTGGACTTTGAATGATCTGATGGTCAAATTTCAGATGACTTGACTGCAGTCTTATCCAACTTTGCTGGTTAAATTGTTGACCAGAACTTCTCTGATAAGGATTGTTTGATATAGCTCGTATGTGGTCAACCTTATCCGAACAGTTGAGTTAACCAAGGCTCAGCTGATAGATACTTATCTGATTTGTATTTAGCCGATTTTTAAAGCCTAACTTATATGGCCTATTGAAGATACTCATTTAGTTCTTCTTTACATTTTGCCAAGTAATAAACATACATTTGAATATATAAAGATGACATCATCAAAATCTAATAAGTATTCCTAACAAATTCCCCCTATTTTGATGATGGAAAAACTTAAGAAATTATTCAAATGAATAACGAGTCTGCACATAAGTGCAAGACACAAACTAAAATCAGTCTTGTTTTGAGACAACTAGAGGTTGTCGTTCAAATGACTGTATGTATTAATTTTCTGTATTTTTTTACAAGTACATAACTTTCACTGATCAAAACAACTACAGAAAAAATCACAAGTAAAAAAGTACAAGTACAAACAAATCCTATCTGCCTCTGCCTCTGCGGACAGTTTGTCTGGGAGGCCTAAAGAGCTTTGCACCAATTGTTCTCTTCTTGATAGGTGCAAGGCCATACGTCCTCCTGAGAACAACAGGGGCAAATTCTTGTTCTTCTTTGGATGAGAATTTATGCTCTTCACATAGCTTCCTTATCTCGCTCTGCAAAGCTGGCTCATCCAATTCATTGTTTTGCAAAGTGGAACGTTCTTTAGCTCTGAAGTGAGGAACCATGGGGTAGGCATTCCATGCATTTGCATGTTTTACTAAGATGGCCCAGAGAGTTGGCCATGTTGATTCCATAAAGTCGATAAATGTCTGTTGTGGGGAGCAGTTTTTCTCTAGGAGTAACTCCCAGATATAATATTTTTCATTGAACTGCTTTCTTGCATCTCCCCACATTGGACCAGCTTCGGCGGGTAGGAATTCCTCAACAAACCAAAGCTCTTTGCCTTCCCATTCTAATCTAGGCTCTTACCCAAGTCTGGTCCTCCTCTTCTTGACTGCAGGCTGATCATCAGTCTGCTCAGGATCAGCTTTTTCCTTCCTCTTTTGACTTCAATTTGTGGGACATCTTGCCTTTTCTTCATTCTGAGCTCCTGAACTGGTACTTGACCTGATACTTCTCTTACTTCCCCCTGCTTATTTCCTTCCCCCTTTTTGCCAGCATCAACCAGAATAGTCAATTGCTGCTCTACTCGGTGCATCCAGTCAGACATGCCAAGCGGCATTCTGGAATTGTTGGGATGAGGAGGTTGAGGGACATTCCTCTGCAGTAGGGTATCAATTTTGGCGTTTATGGTCTGCAGGCCAGGTGAGATTTTTGCGGCAAGCAACTCTTCAATAGATTCTTTGACTTTGTTTCGGATCAGCTCAGTCATCATAGGGGAGATGGGTGATGGATGAGGAGAGTGCTCACCAAAGCTTTCTGCGCCTGAAGGTATGTGTGCAATTGACTTTCCTGTCTGTAGACTCCTGTCTGCAGGCGGCTGATGAGATGGGGTCTGCTCTGGGGTCCCCGATCTGTCATCATCTTCTTCATCTAGGCTGGTGTAGCGGGCAGGTGCCCCAGCCTCTTCTGCTCTGGCTTCATCTTTACCTTCTTTTTCCTTCTCTTCTTCCTCTTTCTTTTCTTCCTTTTTCTCTTCTCTCTCTTCTTCCTTTTCTTCCTTCTCTTCCTCTACATTATCCTTCTTTTCATCCTCATCACCTTTATTACCATTATCATTATCACCTTTATCATCATCATCATCATTTTCTTTTTCAACTTCTTCTCCTTCTTCTTCATCTTCTTCTGCCAACTCTTCTGTCTTTTCCACTTCCTATTCTTCAGTTTGTTTTTCAACTTCTTCTGCTTTTTCTTCAACTATTATTTTTTCTTCTTGTTCCTTCTGCTCAGATTCTTCCTTTTCAATTATAATGTTTTCTTCTTTTTGAGCTTCTTTTTCAACTCCTACTTCTTCTTCATCCACTAACTCTTCAAATCTAATTTCTTTTTCTACTACTTCTCCATCCTCATTAAGAGAGCCATCAAAAACACTTCCCATTATAATATGGAGGAGCTGGTCCATGTTGGTTTTAAAATGGGACATGAACCAGTCTTCCTGGAGTATCAAAATTAGGTCTGACTCATTGCAAAAATGTATGAGTAAATCTTCCGTAGCCTAGGGATACTCCCAGCTACTCATTTCCATAAAAGCTTGTAGTTGAGTAAATGGAACAGATTTAAGAGTTTTCCATTCCTCAAAAATATCGACAAAAGAATGTTTGAGAGCATGTTGTTTTACCAGTAGAAGCTGCTCTATAGATAGGTTGAAGGAATTGTTTTCGAGCAGGTTGAACGAATAGTTTGCTTCTGGGATGTGAATAATCAGACCTGCTTCTTCTTCTTCAGATATGAAATGAGGGGTTAGAATAGGAACCATTTGAGTTTCCAGGCTGGTTGGAGTAGGCTGATACTCCACGTGATCTGGTGCAGGAGTAGATAAGTATTTTGGCTACTCCTCTTCTTCAAAATCTAGACGCCTGGGCCTCTTGGGGGATGGTTCTGCTGAGGATTCGATTAAGGATGGTTCTCCAGGGGCTGGTCCCCTTCTCTTGAAACGAATGGCGATTAGGGTATCATCTGAATCTGAGTCAGACTGAGCTGCAGGTTGATCCCTGGCTACAGCTTGATCTCCAGCTGACTCACCTGAGCACGATGGGTATCTGTAGGGAGTTGTCTCTACAGACATTTTCCTTAGCAATTGAGCTGATTTCCTCTCTTCGCCTAATCTCCTTAGGGTCTCTTGGTCTAAGTGACCAAGCCTCTTGTTGATGTGGAAGGGTTCAGGGTTTCCCTTCGCAACACCTAACTGCTCCAAAATCCAACTTATTTGCGTTCCAAATGCCAGTTTGTTTTTGAATCTCTTTTCATCATCCAGCCACTGGACTTTGTTTACCTCTCGCACCAATTGTCTGAAAATGTAGTCAGACCAATCGATCGGTTCATCTTGAATAAAGGCCCCCAAAACCATGAACTTCGCTGACGACAGTTGATCATAACTCCCAGCCATGCCCATCACTATTTTGTTGGTAATATCCAACGCATAGCGATATTCTTTCTTTAGCTCACTTCGCTTGGCAGTTAGCTTCAGCTTTGATGGCTGCTTGGGAGCCTTGATCTTCAGCCACGTGTCGGCTGTGTTTTGCTTTAGAGCTTCGATAGCCATTCCATGAGACTTCATCTCGAAAACTTTTCCGACCGATTTCGGAGTGATATCCACTTGAACTCCAAATATTGAGCTCCTAATGCCTGATTCGAGAACTCTGGCTTCTCTGTAGAAAGCGATAACAGCCTCTTTGAAGAGATATTTGGGGCTGATATCCATAAATGGGTAGATTCCATTCGAATTCATAGATCTGATAAGGTGACGCACGTCGTTGTCCAAATTGGTTTCGAGCAGTCCCTCGAAATCGACCACTAGAGAGAAAATGCTTTGGTCCTTCACCGCCTTCATGTTAACGCCGTTGAAGTAGGATTCCATTTCTGCGCAAGAAACATTTCTGAGTGTATTTGAAAGTTCGGGGGATTTCTACTCTTGAAAATTAGGGTTTGTAAGCTTGAGGAAGGTAAAGTGAAATGACTTTTCCGTCTTTAAAAGGAAATTGAAGCGACATTTTAATATTAAATTAATTTTTGAGTCGATTCAAATTTTAAAATCGTATGACGGTTGGGGTTTTTAATTTGTATTAGTGGGTCATGTGAACGTGTAAGCGTGCGAGCATGCCAACGTGTAAACATGTGAACGTGAGATTACCACGTGTAAATAGATAATAATAAAATATTCTGGAGTCGGTCAAAATTAGAAAACTTAGCTGGTTGACCGTTGACTATTTGACTGTTTGACTGCTCTGCATCAGGTAACTCTTCTTGTCTGCTTCAGTTACATTCTGATGCATGTGGTCAGCTTAGTCCATCATTCGTCTTTTCGTCTGGTCTGATCAGGTAACTTCCTTTGCTCGTATGATCTGGTCTTCAGGTAGCTTTCTCGTCTGTACTAGATTCCCAATCTAGTAATCCAAGTTCCCTGCTCAGCTCCAAAAACCTTTCTTCTGGTAAAGGTTTGGTGAATATGTCAGCAATCTGGTATTCTGTGCTGACTCTTTCAACTCTGACTCTCTTGTTAAGCACGTGGTCTCTTATTAAATGATGCTTAACATCAATGTGCTTCGTTCTTGAGTGCAATACCGGGTTGTTGGTGATTGCAATTGCACTATTGTTGTCACACCAAATTGGGTCTTCATTTGCAATTATGTTGTAATCCCTTAGCTGTTGTCTGATCCACAAGATCTGGGCACAACAGCTACATGTAGCTAGGTATTCTGACTCTGCTGTTGAGATAGAGTTAGATATCTGCTTCTTGCTAAACCAGGATATCAGTCTGGTTCCTAGGAATTGGCACGTTCCACTAATGCTTTCCTATTAATCTTATATCCTGCAAAATCTGCATCTGAATATCCTGACAGCTCAAAGTTGTTATCTTTAGGATACCATAAACTGACATTAATGGTAGACTTAAGATATTTAATGATCCTCTTAGCTGCTTCCAGGTGTGACTGCTTGGGTTTGAACTAAAATCGTGCACATACTACTACAGCATATGAAATGTCTGGTATGCTTACAGTCAGATAAAGAAGTGATCCAATGAGTCCTCTGCAGTGGGTTGAGTCCACTGATATGCCTTCATCATCTGTATCTAGGTGTGTGCTTGTGCTCATAGGAATTTTTGCTGATTTGGATGATTCCATTCCAAATCTCTTGATTAGATCCCTAGTGTATTTGGCTTGGTTGATGAAAATTCCATTTTCCATCTACTTAACTTGCAGTCCTAGAAAGAAATTAAGCTTTCCCATCATGCTCATCTAAAACTCTCCTTGCATGAGATTTGAGAACTTCTCACAAAGCTCTGGATTGGTTGAGCCAAATATGATATCATCCACATATATTTGAACTAGCAGTATGTGGCCTTCATGTTGCACTCTGAATAGGGTCTTATCCACCTTGCCTTTGATGAATCCATTCTTCTCTAGAAACACATATAATGTTTCATACCATACTCTTGGTGCCTGCTTGAGTCCATATAGAGCCTTTAGAAGCTTGTAGACTTTGTCTCCTTTGACAAATCCAGGGGGTTGCTCCACATAGACTTCTTCTTCTAGAATTCCATTAAGAAAAGCACTCTTCACATCCATTTGGTAGACTTCAAAATCTTTGAATGTTGCATATGCAAGGAATAGTATGATGGCTTCTAATCTTGCAACAGGTGCATAGGTTTCATCAAAATCTATTCCTTCACATTGTGCATAGCCTTTAGCAACAAGTCTGGATTTATTCCTAACAACAGCTCCATCTTCATCGCATTTGTTCTTGTACACCTATTTGGTGCCAATAACCTTCTTATGATCCGGTATGTCTGTTAGTTCCCAAACATTGTTCCTTTCCATCTGATTAAGCTCTTCTTGCATTGCATTGATCCATGAGTAGTCTTCCGTGGCTTGCTCTGTTGTATTGGGTTCTATGTGAGACATAAAGCATGAAAACATTGCCATTCCTACGGGTAGAGTAGAGTGTCTTGTCTTGACTCCATCAATTAGCTTCCCAATGATTTGTTGGATAGGATGATCTTTGAGCCACTTAGGAATGTCTTCTTCTTCAGCGTTTGTTCCCCCTGTAGATTTGCTTTGGTGGGTTTCTTCTCTCTCTACATCAGCTTGGTTCTGGTCTCCTTGGTCTGCAACTGGATCAGCTACTGTCTTGTCATCTGCATGTGGGAGTCCTGTCTGATCTGCAGATGGGTCTTTATCAGCTACAGATTGGTCTTCATCAGCAGCAACTGGATCAGGTAGGTTTTATGGTCCTATCTGATCTGCAGTTGGGTCTTCAGGCTGGTGTGCAGGTGAGTCCAACATTCCTGTGTCATGGACAATAACTTCTTCTAGGGTGGCAGATTTGAGATTATTCTCTATTAGCTCTACCTTTTTCCTATACTCAGTAGTAGTTTCATCAAATACAACATGAGTTGTTTCCTCCACAACTAAGGTTATTTTATTAAAAACTCTATATGCCTTGCTTCTTTGTGAGTATCCCATAAAGAGACCATCATCAGTTTGAGCATCAAAGGCATTTAGTTGGGTTTTACCGTTGTTGCGGATGAAACACTTACAACCAACAATATGAAAATATACAACAGTTGGTGTTCTGCCATTCCAAACCTCATAGGGAGTTTTGCCATGTCTCCCTACTATCATACTCCTATTCTGTGTGTGACATGCTGCGTTGACAGCTTCAGCCCAGAACCTCTTGAGCAGGTCTACTTCTGCAATCATAGACCTGGCAGCTTCCTTCAAGGTTATGTTCCTTCTTTCAGCAACACCATTCTGCTGAGGGGTCCTGGCTGCAGAGACTTCATGCTGTATCCCATTCTGATCACTGTAATCAGTGATTGCCTTGTTGAGAAATTCCCCTCCTCTATCTGATCTGATCTTGATGATTGAGAGAGATTTCTTATTCTTGATCCTCCTTAGCAGCTCAGGTAACTTGGTTAGTGTTTCACTCTTTTTATAGAGAAAAACAACCCATGTGTATCTTGAGTAGTCATCTACTACTACTAGAGCGTGCTTTCTGCCACTTAAGGTCCTTGGCTTGATGGGACCAAATAGATCCATGTGAAGTAGATCTAAGATCCTTGTTGTGAGAGTGGTAGGTTGAACTGGCTTGAATGATGCTCTAGTTTGCTTCCCTTTATGACATGCATCACAGAGAGCTTCCTTCTTGAATACTTCTTCTGGAAGTCCTCTAAACAGCTTCTGAGAACTAATCTTGTTGATGGCTTTGAAATTTAGGTGACATAGTCTCTTGTGCCGCAGCCATCCGTTCTCGGCTATTGTCTTAGATAGAAAATAGGTATTAGGAGTTCCTGTGTTCCAATCTATCATATAGACATCTCTCCTTCTGAATCCTTGTAGCTTCACTTCTCCAGATAGGATATCTATCACCATGCATTTCCAAATGGTGAAGACTACTAGATTCTTCTCATCACAAAACTGACTTATGCTTAAAAGATTATACTTGAGTCCTTTGACATAATGAACTTTGGATATGGTGATGTTTCCTCTGTGCAGCTCTCTAAAACCATTAGTCTGACCTCTAGAGCTATCTCCAAAGGTTACGTCTGGACCACTTTCTTTGGTATAATTTCTCAGCATCTTCTTGTTCCTGGATCATGTGCCTTGAGCATCTGGAATCTACAAACCATTCTTCACCTCTAATGTTTGAATTTGTGGAGATGTGGTAGTAGTCCTTCCACCTTCTCTGCAATCAAACAAGCAGAGATTTAGGTACCCAAATATGTGTGGGTCCTCGGGGGTTAGTTGGTTTCCTAGAGAACTAGTTTCTCCTGGGATTGTGAAAGTTGCTGTTATTACCCCTAAAAGGTGTGTATTGTCTAGGCCTATATCCTCTGTTAGGATTGTGTACCGGATATGTCTCATAAAACTGATGGTGTGGGCCATGCCTAAATATTGACTGAGACCATTTATTAAATCTTTGAGGTCTCCACAACTGTTCGTTTTGAAAATGAGGATAACCTTGAGGTTTCCATTTGCTCCTCCCATTTTGAAATCTATTTTTGGGGAGTCTTTGATAATAATGGGCATGTTGTCTGGGCTGCCGCTTCTGCCTTGGCCATTGCCTAGTCTCATGTCTAGGTAGCTGCTTTGTATACCTTGGCTGCAACCTAGACTTATGACTTGGCTGCTGCCTATTTTGAAACACAGGTTTGTATATTGGCTCAGCAGACGAGACAATTGTTTCTCCCTTGATGAAAGTGGTTTTAGAACTAGAGGGTGTGGGGGTCATATCCAAGGCTTGATCTGGAATATAATGGCCTTTTATTTACATAATTCGTCCAGGGTTACAGATTCCTTCAGGGAGGTTATTTCCTTCACCGGAGTTTTACTTAGCTAAGTCAGTTTTGTAAACTCAGCTTTAACATGAGCAAGTGCAGCTGATTTTTCACTATTCAAAACAGTTAATCTTTTTATCTCAGCTGTGGTATTATCAGCCTGGTTTGTAGAGTTGTCTGCAGCCTGTTTTTCAAGATCAGCTTTGGTTTTATTCAATTCTAGGCTGAGTTTTTCAAAATCATTTTTCAGCTGCCAATTCTCATCTTGCAGCTGGGTCCTCTCGGCTGATACAGATTGGTGTGCAGATTTTAATCTCTCAAAATCTTTGAGAAGCTTATTTACAGACTCGTGTAAGTCCATGTCTTGTGACATGTCTGAGCTGTTATTATTTGAAACTGAGGCTTTAGATGTTACCTCTTCATCATCTAGGTTGGCCATCAGACAATCATATTCTTCATCATCATCAGAAAAGAATCCGCTGCTTGATTCTACTCGCTCTTGCTTTTCTCCAATGAGGGCCTTCCTTCGGTCTTCTTTTCTGCTCACCTCCTTCTTGCTCTCGTCCTGTCTTGTGGCAATTATAACACTCCACCTTCCAGCTTCCATCCTTTTAATTTCTCCTGGGATTCTCCTTATAGTTCTTTTTATATTTGGAGTAATTCTTTCTGAAGTTGCTGAACCTTTGCATTATGAACGCCATTTCTTCCTCGAAATCGAGTGGATTTGGAGGTTTGACATCAGATAGGTTCTTGGCGGGGGACTCGGCTGCAAAGGCTATTCCCTTCTCTGCAGGCTCGGTTGATGATGAACTTGGGAGTTCGAATTCATAAGCCTTTAGATCGGAGAACAGCTCCTGGATTTTTATTTTATTGAGGTCTTTGGATTCCCTCATGGCCACTGCCTTCATACTCCATTCGGGACTAAGAGATCTTAGCACCTTCAAGGCCATCTCCCTGTTGCCATAATTTTTTCCAAGGGAGTTGATTTCATTGATGATCTCTATGAACCTTGTGTCCACCTGATCTATAGATTCTCCGGTATTCATCTTGAAGTTGTCAAATTTCTGGGTAGCAATTGACAACTTGTTTTCTTTGATCATTTTTGTACCTTCACACATCACCGCAAGGGTGTCCCAGATCTCCTTGGCATTTTTACAGTTCTTGAGCTTGACCATTGTTGATTTATAAAGAGTTTGATACAGCACGTCTCTATACCGGTTGTCAAGGTTGGTCAGCTTTCTTTCTTCAATGGTCAGCTCCATCCTCTTCTTTGGGATCTTCTCTGGCTTCCCGGCCGCAATCTCCTCTGGAGTGTTGTCCTTCTAGAATATGAAATGACCATCTTCGATTATGCACCACATGTCGTCATGGATGGAAGATAAATGTGCCTGCATCCTTATCTTCCAAAGATCATACTCGTCAACTGTAAAGACAGGTAATCTAGAATGCATGTGTTCCATTTCTAAAATTAGCTTAAAATATATATCATCGATATATGGATCTGGTTCTTGAAATATTGAACCAACCGCTCTGATACCACTTGTAGGTCACAAGTCGTCCAGGAATAAGTCTAGAGGGGGGGCGAATAGACTTATTGAAACTCTTTTCCACAAAGGATGAGTTTCTCAGCTGATGGTACAGATGACTTAGAGTCGTTTGTAGTCAATGTAAGTGTGGAAGTCAGCTGATGACGAATACAGAAATAATCATTGGAACACTTGAGTATGAATGCAGCAGTTAAGTATGATGTTAAAAACAGTAAAGTACGCAGGCAAATTATAGTGGTCTGAGAGGTGGGGTAATCCTCTACTAATCCACTTTCTCCAAACCAGTTGGAGATGAATCCACTCTAATTCTCAATCAGTGATAAATATTACAGTGATTCTACAACTTAGCTACAACAACTTCCAACCAGTAGAAATTCTATCGTTGCAACTCCTTTCTAACTGCCTAGCACCACTCGATTCTTCAAATCCTTGGATGCCTATCAGTCGCGAAACTTCAGCCAGTGAAGTGCCCCTTTACTCATGTTTTAAGACAAGAGTGTTTTGTCTTCTCCAACTAAAGAGCTTTCTTCGTGTATGAACTTAGAGTACTGCTCTTTCACGATGCTATAGTTTTATGATTGCTTTTAATTGCTTTGATTGCTCGAGAGTGTTGTTCGCATCGTACTGCTCAACTCCAAATATTCAGATATATATAGGTGTAGATCCTTTGAGCATTTCTTCATAGCCATTGCAAATTTGTAACAAATCCGTCCGTTGGAGAAATAGACTTCTTTATTTTCCTTTCTCAACGTTGCAAGGCTGGATTCCCATATTTTAATCCATTTCCGACCGTTGTGAAGACTTCCATGTGATGGCGCCGAATCTTTTGAATAAAATAAGATTAAAGTCTCCAGTGGTGGGTCTGGATGAATTACTTTATTCATTTCCTTTCCGGGAATCTCTCCAATCTGTCTCTTATTGCCCGCATGTGACTTTCCGTAAATATTGACTATTCAACGCATGCTGACGTGGACAGGTTTACTTGGCTGATCACTTAACTAATCTCTATGTGGTCAAACTGTCTGATGTGCAGTCAACCTTCTCTGATGTCGACTTCTCTGATGTGCCGACTTGTCTGAAGTCTTCTGACCTGATTGGACTTTGACTGATCTGAAGGTCAAACTTCAGATGACTTGACTGCAGTCTGGTCCAACTTCGCAGATTAAATTTTTGACTAGAACTTCTCTGATAAGGGTTGCCTGATATAGCTCGTCTGTGGTCAACCTTATCCGAACAGTTGAGTTGACCAAGGCTCGGCTGATAGATACTTATCTAATTTGTATTTAGCCGATTTTTAAAGCCTTACTTATATGGTCTATTGAAGATACTCATTTGGTTCTTCTTTACATTTTGCCAAGTAATAAACATACATTTAAATATTTAAAGATGACATCATCAAAATCTAATAAGTATTCCTAACAGAAAATAACTTCCATATTTCTCGGGTCCTTGACCCAGTATGCGGAAAACAATTTCATAGGAAAATCATTTCAACGTCATTCGGGGCCCTCGACCAAATTTACATAACACTATCACAAGAATAATCATCTCAACATCTCACGGGGTCCTCGACCCAATCCACAGAATATTATCATAAGAATAATCATCTCAACAATCTCACGGGATGCTTGACCCAATCCACAGAACATCATGACAAGAATAATCATCTCAACATCTCACGGGGTCCTCGACCCAATCCACAGAATATCATCACAGCACAATCAATGTCACAACCTCTCATTTCGACAAATCCTACTCAAGACCCTTGATTAATTGACCCTCAAAAATCTCGTCAAATATCTTTGGTTAATTAATCCTGATACCAACATTTAAAACGAGTTGAAACAAACTTTCAGAAGCACAAAACTCAGCCTTTATCGAGACCAATATTTAAAACGAGTTGAAAAGAACTTTTGAAGTACGAAAATTGTTCAGTATCGGGGTTTTAGCTGTCACTCGAATATCCGTAACCAATAAGCCTTCCAGGTGCCTCCCTTACACACCTGTGCACCGGCGTTCACTCCCCTATGTTGGCCGCCTTTTGAGCATGTCACCGCGCCGGCGCTGACTCCCGCAAGAGCCGGCCCTTGCACACGCATTAGGTAAAAACAGAAGCTTTTCGACAACGGAAGGGTTCGACACCATCTTTTCGTAGGGAACTCGATCCTAATATCCCATCATCAGTCAAACAATGATCACACGAGGAAAAACATCGTAGAATGCCCGAATTCCGTCTGCGACATTTTACCGGACAGCTTGAAGGCGTCAAAAAGGAACTCAATAAACTGACAAATTTCTAGCAATTAGACCATTGGAAAACAAAAGAAATGGGGGGAATACAGTCTAGGCTATTGTTGATCATTCAATAATCTAAGTTAATTGGGAATAAACGGATAACATCATTCAAAATCCCCAAATTTCCGAAAACTAAGATTTTAGGAAAACTTATCTCGAGTATAGTTCGATAAATACAGTAATTTCAATGGCTGGAAATATCAAAACAAAAACTGATTTATTTCAATATGTCACTCAGTTACAAATACACAAAATGTCATCGAAAAATAACTTGCGTGTTAAAAGATATACATATTCGAAGAAGGAAACTCGATCAACTTCAAAAGAAATGTTGCTAGAAATGACTGAAAAATAGCTTGGCTGACTCACTAGAAAACGGTTCATATTATCCATGTATTATGACTCAATACCTGTGGTCCAAATAACATTTATATTCATATGTATTTTATTTACAAAATATTCAAGATGTATTTGTAAAATAACTTACCGATTGTGGGATAATCGAGTTGAAAGAGGCCAACCCAGTCAGGAATTCACAGACTCTCTGGGGAATTCATCAAACACCTACTGGATGTCTACTGGACAAGGCTGCTCAGATTCGCTGGGTTTTCGAGCGTTTTTGATGATGCTAAAACCTTAAGACTATGATATAAAAATACTTGACGGAATAGGAGTATATTTTCTACAGGTATTGATAAACGGTATTAGACAAACATAGTGATAAGGCCGCACTTTATGGTTTCAAATTCCGCTAGTCAGTCAAAAACTACGTGGAGAAAAAGTGTGCCGGCCACTTTTGGCGCCCGCTTGATGACCTGCCCAGCACACTGTTGGGCCCGCCCGGCATTGACGCGCGATTCGCGCGCGCGGTCTTCTGTCGGCACTCGGCATCCGACAGTCTCTACTAATTCAATCATAACTTCTTCGTTCGGACTGCAATTGGCTCGCTGTTTAAACTGTTGGAAAGCTAGCTCAATTATCTATAATACTATTAATCTTAAGAATTTTCGAACATCCCAAAAATCCGTGGTGATTTTCCAAAATATATACTTGTCCGCGATACTTCCAAGAAAATGTCCAATTTTATTATTATTTACACTCTCTGTGCTTCTGTCTTATTTTAAATGGTCCAGACCATAAATGCATCTCAAATACATCCAATTAAATTCACAAGCTCATATATAGTCCGGATAATTTTCTCTAATTTTCATTGAATAATTTATCGGAGAATACAACGTTCGCCACCGTCACATTCTTACTAATAATTATTCGACGATATTAGAAAGTAATATCCGACACCTTACTCTCGTCTACTCAATATCACATCTGTTACCGGAAAAAAATCACATCATCAATTTTCCAACAAAGTCAAGGATAAAATATTATTCTAAAATTCAGGATATTAAATGAATGGTCTTAGTGTAAGAGGGAGATTATTGGGGAAAGTGCGCTAGGACATTTGATATTCCTAGATTTGTAGTAGTCACATTTAAATAAAGTTGTTTCTCATTGATTATTATAATATGTGCATGTTTTAATACTATAATAATAGAATAATAGTTATTCACAAATAATAAGATTATTCATATGTCCCTGGATTGATTGATAATCATCGGATGATTATGTGCATGGTGCGGATTAAAATTATGGGTATTGATTGGAGAATGCAATACTGGACAGACCCGCATTGAGATCACTACATGAAAATATCATACGTGAATCTCAATATAACAGTATGTCAATGGATCCTTGAACATGAGATTATCATAGAGTCCAACATGATGACTACTATGCCTTGACGTAATCCAACACCATTTCGAACATTGTGATCATAAAAGTTAGCGATCGTGATTAGTCGGAGTCATGTAGTGGGAAATGAATAATCAAGATGGGGATTTGTCCCTCTCTTTAGGGAGAGGGATATCTATTGGGCCCCTCGATAAGTAGGACTGAAGGAAATGCATGGCCATGCTCAAATGAAGAGTATTTGAACATAGTAGGTATGAGAGTTTCAATGACTTAGTTCAAATATGATATCGTGTAAAAAAAGAGATTTCACACGTTAAATGGTTTAATGGACTATAAACTTATATTATTTGGGTAGTCATAATGTCTTGCAAGAGACTGCTTATGATTTATCATTTATTACGGTATTAAATGATTGTTAACATAATATAAGTTTTTTGGGTCATACATACAATAAGTAAAGACAAGCAAGAATAATTTATAGATATAATATTTGATATTATATTTATTAAAGAATATAAATAATGAGTAATGTATAATCTAGGATATTATATTATATTATTTAATTATATCAACTAAGAATGGTAAATTTAATATTGGCTATTATATTTGTTAGAGGATTGAATAATAAGTACTCCCTCCGTCCACGATCTTCCTTTACAGTTTGATCCGGCACGGGTTTTAATAATGCTTATTGACTTTGAGTAGATATATGTAGTGAGTGTAAGTTGGGTCCCACTTGGGTGTATGTTTACTAGTAATTTAGTGTAGATAAAATAATGATGTTGATGTGTGAAGATAAAGAGGAATTAAAAAAGTAATGATGTTGATATGTAAGGATAAAAGTGGAATTAAAAAGTTTCCTGATTTAGAAAAAGTGAAGTGTAAAGAAAGGTTGTGGACGGACGAAAATGGCAAATGTAAAGAAAGATCGTGGATGGAGGGAGTAATATATAATATAAGATATTATATATGTTGTGTTATTTAATAAGATGAGGGGTAATTAACTCTAGGGTTTACTTAGTATAAATAAAGGGTCTTAGACAAGGAGTTGTTACAAGAAACAAGACAAAAAAATCGACCCCTCCATTATCTCAAATTGGCCGTACTTTTTCGGTCCAAGAAGTCCCGGTTCGGCAATCCCGCCTTCTTCTCTTAGTTGATCTTGACCAACAATACAATCATTCTAGCAAGGAATCATCTGTTGTACTGTTTATCAATATTATTTGTAAGGATCTAGCAATCCGGCTTGTGCAAATTGTTCGTGTGTGGATCATCGAAAGAGGAAGGTAATTTTCATCAGCTTCTGGTCCGGATTTAGATATATTCTTTGGAATAAGGTAATTCAACGAACCCTTTATTAAATTAATAAAATTACTGCACAAATATCCTCATCTTCGGTTTCTCGATAATTATTCCATTGCATTTTTGCTCAAATTTGATGTATTAGATACACGTATAACCCAACAACCTGATTAGCCTTAAACACCATATAAAACCCATGTTTGTTTAACAGAGAACCAGATATAAGATTCTTTCGAATTCCTGGCACATAGAGCACATTGTTAAGCGTTAGTTCCTTTTCTGATCATCTTCAGCACCATTTTTCCCACGCCTTTGATGTCAGATATAGCAGAATTTCCCATGAATAGTTTCTCTCCATCCATATTTTCATCAAGGACGCTAAAGAGCTCCATATCCGAACAAACATGACGGTTAGCACCTATATCAATCCGCGACTCACGGGGAATGGATCCCACCAAGTTCACCTCAGATATCACAGTAGCAAGGTACATTTCAGCAACATCCTTAATGATATCTTCCATCACGTGAGCTTCGTCATTCTTTTTAGGAGCTCTGCATTCAGAAGTCTTATGATCAGGCTTGCCACAGTTGTAGCACTTTTGAGAGAACTCTTTTCTTGAAATTTGTTTTGTTTGGGTACGCACTCACTTTCCCTTTTCGGGTTTCTTCTGATTTTTCCTTCACCCTTCTCCATGCTCAACCATATTGACTTTAGCCTCAGGTAATTTAGCCACTTCTCGTCGTAACCTTTGTTGTCTTCTTCGGTTCGAAGCATAACAACAAGCTCTTCAACAGTCAACCTTTTTTTCTTATGCATCAAATAGTTTTTGAAATCTTTCTAACCCGGTGGTAGCTTTATGGCGATAGCAGCCACTTGGAAAGCTTTATTTACTTGCATTTCTTCATAATGGATCTCATGAAAGATCACTTGAAATTCTTGCACTTGACTGATAACAGTTTTTGAATCCACCATCTTGTAGTCCAGAAATTGACTAACAAGAAATTTCTTGGTTTTAGCATCTTCCATACGGTATTTCTTATCTAAGGACTTCCACAGTTCCTTCGCCATTTTGATGGAAGAATATACGCTATACAACGTATGTGCCAAGCAATTCATTACATAATTTCTACACAAGAAATCTGGATGATTCCAGGCATCAAGAGCACTAACAACTTACACATTAGGATTTCCCCCAGTTTTGGAGGACCGGCTGTGAGAAAACTAGCTAGGTTCAAATTGATCAAAAAAAAAAAGAGCATCTTCTGTTGACAATGTTTGAATCTTAGAATGTTGAACTTCTCTAATATGAGAGCATGGTTTACAGGAACATTCACATTAGCAACTACAGTAGTTTTGGTACTATTATTAGGGGTTGCCATCTCAGAAATGAAAATATGTCTTAAGATTGTTGGAATAAATAAAATCTGAGAGGGTTAACAAGAAGTCTGATGAAAGAAGAAGAAAACATCTCAGGCTTGCGAGATGTAGTTTTCTTAATACATATTCGCTGGATATTAGCATTTATCTCCCAGGATACAACTGACCAAACTGATTAATATCTTTCGGCAAACTGAAGAATTGCCTGAACTATATCCGAGGAATTTTTGGGAAGGTTGGATTTGTGTTATTTTTTTCGAAAGGACTAAGAGTCAGTTTTATAGTTGAAACGCTGACCTTTCGAATTGCTTTATGCACTTAAATCACATGATATGTGTTAATTTGATCACATTCATTATGGTACTCGAAAAGGCATGAGTTCGAAAAGGCTATATGTAACACCCCAAAAGGCGGCTATTACAGTGCCGTGAATCCCACACTGGGACCCACCAGGCATTATCCAAAACAGGTTAAATAAATATTATTTGTGATACCGAATCACAATGAATAGTCATTACTCCGATTAGGAGTTTATTAAAATATGGTCAACGGCCTTACAACACACAGGATCCAAAAAAACAAGTATAGACCATATGGGGATGGAAAATACTTCAAATGTCAAATACAACCAAATAACAATTTAAATGAAGCAGGAAATAACATAACACGGTTTAACATAACCGGACAACAAAGACGTGGGGCCCCCGAACTAGTATCCTTCTAACCCTTCACCGTCGACATGCTCTTCCCGTGCCTTGCCTTTGCCTCGACCTAAAATACAATACAAGTATTTCGCCTAACACAGGGTCAGATATACATGATAACCAGTTCTTCCGACATTATACAATTCACATATATAGATCTCAAGAAAGTCATTCCGACTATTAATCATACCCCTCGGGCGTATGAAACAATCAGTCACAAAACATCGAACACATCCAATCATACATGGACTATGAACGATTAACAATATAGCTCAAGATGGACAACACAAGACGCCCGATCCGAAATGTGTCCGTACATGTCCACCCCGTATACGGAATCCGGAATATACGTGTGACAATGTACCTAATTAGCATCACGAACTACGCCTCGTGTGCACACCCAATACGGAAACATCCACGTATGACTATACAAGTGCCCGCTAAAAATCCTACACAATATCCAATCGGACGCAGATATGATTCCGAAATGTCACGACACAACATGACAACGAAGTTCAATGGAATACACATCCAATTAAGGATCAAGAAAACTCACCAAAGTGAAAATAAGGACCAACGAGATCAACGATTCAAAACGACAGCTTGGGAATGCAATCCCATAACGTCAAGGACAATGTCAAATCACGACAAACGTCACATGGACAATTCATACACATGAAATATATAATCATCACAAGAATCTAATCATCATTATAACCAAGCAAGATAACTTGCCTTAATACGGAGACGAGAATAGTCCTCTTCTTGTCGGAACGAACAAACGGTCCTCGACTAATATTGTTTACTCGAACAATCAACCTTAAACGAAATATATTTTACTCAAAAACATATTCGTATAATTATCAATATAGGATTAGTAAGACGTCAACCTACAATCCTTTAGAATAGTTTGTTACTACCAATTATTGAAGCCTTATGTCACGAGTCCTTCTAACATCTTTACAACCATAAGAATCGGTTTACAATATTTACCGAATGTTCGCATGGTTCATCATAAACAAGAGTTCTATCAAGGGTATGTTGAATAACCAATTATGATGTTAAGATCATCTTATGATGATTAAACTTTTCAAAACATTAAAACGTTGAAAGGTAAAATCTGCACATTATGATTATTCTCCTCTCATCTAAATTGACTTTTAAGCTAACAACAAGTTCATAAGTTCTGAGATTACACCATACCCATGAGGGTTATCAAAGCCTTTGTTTACAAGGCTGGAAGATTCATTAACATGATGGTGAATTCACCATTTATCTAGTATGATGATCAAAACATTCTAAGTTCTCAACACATTAGATTAATGAAAAGTTATTGTTGTAATTATCAAGATCCTTATCAATCTTCAAAGACTTGTGAAGCTGAACCATAATGATTTAAAGTTTCTAAGATTTCGAACTAGATCATCTAATCTTATCTTTAACATTATCAAGTTCTTCTCAAGGTAAATAAATACCTAAAATGGTGTTTAAACACTTTATGATATCAAGTTCTTGACTAAATCCAGTTATGATGAAGCTAATCGATCCAACAATGTCCTACTGAGCTAAATTCGTCCAGAAGATGAGTAATGACAACTACAAACATGGTTACCATTACTACAATATCAAGAACTCCTCTAATCTAAACCCTCATTTATCATATTCATCAAGAAGTGTTTAAAGAGTTTAATTATAACCATGTTTTACTTGCTTAATCTAACTCTAGGTGAAGTATAATTCGTCATTAATCATCAACATAAGAAAATAATGCAGAGAAGAAAGCACACCTACCTCCAGAAATGAAGAACAACTTCAATGCTATGAGAGAATATATTCCAAGCTCAAAAACAACTCCAAATCTCCAAGGAAATGAGCTCCACTCCACGATTCAAGGCTTAGAAACAAGTTGGTGAAGGTTGATATCGTTTTGGTAGTGCAGAGGTATGATATGTGAAGAGAGAAATTCGGTTTGGGGTTGTGAAGAAATGAAAAACAGACTGGTCCTATAAATAGACTGTACAGACTTAGCGCACGCTATCGGGACAGATTAGCGTACGCTAATGAACTTACGTACGCTATCCGGTCGATATTACCTACGTAAGCGGCTTACAGTGGCTACTGTCTTGAATTATCGCAGGCCGTTAGCGCACGCTAATGGTAAATGGGTTACGCACGCTAATAAAAGTAGATTCTCACCGACACGACAGCTCAGACTTAGGTCACATGCATGCTAACGGCTAAGGAGTTCACGTGCTGAAGTCAACTGCTGCCAGATTCCCTCTTAGCGTACGCAACCGAGGAAAACTTACGCACGCTAATGCACAGGATTAGCGTACGTTAATCTTACTGTGTAGCGTACGCTACATTAACAGAAAAATTCGAAAATGCAACACTCTAATTAACATCGAATCATCACATATGAAATGAAATAACAACGATATGATATTCAAATCTATAATACCACGACGTAATACTAAATGCAACGATTCATGATAATCGATTATCCGAATAATACAATGACAGTAAAAATGAAAAGTTGCGATGGATATTACATACTCCCCCACTTAAAAAGAATTTCGTCCTAGAAACTAAGCGGAAAATTACTAGGGGTATCACGAACGAATACTATCCTCGGTCTCCCACGAAGCCTACTCGACTCCGTGTCGTGACCACTGAACTTACAGTAGCGGAATAGTCTTGTTACGCAACCGCTTGATCCTCCTCTCGAGTATCCGTACGGGACGCTCCTCGCATTTAATGATCCTCTGCTAATTTAATATCTTCGAATTGAAGTACGTGGCTCGGATCAGCAATATATTTCCTCAACTGGGAGACATGAAACACGTTGTGAATCTTACTCAAGGTCGGTGGCAAGGCTAGTCGATAGGCCAGATCACCTACACGCTCCAGAACCTCAAACGGCCCAATGTACCTTGGGCTCAGCTTGCCCCTTTTCCCGAAACGAAAAACACCTCGGGTAGGAGACACCTTCATTAACACATGGTCACCAACCTCGAACTCCAGTGGTCGTCGACGGTGATCGGCATAAGACTTCTGTCGACTTTGAGCCGTTAACAACCGACTCCTAATCAAAGTGATCTTCTCCCGAGCTGCTAATAACATGTCGGGTTCCGTACCCAGAGATTCTGACAGTTCGTCCCAACACAAAGGAGACCTACAGCGACGGCCATATAATGCCTCATACGGTGCCATCTGAATCGAAGCGTGCCAACTATTATTATAAGTGAATTCCACCAAAGGCAGCTGGGCTTCCCAATCGTTCTTCTAATCAAGAGCACATGCTCTCAACATATCCTCTAGAGTCTGGATGGTTCTCTCCGACTGACCATCGGTCTGTGGATGAAAAGCCGCATCGAATTCAATCGCGTGCCCATCGCACGATGAATCGCCTTCCGTAAGTGTGACACAAATCGCCCATCACGGCCTCGATACAATGCTCTTGGGGTACCGTGTAGTCTCACAATTTCCTTAATAAACAGCTGGGCCAATCTCTCGGGGCCCCATGTGTCCTTAATTTCCAAGAAGTGGGCTGATTTGGTCAGACGGTCCACAATCACCCAAATCGTATTCATTCCTCGACGACTCGTCGGCAAGCTAGTGATAAAATCCATAGATATGTCCTCCCATTTCCACTCAGGAATCGGGAGCGGTTTCAGCATTCCTGCGGGTCGCTGGTGCTCAATCTTAACCTGTTGATAGGTCAAACACCTCGAAACGAATTCGGCAACCTCACGCTTCTTATTCCCCCACCAATAATTCTGTTTCAAATCCTTATACATCTTGCTAGAGCCTGGGTGAATAGAGTACGGGGTAGCATGGGCTTCTCTTATGATAGAGTTCCTCAACTCTTCGTCAGCGGGTACACAAACTCGATTTCTAAAACGTATCAATCCATCCTCGTGGATCACGAATCCAGGGGCTTTCCCCTGGGTTACTTCATCCCGAACTCGAGATAGGAATGGGTCCGTAATTTGCTTCGATTTGATCATATCATCAAGAGACGAAGAAATCTCAAGGGTGCAAAGTTGTCCCTGAACACGCTGTAACCAAACTTCAATTTCTGGCCTCATAAGGTCCAACTGCAATTCCCTCTGTGCTGTTAAACGGCTCAGCATCTGCTCCTGCACTGTCTTACGGCTCAATGCGTCGGCAACCACATTTGCTTTACCCGGATAATAAAGGATCTCGATATCATAGTCCTTGATTAATTCTAGCCACCTTCTCTGCCTCATGTTCAACTCCTTCTGAGTAAAAATGTAATTTAGGCTCTTGTGGTCTGTAAAGATCTGGCAGGTAACTCCATAAATATAGTGACGCCAGATTTTCAAAGCAAACACCACGGCTGCTAACTCCAAGTCGTGGGTCGGATAGTTAACTTCATAGGGTCACAATTGTCTCGATGCATAGGCGATTACTTTCCCTTCCTGCATTAGTACACATCCCAGACCCTGTCTCGACGCGTCACTATACACCACAAATCCTTCCGTTCCCTTTGGTAAGACCAAAACAGGTGCCGAAATCAATCGACTCTTGAGCTCTTTAAAACTTTGCTGACATGCTTCTGACCACAGATACTTCTTGTCCTTCCGCAGTAAGTTAGTCATCGGTTGCGAAATTTTAGAGAACCCTTCCACGAATCGTCGGTAGTAACCTGCTAGGCCAAGGAAACTACGAACTTCCTTCACGTTCTTCGGTGGTAGCCAATCTCGAATGGCTTCCGTCTTTTGTGGGTCCACTCTCACCCCTTCGGCTGATATCACATGCCCGAGAAAGACAACCTCAGGCATCCATAATTCACACTTAGAAAATTTCCCATAAAGTTGTTCCCGCCTCAATGTATCGAGAACTTGGTGGAGGTGACTCTCGTGCTCCTCGTGGTCGCGAGAGTAAATCAGAATGTCGTCAATGAAAACGACTACAAAGCGATCCAGATAGTTAATAAAAACTCGATTCATCAACTCCATGAACACTGCCGGTGCATTAGTCAGTCCAAATGGCATCACCACGAACTCATAATGCCCATAGCGAGTACGGAATGCTGTCTTCGAAATGTCAGACTCTCGAATCCTCAACTGATGATAACCAGATCTCAAGTCGATCTTAGAAAACACGGCAGCTCCCTGAAGTTGGTCCAATAAATCATCAATACGAGGCAAGGGATACTTGTTCTTGATGGTTACCCTGTTCAGCTCACGGTAATCAATACACAATCGTAGAGATCCATCTTTCTTCCGCACAAATAACACTGGTGCTCCCCAAGGGGACGCACTAGGTCGAATATAGCCTTTGTCAGTCAACTCCTCAAGCTGGTTCTTCAATTCTTGCATCTCAGTCGGAGCCATACGGTACGGTGCCTTTGAGAGTGGGGACGTACCTGGTTCTAACTCAATAATAAACTCCACGTCACGATGAGGAGGTAAGCCTGGTAACTCGTCTGGAAATACATCGGGGTATTCTCGGACTACCGGAATGTCGGCCAATTCAACTGGTCGAGCAGCTGTTTTGGTCATGTAGCACCAATAACCAATACACCCTTGATTAAGCAGTTTCACTGTTTTCATAGCGCTGATGACTCTCCCAGAACGACTGGGATTATCACCTCGAAAAGTACACTCGAATCCATCATCAGAAGTGACGGTAACCATCCGCTTGCGGATACTGAGTATTGCATCGTGACGATCCATCCAATCGATACCCAAGATTATATCATCCTTAGGTAGATCGACTACAATCAGATTTGACAACCACTCACGATCGTTCAAACGAATCGGACAGTCCTGGAATTTATGATTTCCAATAATTCTTCTACCATCAGGTAGACCAATCACATAGGGCTCACAATTGATAACATGGTCTAGAGGCAAACGACTTAAACAAGAAGAAGATATAAAGGAGTGTGAAGCACCGGTATCAAAAAGAACACATACAGGCTGGGAGTGGATCTCGAGTATACCTGAAATCATGCTGGCCTCGGGATCGTCAGCTTTCTTCATCTCGTAAATCACAGGTTTCACGATCCGGCACAGTGTACCACCTTGATTCCCACGGCCCATTCCCCTATTCGCCCCGGTGGTCTGATAGGAAGCGGACGGAGGCATCCGGTTCTGGACAGAGGATTGAACTGGGGCATGAGATGCTACTGGTTCAGGTCCGGGTCCACCCCTGCAAAAACGAGCACGGTGACCATTTTTGCCACAAGTATGGCATGTGACGGCAAAGCTTCGGGCATTTGGAGCTGATATGCCCCTGGTCTCCGCAGCTATAGCACACAACCGAGGAGGGGACCGCTCGAGAGTGCGATCAGTAGCTTCGACGCCATGGGTGGTCGAATGAAGGGTTTGGGAATGACCAGGGCTTCTGAATGTCCCGGTTACTCTCGATGCAGTTACGGTTCTGGACCTTTTGTTGTTGGATCAGGTTGTTTCTTGGAAATCTCCTTCGCGGTGAGTTCGTACTCGAGCCTTCTCGATGAACTCTGGTAAGGTAGTACGGTGGTGATTCAACAATGCATTCTCATTCGGGGTTTAAGCCTCTTGAGAAAGTATTTGATCTTATCGGCCTCTGTTCGGATAATTGTTGTGGCAAAAGGAAGGAGTGCCTGGAATTTCTCAGCAACAGATAATACATCATCGTCTTCAGACGGGTCGGGGTTCAAAAGTTCCGACAGTTTGGCCTCACGGAGTGGCCCTGGATAGTAACGATCTAGCATGAGGTTTTTAAATTCCTCCCAAGTGTAAACACCATCAGCTGGCCTTACTGAAAGCCACCAGGTATGAGCGCCTTTGCTAAGATAATACGCGGCTACCGAGACGCGATTCTCTTCCGGGCAGTCCACCATCTGGAAAAGTTTCTCAAAATGCTCGATCCAATGCACAATGTCAGCAGGCTCAGAGGAGCCTTCAAAAGTCGGTGGTCGTTGGCGAGAGATGTCGCTGATAATCCGACTCATGGGTCCGCCAATCACAGGAGGAGGATGAGCCCCCTGATGCTGGCCAGTAGCGGCCCTCTGCATATCTTCCATTAGTTGACCCATCTGGGTCATCTGTGTCATCATGCCCTGCATTACGACGTAAGGATCGACACGCGCATCCCCGCGCCCACTGTGGTGCGATTGTTCCCTAGAAGGTGAACCACTGTCTGCGGAACTCTGATCCGCATTCGCGCGTCTGTTGGCTCGAGGTATTGGGATTCGGCCCCTTCCGCGGCCTCGTCCCCCTCTGCCACGACCTCTCAGGTTTCTTTCCATACTGAAAGAATCAATCATAATGATAACCATAAGTACAGTTCAAGATACTAAAATTCATGCTAAGTTAATAGCAACAAGGAATCACATATTAAAGGAAAACGGTTATCGATACCACAAATGTCGCACCGAATATCATATCGGTCTCAAGTCGAACAATTTCAATTGTATAATCAATTCAGCATTTACCTCGGATTATCAATCAGATAAATCCTGTCACAATTCCTCGAAGTAACATGATCAACAAGGAGACCCATACTGATATCAATATCATGCCAGTAATTAAATCATGGCTCATACAGTACATACCGTATTTGGCTCGTAGGGTCAGGCACTTGCACAGGTCACACGTGACACGAAGGTCTCTTGATACTAGTTCATTTCTCAATGACTCATAAAAGAAAAGAAACAGCTCTCCGATACCATCTTCTGTAACACCCCAAAAGGCGGCTATTACAGTGTCGTGAATCCCACATTGGGACCCACGAGGCATTATCCAAAACAGGTTAAATAAATATTATTTGTGATACCGAATCACAATGAATAGTCATTACTCCGATTAGGAGTTTATTAAAATATGGCCAACGGCCTTACAACACACAGGATCCAAAAAAACAAGTATAGACCATATAGGGATGGAAAATACTTCAAATGTCAAATACAACCAAATAACAATTTAAATGAAGCAGGAAATAACATAACACGGTTTAACATAACCGGACAACAAAGACGAGGGCCCCCCGAACTAGTATCCTTCGAACCCTTCACCGTCGACATGCTCTTCCCGTGCCTTGCCTTTGCCTCGACCTAAAATACAATACAAGTATTTCGCCCAACACAGGGTCATATATACATGATAACCAGTTCTTCCGACATTATACAATTCACATATATAGATCTCAAGAAAGTCATTCCGACTATTAATCATACCCCTCGGGCGTATGAAACAATCAGTCACAAAACATCGAACACATCCAATCATACATGGACTATGGACGATTAACAATATAGCTCAAGATGGACATCACAGTACGCCCGATCCGGAAATGTGTCCGTGTACATGTCCACCCCGTATACGGAATCCAGAATATACGTGTGACAATGTACCTAATTAGCCTCACGAACTACGTCTCGTGTGCACAGTCCAATACGGAAACATTCACGTATGACTATACAAGTGCCCGGCTAAAAATCCTACACAATATCCAATCGGCACGCAGATATGATTCCGGAAATTTCACGACACAACATGACAACGAAGTTCAATGGAATACACATCCAATTAAGGATCAAGAAAAACTCACCAAAGTGAAAATAAGGACCAACGAGATCAACGATTCAAAACGACGTACTTGGGAATGCAATCCCATAACGTCAAGGATAATGTCAAATCACGACAAACGTCACATGGACAATTCATACACATGAAATATATAATCATCACAAGAATCTAATCATCATTATAACCAAGCAAGATAACTTGCCTTAATACGGAGACGAGAATAGTCCTCTTCTTGTCGGAACGAATGAACGGTCCTCGACTAATATTGTTTACTCGAACAATCAACCTTAAACGAAATACATTTTACTCAAAAACATATTCGTATAATTATCAATATAGGATTAGTAAGACGTCAACCTACAATCCTTTAGAATAGTTTGTTACTACCAATTATTGAAGCCTTATGTCAGGAGTCCTTCTAACATCATTACAACCATAAGAATCGGTTTACAATATTTACCGAATGTTTGCATGGTTCATCATAAACAAGAGTTCTATCAAGGGTATGTTGAATAACCAATTATGATGTTAAGATCATCTTATGATGATTAAACTTTTCAAAACATTAAAACGTTGAAAGGTAAAATCTGCACATTATGATTATTCTCCTCTCATCTAAATTGACTTTTAAGCTAACAACAAGTTCATAAGTTCTGTGATTACACCATACCCATGAGGGTTATCAAAGCCTTTGTTTACAAGGCTGGAAGATTCATTAACATGATGGTGAATTCACCATTTATCTAGTATGATGATCAAAACATTCTAAGTTCTCAACACATTAGATTAATGAAAAGTTATTGTTGTAATTATCAAGATCCTTATCAATCTTCAAAGACTTGTGAAGCTGAACCATAATGATTTAAAGTTTCTATGATTTCTGAACTAGATCATCTAATCTTATCTTTAACATTATCAAGTTCTTCTCAAGGTAAATAAATACCTAAAATGGTGTTTAAACACTTTATGATATCAAGTTCTTGACTAAATCCAGTTATGATGAAGATAATCGATCCAACAATGTCCTACTGAGCTAAATTCGTCCAGAAGATGAGTAATAACAACTACAAACATGGTTACCATTACTACAATATCAAGAACTCCTCTAATCTAAACCCTCATTTATCATATTCATCAAGAAGTGTTTAAAGAGTTTAATTATAACCATGTTTTACTTGCTTAATCTAACTCTAGGTGAAGTATAATTCGTCATTAATCATCAACATAAGAAAATAATGCAGAGAAGAAAGCACACCTACCTCCAGAAATGAAGAACAACTTCAATGCTATGAGAGAATATATTCCAAGCTCAAAAACAACTCCAAATCTCCAAGGAAATGAGCTCCACTCCAAGATTCAAGGCTTAGAAACAAGTTGGTGAAGGTTGATATCGTTTTGGTAGTGCAGAGGTATGATATGTGAAGAGAGAAATTCGGTTTGGGGTTGTGAAGAAATGAAAAACAGGCTGGTCCTATAAATAGACTGTACAGACTTAGCGCACGCTATCGGGACAGATTAGCGTACGATAATGGACTTACGTACGCTATCCGGTCGATATTACGTACGTAAGCGGCTTACAGTGGCTACTGTATTGAATTATCGCAGGCCGTTAGCGCACGCTAATGGTAAATGGGTTACGCACGCTAATAAAAGTAGATTCTCACCGACACGACAGCTCAGACTTAGGTCACATGCATGCTAACGGCTAAGGAGTTCACGTGCTGAAGTCAACTGCTGCCAGATTCCCTCTTAGCGTACGCAACCGAGGAAAACTTACGCACGCTAATGCACAGGATTAGCGTACGTTAATATTACTGTGTAGCGTACACTACATTAACAGAAAAATTCGAAAATGCAACACTCTAATTAACATCGAATCATCACATATGAAATGAAATAACAACGATATGATATTCAAATCTATAATACCACGACATAATACTAAATGCAACGATTCATGATAATCAGATTATCCGAATAATACAATGACAGGTAAAAATGAAAAGTTACAGTCGGATATTACACTATATTGGTCACAATACTTGAAGAGGCGAGCAAAAGATCACACACATCTAATTAGAATATTCTGAAAAATTGAAATTAATTGCGAAACGTTAGGTAGTCTCTAGTACCCGATTTTTATTCGGCATTCGTATACGTCGGCCGCACTCGCACACAAGTTAGTGGTTCAGATCCCAAATCGAATCTTGCAATCCTCACTAGGCACACACGTGGAGAGAGCATATTAGCTATACATGAAAACCTTACAAAAAGAAAATCTTTTATATACTTTAGCTTCATTATTTTTCCCATGTGGGACAAACCCAATTTCAATATCCAACTTGCTTACTTTGATCTTAGTATCTTATTCATCCAAAAAAACATTTTGGATAAACTAATATACCATTTTAATGCTCTCATTTGGTAGAATAAACTTCTACATCACTCCGAGTCATTTGACAAACAACACACAAAGATATTTGTGTCTAAATATACATAATTTTCTTTAAATTTTCCAACAATTTATGCGACTTCACATCGTAAACTCACATTGTTGTATGAGTGGCAGAGCCAGAGCCGGAGCCGAGTTATATATAGCCCCAGGGGGAGGCATTGGCCTCCATTAATTTTTAATTAAAATATCTATATAAATGTATGTGTAGTTTTAAATAATTAATAACCATATTTCATTGCGATATAGAATGTATATCGGAAAAAAATATAATATCAATTCAAAATATTGATGAATACTTTTGTCCATCAAAGTTTCTCACGTTTGGGATGCACGAGTTTTAATAAAGTTGGTAGAAAGTTGTGTGTAAAGTTGGTAAGAAAAAATTGTGTGAGTGAAGTTGCGGGCTTAATAATAAACAAATAAGCAAGTTGTGTAGGGTCTATTATTAAAAAAGGAATGTGTCAAATCTTTTGTGGATGGGGACAGAAAAGGAAATTGTGACAGTTTTTTCGTGTACGGAGGGATTTAATAGCTATTCTGGTTTAATGATGTATCTTAAAGTATTTAACTATATACTAGTGTATATCCCCTCGAAACTCGACGGGTAGTCAATTTATATTGTAATTACAAGTAAAAATCTAAAAATAATTTAATACTTTGTGAGGGTTCAGATACCCAGAATCTTTTACCGCAACGAAATACACTACTAAACCGGAATGATGAAGATAGGATTCAGGCACCCGAAGTTATATAAAATTATGTACTTATACTCGTCCTAAACCCAAATGAAATATAATTCAAAACTTGTGTAGTAATACATGAAATAATGGGAGTGTGATTTAGCCACCCAGACACGTTTTAAAACTAAATACTTGCATTTATCATAAAATATGACTTTATTACCCAGTTCTGTCACAGACCCCTATAGTAGTATCCGCGAATTACTTAATATATTTAAATTTAAACAATATTTGGATAACTAAATATGACTGCTGTAGTAATTGGTTAACCCATCTCATAAAAATTCAAACATTATAAAGTAAAGATTAAAAATAAATATTATAAATGCCAAGAGATAAAAAGTTAAATTCCTAGTAAGTTTGTAACTATAAAATCTTTAAAAACCTTTATAATGTATATACCTATATTTTAACGTGACATTCAAGATTTTAAATAAATAAGAATATAAAAAAAAAGTATTATGTAGGGGAGAGAGAGAGAGAGAGAGAGAGAGAGAGAGTTGACATGGTACTCCAAATCCGTATTGATATGAGACACTTTATATATTTATTTAGAAGTGAATAAATATTTATTCAAAAACAAAAATAATATAAAAATAATATTTATACATATATAGATTAGATTTTAGGTAAATAAATACTTACATATTTGGGCCGTTGAGGTTTACTTAATAATTTTTGCCAATTAAATTTTAAAATAAAAATAAAATAATTTATTTGGCCAACTCAATAGACGATCAAATTAAAGTGATGGTGCAAAATAACTATGGAGTGGTAAAATATATATTTATTTTAAATATTTATTTAGTTATTCAATCAGTTGAGTGTCATTGAAAATCAAGGTAGGATATGTTTGGGGATACCCTTCCATTGTATGTGCAACTTATTCTCAGTCTTCAGAAAGTTGTGGATTTGGTGCCTAACAGCTTTACTGATACTGCGAAAGTGACAAGATCTACCATTCCCACTGCGAATGTTCCTGCAAAGGTTAAAAGTCCAGTTATAGGGCAAGATTCAGCCTCCCAAAGGAATGATGCCCCTGACGTTGACCATAGTGGCAGGACGGCTGCTTCTCCTGCTCTTATCCCTGCTCGAAAGAGGGGGAGACCACTTAGTAGAAAAGATACCAAATCTCGAAAGAGAAGACGAATGGAGGAATAAAATCCTCTCATTATCGACATAGTGACTCTGTCACACAAGATTCTCTTCCTCGAATCAACTAGTGAATAATCGACGGACGTGTCGAAAACTTTGTTGATGTCGGAGTATAAAGAAATCTCGATGCAATATACGAATGAATACGTATTGTTGGATAGGTCGTCCATGCTATTCGATGATGCTTTTGCCTACTCTGTCGCTCAAGAAATTTTAGAAGACGACGACGCTGAGCCGCATTCGGTTGCTGAATGTAACGACAAGCCGATTGCCCAAAATGGAAAGATGCAATGTAAGTTGAACTAGCCTCAATGGCTAAACGTGAGGTATTTGGCCGTATCAAGCCACTACCTGTGGGGGTTAAACAAGTTGGACATAAATGGGTCTTTGTTCGTAAGCGCAATGATAAGAATGAGGTCATGCGTTACAAAGCGAGACTAGTTGCCCAAGGCTTCTTGCAGCGCCCTAGCATTGATTACGAGAAGACATATTCTCCTATTATGGACATTATCATTTTCCGCTACCCAGTCAGTTTGGTAGTATTCGGAAAACTGAATATGCAGCTTATGGATGTGATTACATCATATGTTTATAGGGATCTAGATATGGATATTTATATGAAAGTCCCCGAAGGGATTCCGTTGCCCAAATCAAGTAGCTCTAAACCACGTAGCGCTTACGTAGTAAAGTTGCATCGTTCACTGTATGGATTGAAGCAATCTGGAAGGATGTGGTACAACCACCTACGCGAATACCTCATTGGGAAGGTATACAAGAATAATGACAATATGTCCATGCATTTTCATGAAAAGAGTAGATGCAGGATTCGTGATTGTATCTATTTATGTAGATGACATGAATGTTATCGATACCCTAGATGAGGTCGATGAAACAGTCTGTTACATTAAGTCTGAATTCGAGATGAAATACTTGGGGAGGACTCGATTTTGCTTGGGCTTAGAGATAGAACATCGAGTTGATGGTATATGTTAGGAATACTTGTTAGATTTTGATGATTTCATTAATATAAAATCAACTGTTTATTACTTGGCAAAATGTAAGGAAGAACCAAATGAGTATCTTCCATAGGCCAAAATATGTTAAGTATAAAACTTGGCAAAATGTAAAAAAGAACCAAATGAGTATCTTCTGTAGGCCAAAAATTTGTTAGGCTGAAAATCGGTTAAGTACCAAGTACAGCTAAGTCCATCAGAGAGGATCAGCCGAGTCCAGTCAGAGTAGCTCTGGTCAACAAAATTTATCAGAGAAGTTTGACCAGATGACCAAGGTACCTCGGGAAGTCACACGATCGGATAAGTCACAAGCAGGAGCAATACCGAGAGGACTGTCTGCAGAGATGTTAGCCGATATCGGCTACTCAAGGCGACCAAGTACTCCAAGTCCACGTCAGCATGCGTTGAAAAGTCAAGTATTACGGAAAGCTCACATGCAACGTGAAGAGACAAATTGGAGTGATTCCCGCAAGAGATATGATTTAAATAAATCACCCAGACCCACCTTGAAGACTTTAATCGTTTTATATTCAAAAGATTCGGCGCTCACATGCAGAAGTCTTCACAACGGTCGGAAGATAAAATAAAATAATGGGAATCCAGCCTTGCAACGTTCAGAAAGATTAAACAATGAAGTCTCCCTCCAACGGACGGATTTGTTCAAAAGATTTGCAACGGCTACAAGGAAAAAGCTCAGAGATCGTGACCTATATATATCCGGAGATTTGAAGCTGAGCAACTACCAGTGCGAACATACATTCAAGCTATCAAAGCAATCAAGCAATCAAAAGCAATCAATAGCATCATGAAAAAAGCAGCTCTAAAAGTTCATACTTAAAGAAGCTCTTAGTTGGAGAAGACAAAAACTCTTGTCTATAATCCTGAGTGCGGGGTACTTCACTGGTTGAAGTAAGAGACTGTAAAGGCATCCAAGGATCGAGGATCAAGAGGTGCAAGGCAGTCAAGTGTGTACAACGGCACGGATTTCCACTGGTTGGAAGCTGTTGTAGTGTGGTTTGAATCACTGTAATATTTATCACTGGTTGAAAATTATAGTGAATTCATCTCGAATTGGTTTGGAGAAAAGTGGATTAGTAGAGGATTACCCCACCTCTGAGACCACTATAATTGCCTGCGTTATTTACTGTTTTACTGCATCATACTTTAACTGCTGCATTCATTGTTAAGTGTTTCATTAAGTTGATTTCTATTCGTCATCAGCTGACTTCCGCATATATCTAAGAACAAACGACTCCTAGTCATTTGTTTAACTATCAGCTGAAGAAACTCACTCTTCGTGAAAAAGAGTTCAAGAGTTTCTACAAGTCTATTCACCCCCCCCCCCCTCTAGACTTGTACCTGGACGACTTGTGACCTACAAGTGGTATCGGAGAAGTTGGTTCATCTATTTCACGAACCAGATCTATATCAGATATATATATATCTTTACTCTCACTTTATAATGGAACACATGCACTATAGACTCCCTGTGTTTTCAGTTGGCGAGTATGATCTGTGGAAGATAAGGATGCAGGCACACTTATCTTCGATTCATGACGACATGTGGTGCATCATTGAAGACGGTCCATTCATCTTTGAGAAGGACAACACAGCAGAGGAAATCGCAGCAGGGAGGCCAGAGAAGATTCCTAAGAAGAGGACGGAGCTGACTCCCGAAGAAAGAAAGCTGGCCAATCTTGATAACCGGGCCAGAGATGTGTTATATCAAACTCTTGACAAATCCACCATGGTCAAGATCAAGAACTGTAAGAATGCCAAAGAAATTTGGGACACATTAGCCCTAATGTGTGAAGGAATGGAGCTGATCAAGGAAAACAAGCTGTCAATTGCTATCCAAAAATTTGACAACTTTAAAATGAAGAATGGTGAATCTATAGATCAAGTGGACACAAAGTTCACTGAAATTATCAATGAGATCAACTCCCTTGGCAAAACCTATGGCAACAGGGAAATGGCACTAAAGGTTCTCAGATCTCTCAACCCCGAACGGAGCATGAAGGCCGTAGCCATGAGAGAGTCCAAGGACCTGAATAAGATAAAGATTCAGGAGCTGTTCTCTGATCTGAAGGCTTATGAGTTCGAGCTTCCAAGTTCATCCTCAACTGAGCCTGCAGAGAAGGGAATCGCATTTGCAGTCGAGTCCCCTGCCAAGAGCCTATCTGATGTGAAACCTCCAAATCCACTAGATTTTGAGGAAGAAATGGCGTTCATAATGCAAAGGTTCAGCAATTTCAGAAAGAACTACTCCAAGTATAAGAAAAATTATAAGGAGAATCCAAGAAGGAACCGGAAATTTGGAAGCTGGAAAGTAGAATGCTACAATGTCACAAAATAGGACACATCCAAATGGACTGTCCCGAGCTCAAGAAGGACGAAACCAAGAAGGAGGTGGGCGAAAGGAAGATAGAAGAAAGGCCATCATCGGAGAAGACCGGGAGCATGTCGAATCAAGCGTGGATTCTTTTCGATGAAGACGAGGAGTATGACCGCCTGATGGCAAACCTAGGCGATGAAGAGGTAACTTCTAAACCCACCGGTTCAAATAATAGCTCGGCCATGTCACAGATATGGATCTACATGAATCGGTAAATCGATTATTTAAAGATTTTGAAACACTCAAATCGCACACCAAGTCAGACGCAGAGAAGACTCACCGCAAGATGAGAATAGGCAGCTGAAAAATGATTTCGAAAAACTCAGCCTAGATCTGAATAAGGTTGAGAAAACTACAGCTGACTCTAAAAACCAGGCAAATGTCAATACAGCTGAGATAGATCGACGAACCATTTTACTTAAAGAAAAATCAGCTGCACTTGCTCATGCCAAAGCCGAGTTTACTAAGCCGGCTCAGATAAATAAGACTCAGGCGCAGGAAATAACCTCCCTGAAGGCGTCTTCAACTCTGGGAGAATTGTGTACTTATAAAAGGTCACTATACACCAAATCAGGCCTTGGATATGATTCTCACACTCCCTCTAGTTCTGAAACCAAGTTTATCAAGGGAGAAACAATAGTTTGGACTGCTGAGCCTGTATATAAACCGATATTCAAAAACAGGCAACAGCCAAGTCAAATGTCAAATGTTCAGCCGCAATCGGTTACACTGCATACCACCTAGACAGGCGACTAAGCGTGCCTGAGCAAAAGCAAGCCCAGACAACATGCCCACTATTACCAACAACTCCCTAAAAACAGATTTCATAATGGGAGGGGCAGATGGAAACCTCAAGGTTATCCTAATTACTAAAATGAACAAGTGTGGAGACCACAAAGATTTAATAAATGGTCTCAGCCTAGATTTAGAAATGGCCCACACTATCAAAATTTTGAGGAATATCCGGTATACAATCCAACCAGGAGATTCAGACCTCGACCACAGACACCTTATAAGGGTTATAATAATAATAACAATTGCTATAATTCAAGGAGAAATCAATTCTCCAGGAAACCAGCTAACCCCAAAGGACCCACACAAATTTGGGTACCTAAATCTCTGCTTGTTTAATTTCAGAAAAGGTGGAAGGACTACAACCACATCTCCTCAAGCTCAAATTTTGGAGGTGAAGAATGGTTTGTAGACTCTGGATGCTCGAGGCATATGACCGGGAACAAGAAGATGCTGACCAAATACATCAAAGAAATAGGTCCCGATGTAACCTTTGGAGATAGCTCTAGAGGACAGACAAAAGCCTTTGGAGAGCTGCACCGAGGAAACATTGTGATATCCAAAGTCCATTATGTCAAAGGGCTCAAGTACAACTTCCTGAGCATAAGCCAGTTCTGTGACGAGAAGAATTTAGTAGTCTTCACCATCTTGAAGTGTATGGTGATAGACATCTTATCTGGAGAAATAAAGCTACAAGGTTTCAGAAGAAGAGATGTCTACATGATTGATTGGAACACAGGAACACCTAACTCCTGTTTTCTATCCAAGACAGTAGCTGAGAATAGATGGCTGTGGCACAAAAGACTATGTCACCTGAACTTCAAAGCCATCAACAAGATTAGTTCTCAGAAGCTAGTCAGAGGACTTCCAAATGAAGCATTCAAGAAGGAAGCACTCTGTGATGCATGTCAGAAAGGAAAGCAGACCAAGGCATCGTTCAAGCCAGTTCAGCCTACAACGCTCACAACAAGGATCTTAGATCTACTCCACATGGATCTATTTGGTCCTATCAAGCCAAGGACTTTGAGCGGCCGAAAGCATGCACTTGTAATAGTAGATGATTATTCAAGGTACACTTGGATCATTTTCCTATACAAGAAAAGTGAAACCCTGACCAAGTTACCTGAGCTGCTGAGAAGGATCCAGAATGAGAAATCCCTCTCCATAATCAAGATCGAGCGAGATAGAGGAGGAGAGTTTCTCAACAAGGTGATAACGGACATAAATGATCGAATGGGATCCGGATGAGCTCTACGCATCCGGGCCTTGCGGAATGGTGTTGCCGAAAGAAGGAATGTAACTCAAGGAAGCAGCAAGGTCCATGATTGCAGAAGCGGACCTACCCAAAAGGTTCTGGGCTGAAGCTGTTAACACAGCCTGTCACACCCAGAACAGGAGTATGATAGTAGGGAGACATGGCAAAACTCACTATGAGGTTTGGAATAATAGAACTCCTACTGTTGCTTACTTTCATGTCTTTGGTTTTAAGTGTTTCATCCACAACAACGGTAAAACACAGCTAAATGCCTTTGATGCTAAAACTGATGACGGTCTCTTTATGGGATATTCCCAAAGAAGCAAGGCATATAGAGTTTTTAATAAAAGAACCTTAGTTGTGGAGGAAACACCCCATGTTGTTTTTGATGAATCTACCGTTGAGTACAGGAAACAAGTTGAGCTAATTGAGAACAAGCTCAAGTCAGCAACCCTTGAAGAAGTCATTATACATGACACTGGAATGGTGGACTCACCTACAGACCAGCCTGATGACCCAACCGCAGTGGCCAAGACCCAATCACAGATCGACAGATCACCAAACCTATCTCGATCCAGCTTGTAAGAAGACCCAATGAGTCGACAAAGACTCATCTGCATATCAGAACCAACCTGCAGATGACAAGGCGATAGATGATCCAGTTGCAGACCAGAACCCAGCTGAGGCAGATAACCACCAGGGCAATCCAACAGGGGGAACAAACCTAGAAGAGGACGATATCCCCAAATGGCTCAAGGATCACCCAATTCAGCAAATTATCGGAAAGTTGACTGATGGAGTTAAGACGAGACAGTCAACCCTACCAGCAGGAATGGCGATGTTCTCATGTTTTATGTCGCAAATTGAACCCAAGACTACAGAACAAGCCTTGGAAGATTATTCATGGATTAATGCCATGCAAGAGGAATTGGAGCAGATGGAAAGAAACAAAGTTTGGGAACTAATGCATGCACGATCACAAGAAGGTTATTGGCACCAAATGGGTGTATAAAAACAAGAGTGATGAATACGGAGCTGTTGTTAGGAATAAAGCCAGACTTGTAGCAAAAGGTTATGCACAGTGCGAGGGAATAGATTTTGATGAAACCTATGCACCTGTTGCAATTAGAGGCCATCAGATTATTCCTTGCATATGCTGCATTTAAGGACTTTGAAGTCTACCAGATGGATGTAAAGAGTGCTTTTCTGAACGGAATCTTAGAAGAAGAAGTCTATGTAGAGCAACCCCCAGGTTTTGTCAAATGAGACAAAGTCTATAAGCTGTTGAAAGCTCTGTATGGACTCAAGCAAGCACCAAGACCGTGGTATGAAACACTGTCTGTGTTTCTTGAGAAGAATGGATTTTGCAAAGAGAAGGTGGACAAGACCCTATTCAGAGTGGAGCACGAAGGCCACATATTAATAGTCCATATTTATGTGGATGACATCATATTCGGGTCAACCAATCTAGAGCTATGCGAGAAATTCTCCAACCTCATGCAAGGAGAATTTGAGATGAGTATGATGGGAAAGCTTAACTTCTTTCTCGGACTACAAGTTAAGCAGATGGAAAAAGGAATTTTCATCAACCAAGCAAAGTATACCAGAGATCTTATCAAGAGATATGGAATGGAATCAGCCAAGCCCGCAAGAATTCCAATGAGCACAAGTACTCACCGGATGCGCAGAGGGGCATATCAGTGGACTCAACCCACTACAGAGGACTCATTGGATCTCTTCTGTACCTCACTGCAAGCAGGCCAGACATATCATATGCCGTTGGAGTTTGTGCAAGATTCCAGTCCAAGTCGAAGCAATCACACCTAGATGCGGCCAAGAGAATAATTAAGTACCTAAAGTCTACAATTAATGTTGGACTATGGTATCCCAAGGATGATAACTTCGAGTTGTCAGGATACTCAGATGCAGATTTCGCAGGATGCAAAATCAACAGGAAGAGCACTAGTAGAACGTGTCAATTCCTAGGAACCAGACTGATATCCTGGTTTAGCAAGAAGCAGGTTTCTAACTCTATCTCTACTACAGAGTCAGAATACCTAGCTGCAGGTAGCTGTTGTGCACAGATTCTATGGATTAGACAACAGTTAAGGGACTATAATATCATTTCAAATGAAGTTCCTATCTGGTGTGACAACAATAGTGCTATTGCAATAACCAACAATCCGGTTTTGCACTCAAGGACGAAGCACATTGATGTTAAGCACCATTTCATTAGAGACCATGTGCTTAACAAAAGGGTTAGAGTTGAAAGAGTCAGCACAGACTACCAGATAGCTGACATCTTCACCAAACCCTTGCCAGAAGAAAGATTCCTGGAGCTAAGCAGAGACCTTGGATTACTAGATTGGGAATCTAGTACGGAAGCAAGTTAAAGTATTTCAGAGGAAGGACGGACCTAGCTAATGCAGGCGAGAAGACGAAGGACGGACAAAGCAACCTAGCTGATCAGAATACCAGGCGAGAAGTCATCTCACCTGATACAGAGTGGTCAACAGTCAACAAATCAGACCAGCTAAGTTTTCTAAACTGACCTCTGAATATTTAATTATTATCTGCCACATTTATAATATTATTATATTAACTTTGGCTAACGAATGGCATTTAAATATACATTTTTATAAGCCAAGTGGCAATTTTAATACACGCGTCAATCGCCTATTAAATCAACCTCCACGGTGGCCAATCAGAATCAACCGTCGAATTTTAAATTGGGCCACCGATTCAAATTTGAAATTCAAAAGAATATCAAAAGGCGTACCACCGTTCAAATATATAATAAATTAATACAAACGTATTTTCATCTTCTTTATAAGGAAAGAAGACCTTTCACTTTACTCTTTACGCTTACAGAAACCCTAGATTTTTCAGAGCAAAAATATACACTAAAATCCTTTATTTGCAGAAATGGCATCTTTCGAAGGAGTGAATTTGAAGGCGGTGAAAGACCAGATCATTTTCTCGATGGTTGTCGACTTTGAAGGCTTATTGGAAGCCAATCTGGAGGACTACGACATGCTTAATCTGATTCGGGCAATGAAGATTACTGGGATCTACCCATTTCTAGACATCAACCCGCAACATCTGTTCAAAGAGGATGTCGTCGAGTTCTATCGCGAAGCTTATCTGATTCAAGACGGAATTCATAGCACAGTTGGCGGAGTACCAGTCAGCATATATCGAGAGACGATTCGTTCTGTCTTCGGGATGAAGCACCGTGGTTTAGCGGTCGAAGCTCTCAAGCAATCCGCCGCCGAAACCTGGAAAAAGATTAAGGTGGAAAATATCCCGGAAAAACTGAAATTCACAGCCAAGAGGAATGAACTCAAGAGGATTTACCGTGTTGCGTTGGAAATTACCAACAAAATAATAATGGGGATGGCGGGCAGTTATGATCAACTGTCGTCGTGGAAGTTTATGGTGCTGGGAGCACTGATTCAGGAAGAAGAAGTTGATTGGGCAGACTACATCTTCAGGCAACTTGTGCGAGAGGTCAACAAAGCCGAATGGCTTGTTGATGAGAAGAAGTTCAAAACAAAACTGGCGTTTGGAACGCATCTCAGTTGGTTTTTGGAGAAGACTGGAGTGGCAAAGGGAAACACTGACCCCTTCCACCCCAATTAAAGGCTTGGTCATATGGACCATGAGAAGGTGAAGAAAGTCGGAGGAACTGGGAAAGCAGCTCAGTTGTTGAAGGAGCTGCCGGACTCAAGGACATATCCAAGATACTATTCATCAGGAGAGTCGGATAGACCTGCAGCTGATATCGCAACTACAGTCGAGTCCGACACCGAGTCCGACGATACACCCATTGCAGTCAGATTCAAGAGAAGGGGACCAGCCCCCGAAGGACCCTCTATTCTGCAGTCATCACCCGAACCCTCTCCCAAGAGGCCAAGGAAACTGCAATTTAGTGAGGGAGAGCAATCTGAACACCTTGCCAGCCCCTCTGTCAGATCACCATTTCATCCGGAAGACCTGCCTGCACCAAACACACTTGAGACTCGGATTGTACCTGTTCTCACCCCCCCAGTCTACATATCCGAAGAAGAAGAAGCAGGTCCCATAATTTCTATTCCTGAAGCTGATTATACTTTTAACCTACTAGAAAATAATACTTTCAACCTTTCAATTGAACAACTCCAGCTTGTTAAGCCACAAGCATTAAAACACTCTTTTGTACATATTTTTGAAGAGTGGAAATTTTTCAAGACTTTGACTTTTACAAACCTTCAAACCTACATTGCAACTAGTGGTTGGGAATATCCCCAAGCCACTGAGGAGGTTCTGATTTACTTTTGCAAAGAATCAGATTTAGTATTAATCCTCCAGGATAGTTGGTTTATGTCCCATTTTAAAACAAACATGGACCAATTTATCTATTCTATCATGCTTAGCATTTTTTATGGTTCCTTTGGAGAAGAGGAAGAGGAGGAAGTTGAAAAAGATATTAGAATTGAGGAAGTATATGGAGAAGGAAATAATGAAGTTATTGATTTGGTGGTTGAAGAA
This sequence comes from Orobanche coerulescens, assembly GCA_033398695.1. Taxonomy (NCBI): domain Eukaryota; kingdom Viridiplantae; phylum Streptophyta; class Magnoliopsida; order Lamiales; family Orobanchaceae; genus Orobanche; species Orobanche coerulescens. Next base: position 159,787,941 of record CM065811.1, read on the forward strand.
GAAGAAGAAGAGAGAAAAACAGAAGAAAATATTCCAGTTGAAAAACAGCCAGAAGAAATTGAGAAGACATAAGAGTTGGCTGATGAAGAAGAAGAAGAGGGAGAAGAGGTAGAAAAAGATGATGATGATGAAGGAGAAGAAGAGGAAAAGGATGATGATAACAATGATGATGATAATGATGATAATAATGATGGTGATGATGGAGGAGATGCAGGAGCAGAAAAAGAAAATGAAAAGGAAAAAGATGAGGAAGAAGAAAAAGAAAATTCTGAAGAAAAGGCAGAAGAAGACAAAGATGAGGATCAGGAGAAAGAAGAAGAGAAAGAGGAAGAGAGAGAAGAAGAAAAGGAGCCAGAGCTGGAGCCAGAGCCTATTCACGAAGCTGCAGATAGATCGTGGTACTGCCAGACACCACCCTAGACGCAGAGTGGTCAAGACTCAGTCAGGGACCCCGGAGAAAACTCCCTCTAACCTACCAGCTGCAGACAGAAGCCTGCAGTCTAGTGGCTCTTTCACAGAAGGCTCAGGAGAGCACTCTCCATCAGCTCATATATCTCCTGCCATGACTGAGCTGATCAGGCAAATAGTCAATGACACAATTGGAGAGCTGCTAACGTCTCAGGTCACTCCTGACCTTCAATCAATCAATGCCAAGATAGACACCCTTCTACAGAGAGAGATTCCTCAGCTACCTCCCCCTACCAACAACAGAATGCCATTTGGCATGTCTGATTGGATGAGCAAAATGGAGCAGCAATTAACTACCCTTGTTGATGCTGGCAAAAAGGGGGAAGAGAGAGTTCAGGGGGAAGAGAGAGAAATAAGAAGCAAGAAGAAGCAAGATGTCCTTCAAATTGAAGGACCCTCAAGTCTGAAGAGAAAGGAAGTTGTGGATCCAAATGACCAGGCTGACCAGCCTGAAGGAAAGAGAAGGAGGACTAGAGGAGGTTTTGGGCCTACTCTAGAATGGGAAGGAAAGGAGCTATGGTATGTTGAGGACTTTATTCCATATGAAGCCCTGCCCATGTGGGGAACTGCAAAGAAGAAATTTATCAGAGATTATTATGTCTGGGAATTACTACATGATGATAATCTCTCCCCACAGCAGACCTTCATCAATTTCATGGAAGAAGCTTACCCAAAACTCTCGACCATTCTGAAGAAGAAGGCTAAGGAACTTAACGCTTACCCTATGATTCCATCATTCAGAGCAGAGGAAGCGCCAACCCGTCTGGACAATGAGCTGGATGAGCTACAGCTTCAACAAGAAATCAAGCAGTTATGCCTTGAGAATAGATTTACATCACAGCAAGAACAAGACTTTACAGCTCTTGTTGTGAAGAGGAAATATGGTCTTGCTCCAGTCAAGATAAGACCAATTGGAGCCAAAACATTCAGACCTGCCAAACAGCCTATTCGCAGAGGCAGAGGAAGAGGCAGATGACTTTATACTTGTAATTTTATTTTTTGTACCTGTAAAAACTTTCTTGTAAACTTCAAAAACAAGTCAGAAAATTTTATAACAGTCTGTTGAATGACAATTTCCAGTTGTCTCAATATTAGACTGATTTTAGTTTGTGTCTTGCACTTAAGTGCAGACTTGGTCATTTGATTACTTACTTAAAGTTTTGCCATCATCAAAATAGGGGGAATTTGTTAGGAATACTTGTTAGATTTTGATGATGTCATTAATATAAAATCAAATGTTTATTACTTGGCAAAATGTAAGGAAGAACCAAATGAGTATCTTCCATAGGCCAAAATATGTTAAGTATAAAACTTGGCAAAATGTAAAGAAGAACCAAATGAGTATCTTCTGTAGGCCAAAAATTTGTTAGGCTGAAAATCGGTTAAGTACCAAGTACAGATAAGTCCATCAGAGAGGATCAGCCGAGTCCAGAGTAGCTCGGTCAACAAAATTTATCGAGAAGTTTGACCAGATCACCAAGGTACCTCGTGGAAGTCACACGATCGGATAAGTCACAAGCAAAGCAATGAGAGAGGACCTGTCTGCAGAGATGTTAGCTGCATATCAGCCTACTCGAAGGCAGCCAAGTACTCCAAGTCCACGTCAGCATACGTTGAAAAGTCAAGTATTACGGAAAGCTCACATGCAACGTGAAGAGACAAATTGGAGTGATTCCCGCAAGAGATATGATTTAAATAAATCATCCAGACCCACCTTGAAGACTCTAATCGTTTTATATGCAAAAGATTCGGCGCTCATATGCAGAAGTCTTCACAATGGTCGGAAGATAAAATAAAATAATGGGAATCCAGCCTTGCAACGTTCAGAAAGATTAAACAATGAAGTCTCCCTCCAACGGACGGATTTGTTCAAAAGATTTGCAACGGCTACAAGGAAAAAGCTCAGAGATCGTGACCTATATATATCCGTAGATTTGAAGCTGAGCAACTACCGGTGCGAACATACATTCAAGCGATCAAAGCAATCAAGCAATCAAAAGCAATCAATAGCATCGTGAAAAGAGCAGCTCTAAAAGTTCATACTTAAAGAAGCTCTTAGTTGGAGAAGACAAAAACTCTTGTCTATAATCCTGAGTACGGGGTACTTCACTGGTTGAAGTAAGAGACTGTAAAGGCATCCAAGGATCGAGGAGCAAGAGGTGCAAGGCAGTCAAGTGTATACAATGGAACGGATTTCCACTGGTTGGAAGCTGTTGTAGTGTGGTTTGAATCACTGTAATATTTATCACTGGTTGAAAATTATAGTGAATTCATCTCCAACTGGTTTGGAGAAAAGTGTATTAGTAGAGGATTACCCCACCTCTGAGACCACTATAATTGCCTGCGTTATTTACTGTTTTACTGCATCATACTTTAACTGCTGCATTCATTGTTAAGTGTTTCATTAAGTTGATTTCTATTCGTCATCAGCTGACTTCCACATATATCTCAGAACAAACGACTCCTAGTCATTTGTTTAACTATCAGCTGAAGAAACTCACTCTTCGTGAAAAAGAGTTCAAGAGTTTCTACAAGTCTATTCACCCCCCCCCCTCCCTCTAGACTTGTACCTGGACGACTTGTGACCTACAGTATACTCATTCATCAATTTGTCTGCACTCAAAAGATGATCAGGCGATTTAGCATGGACAAGGCGCGTCCTCTCGCTACCCCCATGGTTGGTCGAAGTCTGGAAATGTACAAGGATCCGTTTCGTCTTAAAGAGGAGGATGAAGAGGTCCTTGGATCAGAAACACCATACCTTAGAGAAATCGGTGCGTTGTTGTATCTGGCCCAATGTACTCGCCCAGACATCGCATTCTCTGTTAGCGAGATTCAGCTCCGCTCCGACGATAAGGCATTGGAATGGAACAAAATACATATTTCAATACCTGAAAGGCTCCAATGATCTTGGACTATTCTTTCCCTATGCAGGAGAGAGCGATATTCTGAAAGGAACTATTGAGGTTAAGATGATGCTTACCGACCATTGATCTTCCTCTGATATTATATCTAAGCATGCAGCTTAACTACCAGATGTGCTAATGTGAGCAAGCTTGTCCCCTATACAAAAAAACCGAACAATACGTTAGTTTGATTTGCTGATGTCGGTTACCTCTCTGACCCGCATAAAGGACGTTCCCAAACTGGTTATGTGTTCACCATTGGAAATACAGCAATAACTTGGCAATCTACCAAACAGACCCTGGTTGCTACTTCCTCGAACCATACAGAGATAATTACCTCGCACTAATCCGTAAGGGAGTGTGTTTGGCTTCGATCAGTCATAAACCATTTACGAGGAATTTTTGGATTGAAGTCCACTACAGCAACTCCTACTTGCATGTTTGAGGATAATGCGGCATGCATTGAGCAGATGAAGTTAGGTTTCATTAAGGGTGACAATACCAAATATATCTCGCCAAAGTTCTTCTATAATCAGCAACAGCAGAAATTGTTGAATATCGAAGTGAAACAAGTGAGTTTCGATGAGAATGTTGCAGACTTGTTTACTAAGTCTCTGCCAAAATCAACATTTGGGAAACATGTGAGGAGCATAGGCATGCGTCGATTGTCCGAGCTCAACAAGATAGCCCATTGGAATGAGCTATTGTGTATACTTCGGGGGGAGTATACTCCACATGATTATGGCATTTGTAGTTGGTCCGTTGTGCTCTTTTTGCTCATCAAGTCTTTATTTTTTCTACGGGGTTTTGTTTGTCTTGAAAATATTTTTTTACCGAGGCAACATCTTATGCACCATGATTGTATTAGTGCTCGACACAGGGGGAGTGTTCCGGGATATCATTCCCTTGTTAGTGTCTTGCCTAATACTGATTGTAGAAAGATATGTAAATGGAAGGTTCTAGATACTTCTAGAGATAGTAGGATCCCATTAGGCGTCTTACCTTAACTAGGAATCCTATGTATGGAAGGACTCTCATTGTAAAGCCTATATAAAGGCACATCCATCAGTGTTATGAATATAATTGATTCATCTTTACTGCTTTCTTACATTATCCTGAAACACGTTATCAGCACGTAGCTCCAGAAATTTTTTACAAACTCCAGAAAAAAATCGACCTAAACCCTAGCCGAGCCCTAATCCTCCACCGAGATCCAAGCCGAAAGCCACGGATTGCCCAAAACCACCGTGAACCACCACCTGCACGGTCAACCACCGCAATTGACCCTGCGCGAACCCGTCGCACTCTGCTGCCACAGCCGAGCTCCAATCACCACTGCCTGACGCTCCCTCATACAACCAGAACTGCCTCTACCCAACCCCGGCTCCCGCCTAGAGGTGCCTAGAAAACCCGGACCCGGTGGGTCGACCCATCGACCCGGACCCGCCGAACCCGTGTAGGACCCGGACCCGGCCGACCCGTCGGACCCGGGAACCCAGACCCGTGGTATACACGGGTAGGGTCCTGGTCTTACATTTTCAGACCCGTCAACCCGTCGGGTCCGACCCGGCGGTGAATTAAAAAAAATGAAAATTTGAAAAATCTGGCCGTTGAACTCGACGGGTCGAACCCGTGACCCGACAGGTCTAACAGACAGATTTTTCAAATTTTTCAAAAAAAAAATTATCATATTCATAATTTTTTCTTGATTAGTGCTGTTTTATCTCCCGATTTGAATTTAGCTCAAGTACAACAATTACTTTAAATTTATTATAATATTCTTAAAAATTTGGATTTTTCTAATATTGTGGATAGTGTTGAAAGTCAAACTTTGTTTGAAAATATTCCTCATATTGAACAAGTAAAAATTGATTTAATAAATAGTTGTGAAACTGTTTTACTGAATATTTATCTAAATATGGAGATAGGATTCAAACTCAAAAAACAAGAATTGGGACTATAAATACATTTAACATGGAATTCGAGAGAACTTCGACTAACTCATTCCAACAACAACTCTATAATATAGCAAGAAATAATGGGGGTAGTAATAAAGGTGCTCAGAAACCCGGACCCGGCGAATCGACCCGTCGACCCGGACCCGCCGGACTCGTGTAGGACCCGGACCCGGTCGACCCGTAGGACCCGGGAACCCGGACCCGTGGTATACACAAGTGGGGTCTGGCTCTTACATTTTTAGACCCGTCGACCCGGGGGTGAATTAAAAAAAAATGAAAATTTAAAAAATCTGGCTATTGGACCCGGCGGCTTGGACCCGTGACCCGGCGGGTCTAACGGCCAGATATTTCAAATTTTCCAAAAAAAAAATTATCGTATTCACGATGTTTTCTTGATTAGTGCTATTTTATCTCTCAATTTGAATTAGCTCAAGTACAACAATTACTTGAAATTTATTATAATATTCTTAAAATTTTGGGGTTTTCTAATATTGTGGATAGTGTTGAAAGTCAAACTTTGTTTGAAAATATTCCTGATGTTGAACAAGTAAAAATTGATGTAAAAATAGTTGTGAAACTGTTTTTGCTGAATATTTAGCTAAATATGGAGATAGGATTCAAACTCAAAAAACAAGAACTAGGACTACAAATACATTTAACATGGAATTCGAGAGAACTCCCACTAACTCATTTCAACAACAACTCTATAATATAGCAAGAAATAGGGTAGGTAGTAACGTCGGTCAAAAAATGACCTTAGTCGATACTATGCAACTAGTTTTGTGCCGGAGGATGACAATGCAGGTATATTTGATCTGTTGGATTGGTGGAAGAGAAGGGGAACCGAATTTCCCATATTTCCCATTATGGCACAAGAAAGTCTTGCAGTGCCCGCATCCACAGTCCCTTTTGAGAGTGCTTTTAGTGAAGGAGGCTATATTTTGGACGAGCGGAGATCCCGAATGACGCCAAAAAATCTCGAGGCTCAAATGATGCTTAAAGACGCAACAAAAGCCGAGTTAAGAGATCAAGAAAATATGTGGGATGACCTATTAGCGGACCAAGACACCTATCAAGAAGGCACTACTAAAGGAGAGTCTAGTCAAATGAGTCAAACCGACGATCAAGATGATGACGACATCAAGTTCGACTAAAGGTAAGCAAGGTAAGTCAGGTAAGTAAAAAGAACTACGTAAGGCTTTGATTCCTCACGAGGATACGTAGGCAATTTAATTTTAAGTGAAAACTTAAAATTAAATACAAGCCTATTTTTTTAATTTTTCTTAATTAAAAGAACTACGTAGAGCTTCGATTACTCACTAGGATACGTAGGCAATTTAATTTTAAGTGAAAACTTAAAATTAAATACAAGCTCATTTTTTAAATGATTTCCTTGTTCATTATAGTTATTTTTCGTGTATAAAATGATAATAAATAAAATTTTATAAATACTTTTAAAATCACGGATCAGACCTGGACCCGTGGCCGACCTGTGAACCCGCCAATCCGTACATTTCATATGTACGAGTGGGGTCCGGGTCCTGGCCGGCCGACCCGTCGACCCGGCGGGTCCGACCCAGACCCGGACCCAGACCCAGCGGTGGGCACCTCTACTCCCGCCTCCGCTGCCCGACCGAGCCCCCACCATCACTGCCTGTCTTCTGACTAGGTCATCCCCATCGGAATTCGCAGCGACCCAACTGAACCGACCGTCGAGACCCATCTGCTTCTACCGCGCCCGATCAGCATCCATCCCCGCCACCTTCCGCTGAGCCGATCCATTCATCCAGGACCCCATCTCCACTGCCTGACCATCCACCACGATCAACTTTGCTCGGCCCCCACTACGATCGACTGCCACAACCGAGCCCCAATCACCCCTACTAGGTTTTCCCGCTATCCGATCCGACCGGCACTGCCTAAGTTGCCGCCCAAATCGCCCGCGCCGAGCTCCCCTGTTGCCCGATCCGACCAGCTCCAGTGCAGTCGCCTGGTACTCGAAGCCACGACCCAATTTAACCTAGTCGGTCCGACCAGGTTCGGTATTAAGATCCAAACACTAATTTAATTTGTGACTTTTCGGACCCATCAAAATTGCGCCCCCAGTTTCAAGTTGACGCATCGAGTACCAATCAGTAAATCAAAGCACGCCACCTATTGTTCCATATCACATTCATAATTTTATAATCGAGGTAATTATCTACACTTGTCCCTATTTCAAATCTCTCTTTTTCGGGAATTTTTCTTTTGGGGATAGAGGTTCTTGAGTTCTTTACTTCCCACGCTACTTTGGGGTGGATTAGATTGCGAAAGAAGTCGGTATCTCTGCGTGTGGAAGAAAATTGTGTGATGGTCCTGGGAGACTCACGAAATTGTTGAAAGTCGATACTTGTAGTTGTTGTATACACCACGTATTTGGGTGCGAATTGATATTGCCGTTTTTGTCGACTTTACTAACAACAATTAAGGGAAGTATATCGTGTGACAGTTATGTTAAACTCTTTTAAAGCATTGATTGTGACTGTTTACATTGTCACTGAAAATCCAAAAATACTAACTTCCTCTTGTTTATATCTTGTAGATGGCACAAAGCTCCAATATTCATCCGGAGTTCGAAATCCTTGACCACGCTGGTAAGGAGTATCATAGGTGGGTCTCATACATTCGCTTGACATTCGTCAGTAAGAGATTTACTACCACTAACTTTCCCTCTAATGAGCCTGCCGCTCAAGAAACGAGCGAGGAAACCACGGTTAATGTACTAATGTACTTGCGTAGACATATACATCTGTTGTTGAAAAAGTGTTATATGAATTTGCAGACTCCCAAAGAACTATAGGATATACTTGAGCAACTTTTTAATAATGTGCATGATCAGCATTTCCCCGAATTGCAACTTCAATGGGAACAAATATGGTTCTTGGATTATGCGAATATAGAGACCTATAATCAAGCCGTCCTCGATCTTCGCACTAATCTTGGTTTTTGTGGTGTAAATAAGTTCGATCAAAACTTGATCAAAAGGACTCTTAACACGTTTCACGTGGGAGCAAGTGTGATTGCTCATTAGATGCACCTATGAGGAAGGGAGAATTACAAATTTTAGCAACCTTATCTCCAACCTCGCGAAAAAAGTAAGGCTTATGATCTCATTCTCAACAGCAATGCACGCCCAGCTAGTACGAAGCCGATTCCGGAAGTGAATCAGGCTACCCACGGGAAGGCACCACAACAAAATAGAAAAGGCAATGTTGCTCAGTTTTTGCAAGCACCATGGGTGCAGGACTCGAGCAAGAGAGAGAAAAGATGAGGTTGTCATTCCAATGTGTGGATGAGGCAAGAAGGCTCGGCCGTCTGTACTAGTGGAGCCCAACCATGTGGACCACCTCCTGCCACCGAGAATGGACCCACTCCAAAGGAAGGCCGGAATTACTATACTTGCAGTTCAAAAAAGCATACTTACCGCAATTGCAAGGCGCCAAAGAACATCCAAGCCTACTAGAAGAAGTATAAACAGTAATTGACTCAAGAGTCAAATTACATGGAGGAAGATAATGACAGTATTGAGGTGAACCATGTTGAGATCCCTCCTCTCACCATTGCGGACAAACATCAGCATTTGGATGTTGCTAATTTTGACTAGATCATTATAGTTTGACTAGTTTTTATGCCGTGATTTATGTTTTTAGTTTCTAGTTTTTCATTTGAGAACTACTTTGGGATTTTCTATGAATATAATAAAGTTGGCCATGATGAATAAAATTCTATTAATTACTGTGATTGTGCAAAGACGAATTTCATTTTTTCCTCAAATAGCATGTTTGGTTTGGTTTGCTTTATTACAAAATAATTGCTCGGTAAGAATTACTTGGTTATTTGGATGCACTGGTGGATTTATCAAAATCTTTTGATCACGACTAGGCACATTCTCCTTGGTATTTGTTTATGCTTTGAAAGTTAAAACAGAATCAGTAGTTTTTAAACAGCCTTAGTTGTACCGCATTCTTACTTTCTCTGCAAGTTTATCAAGTTGGAGTTACTGAAAGGATCACTAGTAGAGATATAAATTGAACACCCCGCTGTGTTTTAACACGTTTAAACACGCCTATGGACATCATTGCCATATTATTACATCAGCATTAGTGCCTTTGAAACAGCTTCAACCTTTCTCTATCACTCAAAAATAAGAAAATACCAGAATAGCAACTTGAAACGAGCACTACGATTCAATGATCCAGAAAATGTAACACCCCCGAGATATTCAGAGTATATTACAGCGTCGTGGACCCCTGCATGGGACCCACCAGGCTACAATAAGAAAATACCACTCGACTAACCATCTCGGTTAGCGAGGACACCCATTTAAATAATACAACATATAAAGATACGCCCGGAACAACCGGCGTAATAAGCGTCAACCGACAATGTAGCAATTTAAGTTAATACAAACAAAGTTTGAAATGAAAAACCTAAGTACTCGCGAGTACAACCTATAAGTTTATAAATGTGGGAAACAACCATATCGAATTAGACAAGAGAAATAAGAAGACTCGAATGCACATGTCAACGACCCTGGCCAACATCCTCGTACTATCCCAGCGCCCGCTCGTCCGGTAGAACATGACCTGAAATCCATAACAAGAATTTCCCCAAAATGGGTCCCCAAAGGGGTTAGCAGTTACGCTAGTACAAGTAACCAAGGAGAACCATTCGCTTATACGTTTCATAGTACATGCACCAATTCATTCAAAAACCAAAACCAGACATGTCTTTTCCGGAAACAAACAGTCACAATCAAAATTTGCCTAGGACCGGGACGAAGCCACAAATCCCACCCGCGGCCTCTAAGGACCCTCCCGGGCTGGCCATATCATAAAACAAATCACGCACATGCATCGCCTAGGATAGGGACGAAGCCACAAATCCCACCCGAGGCCTCTAAGGACCCTCCCGGGCTGGCCATATCATAAAACAAATCACGCACATGCATCGCCTAGGATAGGGACGAAGCCACAAATCCCACCCGAGGCCTCTAAGGACCCTCCCGAGCTGGCTAGCTAAACAAACTCATGAATCCAGAGTGAAGTTATAGATTCCCCCGAGGCCCCGTCGGACCCTCCCGGGGTGAGCACAATCACACATAATATACATTACCATTTCATGTTAAGCATAAAGGTTTCCAAAAATACTTGCCTTGAATAATTGACGACGCAACGAACGGAAAGGAAAATCACCGATGGGCGCTATGAACCAACGGAACCGAACCTAACGATTCGAAGAACATAATCACAACCAACTCTAGACGAATACGGAAATAGAATACACCCGAAAACCCGCCTACGATTCATGTATATTCGTATATAAATAACAACGAGGGCGGACCACAACCAAACCCTCTCGATTCCAAAAAAACTACAAAATATACCATGAATCCGTAGGAAAACTAATGATACTAACAAGATTAATCACATTCATTATGAATTAATCTACCATACGGAACGAATCGGACGAAAACATGAAAACCCCCTAATTTACCCAAAACAAGGTTTTAGGAGTTTACCTCGAATTAATGACGAAGAACACGATTAGATGTTGATATTTTACTCCAAAAACTCGAAGAAGATGATGGCTCGGAGTTACCATGCTTCAAATCGCCGGAAATTCCAAGAAAATCGCCTAGGAGTCGGATAGGGAGGAGGAGAAATGATAATGGCCGAAATCGGGCAACTCCTGGGTTTCTAAACCCAGGACTCGTTACGTACGTTAGCCACCGCCTGCTAACGTACGTAAGCTGTGTTACGTACGTAAGCCATAAGGTCCTTACGTATGTAACCAAAAAGGGAGAAATGCCTGTACCATTTTGCACAGGCCGTTACGTACGTAACATCCCTTCCTGGGGAGTACAGGCCAGAATTAGACAAAAGAGGGGGGGTACCGGAAAGAGTCGAAATACAACGGTGAACAATTCATGATGGTACGAACGTAAAGGATTCGAGGCGACGAATGAAAGTATTAAAAGAAAACATATTCCCGACTACTCAAAGGTTCGGGAAAACAACACCCATCGTAATTATCCCAAAACTTTTGGGAAATTACGTAACGGCCCAAAACATCTGAAATGAATGATACATGGTCGAAACACCAAACAAAAACTCACAAAACGCATATTATCATGAGATGGATCCTTGGCAACCCCGAAACGGCGGTTCCGAACGACGATTTACGAGAATACCCGAAATAGCGACGAAAACAACATGAAACACCGAATCGGGTAAAAACGAGTCCGAAACAAGCTCGAACGACAAAAAGTCCAATATTAAATACCCTCAAAATGTCAATACGGTTACAAGCGAGTTGCCAAAAAACGAAAATACACCAAAATGAGAATATTAAGAGAAAGGAAAAATGCGGATATTACATTCTACCCCTCTAAAAACAAGTTTCGTCCCGAAACTTAAGAAATAAACAACTCGGGGTACTTAGCACGCATGCTATCCTCGGTTTCCCAAGTCACCTCCTCGACACCATGTCTCGACCACTGCACTTTGACCAAAGGAATGGTCTTATGCCTCAGTCGCTTCTCACGGTGCTCCAAAATCTTCAAGGGACGCTCCTCGAAGGTAATGTCCTCGGCAATATCGATCTCGCCAAAGTCGATGATATGACTAGGATCCGGAACATATTTCCTCAGCTGTGAAACATGGAAAATGCTATGAACGTGACTCATGACCGGAGGTAGCGCCTAACGGTATGCCAACTCACCGACTCGCTCGAGAATCTCAAAGGGTCCAATAAATCTTGGACTCAACTTTCCCTTTTTCCCGAAGCGAAAAATTCCCTTCGCCGGCGACACCTTTAGCAAAACGTGATCCCCCACCTCGAATTCCAAAGGTCGACGATAGACGTTGGCATACGACTTCTGTCGACTCTGAGCGGTCAACATCCTTTCTCGAATCAAATCCACCTTCCACCTCGTCTCTAAAACAATATCCAGTTCGGTCCCAACCAAATCGGATGCTTCATTCCAACAAATCGGCGATCGACAACGCCGCCCATAAAGCGCCTCATACGGTGCCATCCGAATCGATGCGTGCCAACTATTGTTGTACGTGAATTCAATCAATGGCAAATGCTCCTCCCAGTCGCTGCTCCAGTCGAGAGCACAAGCACGCAACATATCCTCAAACGTCTGGATAGTGCGTTACGACTGTCCATCTGACTGAGGATGAAACGAGGTACTCAAACGCAAACGAGTACCCAACGCCTTATGCACCGCCCGCCAGAAATGCGATACAAAACGGCCATCACGATCTGAAACAATAGACTTCGGAGTACCGTGAAACCTCACAATCTGCGCAATAAACACACGAGCTAATTTCTCCGGGGCCCAAGTATCCTTGATGCCCAGAAAATGTGCTGACTTGGTCAGGCGATCAACAATCACCCAAACCATATTCATGCCTGATCTCGATCTCGGCAAACTCGTAATAAAGTCCATAGATATGTCTTCCCATTTCCATTCCGGGACGGGAAGTGACTGCAATAACCCGGCTGGTCGCTGATGCTCGATTTTGATCTGTTGGCAAGTGAAACATCTCGCTACAAACCGTGCGAGCTCCTCTTTCATATCATTCCACCAGAAATTCCTCCTCGGGTCCTTGTACATCTTACTCGAACCAGGATGAATGGAGTAAGGCGTAGCATGGGCCTCACGTAAAATACTCTGTCTCAAATCCAAGTCGTTCGGTACACACAGCCGACTCTGGAATCTCAACACACCATCTTCATGAATCACAAACCCAGGAGACTTTCCCTTAAGAACATTCTCTCGGATTTGAGTAATCATCGGATCCTTCAACTGCTTCAGCTTAATTTCATCGATCAAAGACGATGAAATCTCTAAAGCAAAAAGTTGCCCGACAGCTCCAGGCAACTGAACCTCAACATCTAATTCGATCAAAACTCTCCGAAGCTCAGACTGAGACGTAATAATCTCAAGTGTTCGCAACGAGACTGGTTTCCGACTCAAGCCGTCATCCACGACGTTCGCCTTGCCTGGATGATAAAGGATTTCGAGGTCATAATCTTTAATCAACTCTAACCACCTCCTCAGTCTCATATTCAACTCCCTCTTAGTAAATATGTATTTCAGACTTTTATGATCGGTAAAAATCTGACATGCGGAGCCGAAAAGATAGTGTCGCCAAATCTTGAGCGCAAAAACAATTGCCGCTAACTCCAAATCGTGAGTAGGGTAGTTAAGCTCATACGGCCTCAACTGTCTCGACGCATATGCAATGGTCTTGCCGTGTTGCATCAATACACACCCAAGACCCTGACCCGAAGCATCACTGTAAACAGCAAAACCCTCGTTGCCACACGGCAACGTTAAAACCGGGGCTGAAGTCAAACGCCTCTTCAGTTCCTAAAAACTCGACTGTCTCTCGTCATTCCAGATGAACTTCTCGGACTTCTGGAGCAACTGTGTAAGTGGCCGATCCAGTTTCGAGAAACCCTCGACGAACCTACGGTAGTAGCTGGCCAGACCCAAGAAACTACGGATCTCCTTCACATTCTTGGGCGGTGCCTAATCCAACACTGCCTCAATCTTCTGCGGATCCACTCGAACTCCCTCGGCTGAAATCACGTGACCCAAAAACATCACTTCATTCAGCCAGAACTCACATTTTGAGAACTTCGCATAGAGTTGCTCGGTCCTCAAAATGTCTAACACTATCCGCAAATGATGGGCATGCTCTCCCTCATTCCTCGAATAGATAAGAATATCGTCAATGAAGACGACGACACACTTATCCAAATACTCGATAAAGACTTTGTTCATCAACTGCATGAACACTGCTGGTGCATTAGTTAACCCGAAAGACATAACTACGAACTCAAAATGCCCATATCTCGTCCGAAAAGCTGTTCTCGGAACGTCTGACTCCTTCACCCGAAGCTGATAGTACCCCGATCTCAAGTCGATCTTCGAGAATACTGCAGCTCCCTGCAACTGATCGAACAAGTCATCAATCTTCGGCAGGGGATACTTGTTCTTGATGGTCAGCTCATTTGGTTTGCGGTAGTCGATACACAAACACAGTGAACCATCCTTCTTCCGAACAAACAAAACCGGTGCGCCCCAAGGCGAAGCGCTCGGTCGAATATAACCCGACTCAAGATGCTCACTCAACTGCTTCTTCATCTCGGCCATCTCTGAAGATGCCATGCGATACGGCGCCTTCGAAATAGGAGCCGCGCCCGGCTCTAACTCTATAGCAAACTCAACCTCACGATCCGGTGGCAATCCCGGTAACTCATCAGGAAATACATCAGGAAACTCACTAACGACTAGAATCGACGAAAGCTTGACTCCACCATCCTCCACCTTCAAGGCGTAACACCAATAACCAGTACACCCCTTTCGCAGGAGTCTCATCGCCTTCAAGGCGTTAATAACGAACTTCTGGTTTCTCTTTCGCCCCGCGAAAGAGTGTTCAGTGCCGTCCTCGGCTAGCATGGTAATGATCCTCATGCGGTAGATCATGATTGCACCATGCCGCTCGAGCCAATCATCCCCGAGAATCAAATCCTCACCCTCAATACTAACAACAATAAGATTAGAGAGCCAAGCCCTCTCACAAATAAACACATGACAGTCCCAGACCTATCGATCACCGACAATTCTATCACCGCTAGGAAGTTTAACGACGAAAGGCTCGCAAGGTGACAAGCAGTCGAGACTCAAACGGCGTACACACTCTATCGAAATTAATGAATGCGTAGCACCCGAATCAAAAAGCACACTGACAGGATGGAAATGGATATGAACAGTACCTGTCGCCACAGTAGCTGCTGGATCATCGGCCCTCCTCATCTCATAGATACGGGGGTGGGCAGAGCCGACACTGGAAGCTCCTCCCATAGCGGGCTGACCCCAACCCCTACCTCGGCCAGCACTCGACGGAGGTTGCGGAGCAAACGAGCCCTGGTTCACACTCGGCTCTCTAAGTGCTGGGAAAGAATCACGGGACTCGCGAAGCCGTCTGACCTCCTCATAGAAGAGGGCCTTGTGGCCCGACTGACCACAAGTATGACAAGTCAACATCGGACGAGAACACTGCCGGTTCCTATGGCCCTGCTGGCCACAGTTAAAGCATGTGGGATCACGAACGGAGGTTCCAGCGGCACCTCGAAAACTCCCAGAGAAATGAGCCGAACCGCGCGTAGAAACATTCGCAGCCTGAGATTTCTGCTGGCCTCCACCCTTGGGACCAGAAAAACTTCCGACTGACTTCTGCTTTTTGCTCTCACGAGCCACATCACTAGCCGTCACCGAAATATCGTAGGCAAGAGCTCGACTCTGATAATCCTTCAAACTAGTACAGACGAGCCCAGACATATAGTCCCGAATGGACAGTTTCATCCTCCTGGAAAAATGGAAAATTTTGCCGCTTTCCTCGACAACTTGGGTCTTTACATAGCCCAACTCTTTGTTAAAATCAGCAATAGCTTGAGATACGGGGATATCCCGTGGTTGAGCATCATAGAAAGCATGCACTCGAGCCTGCCTGACCGGCCACAGGCAATATTCGGTCTCCATCAATTCCTGAAATTCGGCCCACGAAGCAACATGGTCTTTAGGCCCAACGGCCTCCCACCAATCCGTAGCGTCCCCAGTGAGAAAGTACTGGCCAATAGGGACCTTACGGTCCTCGGGACAGTTGGTGGCAACGAAGACTTTAGATATCTCCTTGATCCACCCCTCTCAGCCGATCGGGTCCGAAGCTCCTGAAAACTGAGGAGGATGCATCTTGATGACATCCTGAAGCCAGCGATCCGCTCCGCCCCGATTAGCATGGGCCGAATCCGGATTCTGAACCACCTGAGCTATCGCCGCCATCTGGTTAACCATTTGCTGCATAATGGCCGCAATACCAAGATCGGCACGCTCCTGAGAAGAAGCATGACTGTGACGGTCACCGGTACTGCCGGCTCCCGATGAATGCGATGTGGCCGCCCCACGTCCTCGGCCGCGTCCACGACCACGACCACGGTTTCCTCCGGCATCCATACTGGTGTTAAGAGGTAACAGAAATACATCGATGATTAGTAAGGGAGGAAAAAGCAACTACGATTCGAGAAGTGAAAATACAATGCAAGAAACAGAAGGGTCGAATAAGAAAACTTACGAGCACTAGAAGTACCGAGATGCTGGCAGCGGTGTGACAATGTGCAAAACAAAACACGACTAGACCCAAATAACCAACAAGCCTGGGTATCCATAAACCTAGCTGCTCTGATACCATTTTATGTAACACCCCCGAGATATTCAGAGTATATTACAGCGCCGTGGACCCCTGTATGGGATCCACCAGGCTACAACAAGAAAATACCACTCGACTAACCATCTCGGTTAGCGAGGACACCTATTTAAATAATACAACATATAAAGATACGCCCGAAACAACCGGCGTAATAAGCGTCAACCGACAATGTAGCAATTTAAGTTAATACAAACAAAGTTTGAAATGAAAAACTCAAGTACTCGCGAGTACAAACTATAAGTTTATAAATGTGGGAAACGACCATATCGAATTAGACAAGAGAAATAAGAAGACTCGAATGCACATGTCAACTACCCTGGCCAACATCCTCGTACTATCCCAGCGCCCGCTCGTCCGGTAGAACATGACCTGAAATCCATAACAAGAATTTCCCCAAAACGGGTCCCCAAAGGGGTTAGCAGTTACGCTAGTACAAGTAATCAAGGCAAACCATTTGCTTACACGTTTCATAGTACATGCACCAATTCATTCAAAAACCAAAACCAGACATGTCTTTTCCGGAAACAAACAGTCACAATCAAAATTTGCCTAGGACCGGGACGAAGCCACAAATCCCACCCGAGGCCTCTAAGGAACCTCCCGGGCTGGCCATATCATAAAACAAATCACGCACATGCATCGCCTAGGATAGGGACGAAGCCACAAATCCCACCCGAGGCCTCTAAGGACCCTCCCGGGCTGGCCATATCATAAAACAAATCACGCACATGCATCGCCTAGGATAGGGACGAAGCCACAAATCCCACTCGAGGCCTCTAAGGACCCTCCCGGGCTGGCTAGCTAAACAAACTCATGAATCCAGAGTGAAGTCATAGATTCCCCCGAGGCCCCGTCGAACCCTCTCGAGGTGAGCACAATCACACACAATATACATTACCATTTCACGTTAAGCATAAAGGTTTCCAAAAATACTTGCCTTGAATAATTGACGATGCAACGAATAGAAAGGAATATCACCGACGGGCGCTATGAACCAACGGAACCGAACCTAACGATTCGAAGAACATAATCACAACAGACTCTAGACGAATACGGAAATGGAATACACCCGAAAACCCGCCTACGATTCATGTATATTCGTATATAAACAACAACGAGGGCGGACCACAACCAAACCCTCTCGATTCCATAAAAACTACAAAATATGCCATGGATCCGTAGGGAAACTAATGATACTAACAAGATTAATCATATTCATTATGAATTAATCTACCATACGGAACGAATCGGACGAAAACATGAAAACCCCCTACTTTACCCAAAACAAGGTTTTAGGAGTTTAACTCGAATTAATGACGAAGAACACGATTAGATGTTGATAATATACTCCAAAAACCCGAAGAAGATGATGGCTCGGAGTTACCACGCTTCAAATTACCGGAAATGCCAAGAAAATCGCCTAGGAGTCGGATGGGGAGGAGGAGAAATGATAATGGCCGAAATCGGGCAACTCCTGGGTTTATAACCCCAGGACTCGTTACGTACGTTAGCCACCGCCTGCTAACGTACGTAAGTTGTGTTACGTACGTAAGCCATAAGGTCCTTACGTACGTAACCAAAAAGGCAGAAATGCCTGTACCATTTTGCACAGGCCGTTACGTACGTAACCAAAGGTGTGTTACGTACGTAACATCCCTTCCTGGGGAGTACAGGCCAGAATTAGACAAAAGAGTGGGAGTACCGGAAAGAGTCGAAATACAACAGTGAACAATTCATGATGGTACGAACGTAAAGGATTCGAGGCGACGAATGAAAGTGTTAAAAGAAAACATATTCCCGGCTACTCAAAGGTTCGGGAAAACAACACCCATCGTAATTATCCCAAAACTTTTGGGAAATTACGTAACGGCCCAAAACATCTGAAATGAATGATACATGGTTGAAACACCAAACAAAAACTCACAAAACGCATATTATCATGATATGGATCCTTGGCAACCCCGAAACGGCGGTTCCAAACGACGATTTACGAGAATACCCGAAATAGCGACGAAAACAACATGAAACACCGAATCGGGTAAAAACGAGTCCGAAACAAGCTCGAACGACAAAAAGTCCAATATTAAAAATCCTCAAAATGTCAATACGGTTACAAGCGAGTTGCCAAAGAACGAAAATACACCAAAATGAGAATATTAAGAGAAAGAAAAAATGCAGATATTACAGAAAGTACATGACCTATGGGTGGAAAGACACAGCAGTATAGTTTCCAGAACAACTAACCGTTCATCCATAGACTTCTTAACGAAAGAGTTATTGCTGCTTTAGTGAACAAAGATCAAGCTACATGGAAATTATTTATGGCGATTGTGCTAACTTTGATCCTAACCAACTTGGTCGAATTTCCCCAAACCCAAAGTTAGTGAGTTTTCGCCATGTCTTTCAATACAAGACTAATCGAATTGCATGTCTTATTGTAGATGTCTCGGGGTGAAATTGAGTGCCTTGCTGATTATTAAGCGGTTATATCTTATCGCTCAAGCATTAGTATTGCGCACCAACTTGTTGATTTCTGCCTGGAGTTATGCAATTTTGCATGCAGCTATACTTATTCGATTTCGACCCATTGCTGATCAATCTTTTAGTGCGTACCAGTTGGTAACTGGATATGAGCCTGATATTTCACACCTACGCATTTTTAGTTGTGCAGTCTATGAGCCAATTACACCTCCACATCGTACTAAAATGGGTCCGTAAAGACAATTAGGCATATATGTTGGCTATGAGTCGCCTAAAATTATCCGCTACTAGGAACCTTTGACGGGAGTCCTGCTTACTGCAAGATTTACAGATTGTCACTTTGATGAGACAAACTTCCCATTATTAGGGGGAGAGAGGAATCGAATTATTCCAGTTGAATGCTGGGAAATTGTTTGGTGTGCTCGCTCTTTGCCACAGCAAGATCCCCGCATGGCTCAATCCGAGCTGGAAGTGCAACGTATTCTCAGTCTTCAGAAAGTTGTGGATTCGATGCGTGACAGCTTTACTGATACTGCGAAAGTGACAAAATATACCATTCCCACTGCAAATGTTCCTGCAAAGTTAGAAGTCCCAGTTAAAGGTCAAGAGTCAGACTCCCAAAAGGAATGATGCCCCTAACGTCGACCTTAGTGGTGGGGCGGCTACTTCGGCTACTCTTATCCCTGATCGAAAGAGGGGGAGGCAAGTAAGTAGAAAAGATACCGAACCTCGAAAGAGAAGAGGAATGGAGGCACAAGATCCTCTCATTATCGACACAGTGACTCCGTCACACGAGATTCTCTCTGACTACAGATATGTCCTCGAATCAACAATGGAATGATCGATGGACACATCAGAAACTTTATTGATGTCGGAGTATAAATAAATCTCAATGCAATGCACGAGTGAATACATACTATTAGACAGGTCATCCGCGCTATTCGGTAATGCTTTTGCCTACACTATCGCTCAAGAAAATTTAGAAGACAACAATGCTGAGCTGCGCTCGTTTGCTGAATGTAACAACGAACCGATTGGCTGAAATGGAAAGATGCAATGTAAGCTGAACTAGACTCAATGGATAAACATGAGGTATTTGGCCATACCGAGCCAGTACCCGTGGGTGTTAAACCAGTTGGGCATAAATAGGTCTTTGTCCGTAAACGCAACGATAAGAATGAGGTCATGCGTTACAAAGCGAGACTAGTTGCCCAAGGCTTCTCGCAGTGCCCTGGCATTGATTACGAGAAGACGTATTCTCCCGTTATGGACATCATCATTTTCTGCTACCTAGTCAGTTTGGTAGTATCCGAAAAACTGAATATGCAGCTTATGGATGGGATTACAGTGTATCTTTATAAGGATCTAGATACGGGCATTTAAATGAAAGTCCCCGAAGGGATTTCATTGCCCAATTCAAGTACCTCTAAAACACGGAGTGCTTACGCAGTAAAGTTTCCCCTATCAATACAATCGGACAATAGTTTAAATAAAGCGGAATAAAGTAACATTACACGGTTTGAACATAATCGGACAACAAAAGACTTGGGCCCCCGAACTAGTATCCTTCGAACCCTTCACCGTCACCATGCTCTTCTCGTGCCTTGCCTTTGCCTCGACCTAAAATACAACACAAGTATTTCGCCCAAAACATAGGGTCAGATATACATGATAAATGATACTCCTGACATTATACAATTCACATATATTAGATCTCAAAGAAAACATCCCAACTATTGAACATACCCCTCGGGCGTATGAACAATCAGTCACAAACTGTCGAACATATCCAATCATACAAGGACTATGAACGATCAAACAATATGGCTCAATATGGACATCACATTACGCCC
This sequence comes from Orobanche coerulescens, assembly GCA_033398695.1. Lineage (NCBI taxonomy): Eukaryota > Viridiplantae > Streptophyta > Magnoliopsida > Lamiales > Orobanchaceae > Orobanche > Orobanche coerulescens. Next base: position 159,808,934 of record CM065811.1, read on the forward strand.
CATCCGTAAATGTGTCCATGTACATGTCCACCCCGTATACGTAATCCAGAATATACGTGTGGCAATGTACCTAATTAGCCTCACAAACTACATCTCGTATGCACAGTCCAATACGGAAACATCCACGTATGACTATATATGTGCCTGGCTAAAAATCCTACATAGTAACCAATCGGCACACAAATATGATTCCAGATATGTCAGGATACAACATGACAATGAATTCAACAAATCACATATCCGATTAAGGATCAAGAAACTGACCGAATTGACAATAAGGATCAACGAGATCAACGATTCAAAGTGATGAACTTGGGAATGCAATCCCATGATGAGAAACGGAACATCATCAAGAACAATATCGAACTACGAATCACAGATTCAACAAGTGTTTCATATACACGAAATGTATAGCCATCACAAGAATTCAATCATCATTATAACCAAGCAAGATAACATGCCTCAATACGGAGACGAGAATAATCCTCCCTTGTCGAACAAACGGACGGTCCTCGACTAATATCTATTACTCGAACAATCGACCTTGAATGAAATATATTTCACTCAATAACACGTCCATATAATCATTGATATTGAATTTAGTGGGACGACACCCTAAATTCAATTTGAAATGTTCAACTATCTCAAGGTATCAAAATTATATTCCAAGAACTCTACTTACCTCAATTCATTTTTTATGATCGGTTTACAAGATATTCTCAAATACTCGTATGATTCTTTATGAACAAGAATTTATCGAGAACATGTTAAACAATCATTTATTTTTGTTCATATCATCTTATATCGTTTTACTTTCAAGAACATCACCAAAGATTAACAATATCCTCCCAAGAATATTATCAACTTATTATGATGTTCAATATATTCCTAAGGCATTAATACGACCGGTTATCATGAACATATAAGAGTTTAGTTGTCTTCAATAATATCTTTTATCATTTTACAAAGGCTTGGCGAAGCCAAAAATAGAAATGAAGTTGAAGTTTAGGTTCAATAACAACACTCTAGTTTCTAACATTAATCAAGGTGTTCTAATGCATTTTATGCCAACAATTCCATTGATTACACTTAACTATGATGAAACTAAGGATTATTATTGTCTTAATGATGTTAACAATCTAGCAGGAAGAGTTTGATTCTATTAAACATGACCATTACCATCAATACATCAAGAACACCTCATTCCAAACCCTTAGTTACCATATTCATCAATAAGTATTAAAAAGCTTAACTACAAACATGTTTTACTTGATTAATTCAACATTAGGTGTAGTATATTATATTACTAACATCATAACTACAAAAATGTAGAGTAGAATCGTACAACATACCTTCAGAAACGAAGAACAACCACCAAGAACATAAGAACACACTCCAAGCTACAAGAACAACTCTAAACTTCCCATCAACAAGCTCCAATCCACGATGTAAAGCTAAAACACGAGTTTGAAGGGTGTAAAAGCAGTCTAGTGAAGCAGAGGGACGATTGTTGGAGAGAAAAATCGGAGTTTGGACGTGCAAATGAAAGACACAAGCTGTGTTTTTATAAACTGCACAGCTCGTTATGTACGTTATCGCATGAAGATAATGTACGTTAAGCCCTTTACGTACGCTACACTGAACAGTGTTACGTACGTAATCTGCCTCCAAATGTTACTGTCTCAAAACACTAACATCATTACATATGTTATGGGCCACTGCATTAACCTGGCTCCCTCGAAAAGGTCATCTATTCGGATCATGTCCGGCCCCCCACGCCGAAAGTGAGATCAGATAAGATTCCAAGCATTACGTACGTAACCAGCACTATATTACGTATGTAAATACAACAAAATAGCATACGTTAGGTTAAAGCCTTAGCGTACGTTAAACACGAAAATTCTAGCCCAAAAGTGTAACAATCTACACAACGTCATGAATTCAACCACAATGCGAATGATAGTCATAATCAAGTCTATTCTTACATATATATCCTGAAATAAACATTAACTGGATGTAACATGATTACAACTATACTCAAATTATCCAAACAGTACAACAGTATATAAGAAATTACTGTCGGTTATTACATACTCCCCTCTTAAAAGGAGTTTCGTCCTCAAAACTAAGGGGTAAACAACTCGGGATACCTCTCTCGCATGCTGCTCTCCATCTCCTACGTAGCCTCCTCGACTCTGTTTCGTAACCACTGAACCTTCAGTAGGGGAATCATCTTGTTCCGCAACTATTTGATTTTCCTCTCAAGTATCTGTACGGGACGCTACTCGTACGAATAATCCTCCGCTATCTTGATCTCGTCGAACTGTAGTATATGACTCAGATCAACAACATATTTCCTCAACTGGGAGACATGAAACACATTGTGAATCCGACTCAGAGCTGGTGGCAAAGCCAGACGATAGGCCAGATCGCCTACCCGTTCTAAAACCTCAAATGGCCCGATATACCTCGGACTCAGCTTGCCTCTCTTCCCAAAACAAAAAACACCTTGAGTAGGGGACACCTTAATTAGCACATGGTCGCCAGCCTCAAACTCAAGCGGTCGTCGACGGTTATCTACGTAAGACTTCTGTCGGCTTTGAGTCGTTAACAAATGACTCCTGATCAGGGCATCTTCTCACGGACTGCTAACAACATATCAGGTTTCGTACCCAGAGATTCAGACAGGTCGTCCCAACATAAGGGAGACCTACAATGACGGCCATACAATGCTTCATAAGGTGCCATCTGAATCAAAGCGTGCCAACTATTATTGTAAGTGAATTCCACCAACGGCAGTTGGGCTTCCCAATCATCCTTCAAATCAAGAGCGCATGCCCTCAACATTTCCTCTAGAGTTTGGATAGTCCTTTCAGACTGACCATCCGTCTGCGTATGAAATGCCGTACTGAAGTTCAACTACATACCCATCACACGATGAACTGCTCTCCGGAAGTGAGACACAAATCACTCGTCATGATCCGATATAATACTCTTTGGGGTACCATGTAACCTTACAATCTCTTTAATAAACAGCTGGGCCAATATCTCGGGTCCCCATGTGTCTTTAATCTCCAAAAAGTGGGCTGATTTGGTTAAACGGTCCACAATCACCCAAATCGTATTCATCCCTCGACGACTCGGCGGCAAGCTAGTGATAAAATCCATCGATATGTCCTCCCATTTCCACTCGAGAATCGGGAGCAGTTTCAGCATTCCTGCAGGTCACTGATGCTCAATCTTAACCTGCTGACAAGTTAAACATCTCGAAACGAACTCTGTAACTTCACGTTTCATATTCCCCCACCAATAACATTGCTTCAAATCCTTATACATTTTGCTAGATCCCGGGTGAATGGAGTACGGGGTAGCATGAGCCTCTTTCAGGATATAGTTCCTCAACTCTTCATTTGTGGGTACACAAACTCGATTCCTGAAGCGTATCAATCCATCCTCGTGGATCATAAATCCAGGGGCTTTCCATTGAGTTACTTCTTCCCGAACTCCAGATAAGAATGGGTCTGTAACCTGCTTTGATCTAATTATATCATCAAGGGATGAGGAAATCTCAAGTGTGCAGAGTTGTTGTAACAGCCCAATCTAAAACGGTTACAAGGGTGAAATCACACCAAAATCCCGAAATCCCGCAAATACTAGGGTTCTAAGAATATACCTCGATTTGAAGGTGAACAACAGCTTATTTGACGTTAAAATGATGATATGATGCCTGGGGATACTTTCCCAATTGAGTTTTGAGTGAAATCGGACAAGCCCTAAGCTTGGAAATCGCTCCCATCGCGGAAAGAAGAGAAGAAAGATAAAAAATAAGGAAGAAACCCGCTACTAAAAGTGGTGCTGACTCGCGTGCTGCAGCGGACTGAGTGTGCCGTGGCCAGCGGCCAAAATCCAGGAGCAGGTTCCCAGGTCATGCCGCAGCATGGAACACAATGGGCCGTGGCGCACGGTACAGCCGTGCCAGGCTCGAGTTCTGCAAGGGGTGTGCCGTGGCGCACCCTGTTTGTGCCCAAAAATGACGAAAAATGACCCGGAAAGAGAATAAATGTAATAGAACCCAAAACTTTGGAATATTATAGAATGATCTAATCACGGTACTCAATCGAAACACCAATAAAAGTTCACAACTCCAAAATAACATGAATTGGAATGCAGGGAACCCCTAAACGGCGGTTTCGAGCAATGACTACGAGAGTTGGTCCAAAGTAGCAAAGGATAAATCCACCAGAAGTACTAAAGTTCTCTACTGACGAGTTAAGCATAACAACCGACACATGTTTCCGGCCACCCGAAGGTCGGAATAAATGAGTATTAACAACACTCAAAACAATAAGAATTTACAAAATGACTCAACCATTCGAAAATCTATACTCAAGTCCTGAACGACAACCCAGAAAGTTGTAACATTTCCAGTTTTAATAAAGGATCTCGTAAAAGTAACTAAATGTCATATTAGGACGATATTTACGAGAGTCGAGCCTCAATGCGGAAAAGTCACACAATAAGTAAAATCACATAAAGACAACTCCGAAACTCCTCCGGATGATCGTGAATGGAGAACAAAAATAGTTTCAGAATTCCCCAACACTTACAAGCGAGTCGTACGAAAGGTAAAATATACAAAAATGGAAATTACTCAAAATAGGAAGCGCGGATATAACATTCTCTCCCTCTAAAAATAAGTTTCATCCCGAAACTTATAAAGTAAATAACTCGGTGTATCTCGCCTTCATATTGTCCTCGGTTTCCCACGTCGCTTCTTCAGATCCGTGTCTCGACCACTGCACTTTAACCATGGGAATGGTTTTGTGCATAAGTTGCTTCACCCGACGCTCTAAAATCTGAATAGGTCTCTTCAAAGGTAATGTCGGGACCTAACTCAATCTCTCCAAAATCAATAATATGGCTAGGGTCCGGTACATACTTCCGAAGCTGGGACACATGGAACACATTATGCACATGACTCAAGGACGGCGGTAAACCGAACCGATAGGCAAGCTCTCCAACTCTTTCTAAAATCTCGAACGGTCCAATATATCTCGGGCTAAGGTTACCCTTCATATCGAAGCGATAAACTCCACAGGTCGGCGATACCTTCAGCAAAACATGGTCTCCCACCTCAAACTCCAACGGTCGGCGATGCGTGTCGGCATAAGACTTCTGTCGACTCTGGACCATTAACAACCTATCACGAATCAAGGCAATCTTCTCTCTTATCTCAACTACCATATTAGGTTCAGTGCCCGACAATTCAGATGCATCATCCCAACATAACAGCAATCTACAACTCCTCCCGTACAATGCCTCAAATGGAGCCATTCTGATTGAAGTGTGCCAACTATTGTTGTACGTGAACTCGATCAACGGCAGGTGTGACTCCCAATCATCTTTCCAATCTAAAGCACAGGCTCTCAACATATCCTCCAGCGTATGAATCGTCCGCTCCGACTGTCCGTCTGTCTAAGGGTGGTAGGATGTGCTGAGTCTCAACTCAGTTCCTAAAGCTCGATGAACAGCCTGCCAAAAATGTGATACAAACTGGCCATCTCGATCCGAAACAATACTCTTAGGAGTCCAATGCAACCTCACGATCTCCACAATTAACACTCGTGCTAGTCTCTCCAGTCCCCATGTATCCTTAATACCCAGGAAATAAGAAGATTTGGTTAGTTAATTGACAATAACCCAAATCATGTTCATTCTAGTCCGAGTCCTAGGCATACCGGTAATAAAATCCATAGAAATGTCTCCCACTTCCACTCCGGAATAGGAAGTGGTCACAATAACCCCGCAGGTCGCTGATGCTCAATCTTAACCTGCTGACAGATCAAACACCTCGATACAAACTCGCTAACGTCCGTCTTCAAATTGCTCCACCAGTAGTTACTCCTTACATCCTTGTATATTTTGCTCGTACCATGGAATAAGGCGTAGCATGAGCTTCTCTCAAGATTTCCTGTATCAACTAAATATGATTCGGTACACATAACCTGCCTCAAAACTTCAAAATCCCATCATTCTGAATCACAAACCCAGGGGCTTTCCCCTTCTTCACGTCCTCCCTCAACTGGACTAAAAACAGATCATCATACTGTCTCGCCTTAATATCATCAACCAAGGACGAAGTGATTTCTAACGCACAGAGCTGACCCTGAACTCTCTGAACCCAAACCTCGATATCCTGACAAATCAAATCCCGCTGGATTCTGCTCTGAGATTTGAGTACCTCTAACATCTGTAGAGCCATCGGCTTACAACTCAACGCATCTGCCACTACATTAGCCTTACCCGGATGGTAAGGAATCTCAAGGTCATAATCTTTAATTAACTCCAACCACCTACGTTGTCTCATGTTCAACTCCTTTTGACTGAAGATGTACTTCAGACTCTTATGATCCGTAAAAACCTTACACGACGACCCATAGAGATAATGCCTCCAAATCTTTAAAGCGAATACGACTGCAGCTAACTCCAAATCATGTGTAGGGTAATTTGCTTCATAAGGTTTCAACTGGCGAGACGCATAAGCAATGACTCTATCTCTCTGCATCAAAACACATCCGAGTCCGAGGACCAAAGTGTAATATCCGCAATTTCGATTCCCGATGATATCTTTTTTTTGTGGAAGTCCATTTTGACGACTCGCTCATGACCGTATCGTCATTATGAGAATGATTAATTCTGCACTTTTTGTCATTCGAGTTCGTTTCGGTGTCGTTTTGTTGAGTTTCGTGTTCTTAAGCGGTTTTTCCGCACTTGAGTTTGATTCTTGCGAATCTCATCCGAAACTGTTGTTTCGAGTTTCTCGTAAGTTCATTTAATGTTATTATTCATGTTGCGAGTTTTGGTTTGGTGTTTCGATCGTGTATCGTGTATTTCGGACATTTTGGGCCGTTTTCGTAATTTCCCAAAGTTTGGGGTAATTACCTTCCGTTGTCGAATTTCGAGCCTTCGGATGGTCGGAATCATGTGTTCTCTTAGTGCTCGAATTCGTCTTTGCGAGTACTTCGTAACCGAATCTCCGATTCGTAATCAGGTTCGGGTTTCGGGGTCGTTCGGATCGTCGTTGTCGGAATCATTTTTTTTACATCTGGGGGGTGCTGGCCGGACCTGGGCGAAACGGCCCTGAAAACGGCGCTGCCGAGCGCCGTGTCCTACGCTGGGTCGGCCAGGACTGGCAGCCTGCCGAGACATGGGCTAGACACACGGCGCTGGTTGACACGTTCTTAGTGTAACTATCGCAAGTGCACGATATCGTATCAAGTAGTAAGTGGACTTTTTGAGTCCGGTTTATCGATCCCACGAGGAAGTTTGGTTATAATTTGAATTATACACTATTAGTCTAGTTTTATAGATACTAAGATGAGTGAAACACACAATTTAAAGAGTTTGGTTTAATAATTGCAAAGAAAATGCAATAATAGTTCTAATAAAAAGATAGCAATAATAATAGATTGATTAACGATAAAATGAAATAGTTGGGATTACAAACTTAGTTCTTTATTAGTTATAGAAGATGTATAGGAGATCATAAGATGAATTTATTTATTATGTTGTGTAGATTCGATTTTCCTTAAAAAGACGGTTTCTCTTTCGAACTATAAAACGCCCCTTACATATTGAATCAATCCACTATATTTCTATGTTGATTGGCTTCAATACATAGCATTAGGATTTATGAAAATAACTCAAAAAATAATCTAAGGTCTAGAGGTATATTTCTATCCCCTAGAACAACTTAGAGTGAAGATCATTTGATCTAATCAAACATATTTTCTTTCGAAACATATGAAGACCATAAATATCGTCATTTATTGGCCAAATAAATAAAGATTGTTAAAACAATGAAAATCACACGCAATAATAAGTAATTCACAATAGATATTTATACAAACTTAAATAACATGACCAACCTTGTTTATAATCCCAACTATAGGTAACTTAGCCCATGAAGGGTTTATTATACATAATACAAGCTTTGGTGGTCATTATTAGTTGAATCAAGAGAAAGAATTGATCCTCACTCCCTCAGTAGATAAAGGAGAAAGAAGCAATAAACTCTCTGAACAACATATGCTATACCACACTTACCCTAATCACTCAAGAACACAAGTGTGTTCTTCACACAAAAAGAAAAGTTTACAAAAAGTGAAAAATTATATGATGAATGATGAATGATGAAGGATCTAAGGGGTCTATTTATACACCTAAAGTCATCTAATAGCTCCAAAACTCCAGCATTATTACAATTGATCGGATCAATGCCAGCCATCCCCTCAATAATACACAAAAAGTATAAAAAATTAGACAAATTTTAACAATCTGTCAAGAGTTACGGCCGTAACATTAAGGAGTTACGGCCGTAACTTGGATGACTTACGGATGTAACATTCTGTAGTTACGGCCGTAACTTGGCTTCGTCAATTTGCTCACTGGTTCCTTTGAGAGTTACGTTTTCAGCCCAGAATTTCTCAGACTTTGCGTTTTTGCCCCAAATCTTCTTCGGATGATAACTTTTGATATATAACTCTGATTTTGAATCTGGAAAGACTGCTGAATTTGTCTCGGAAAGCCCTACAACATGAATATATCAAAATTCAACAAAGTGAATATTTAATAAACATGTTATTTCTTGAGTAAATCAGTTATTTAATCCGATTAAGACTAGATTTACATCATCATCCGATAAAAATAAAATTATTAAAACTAATTAATTAAAAGAAAAAAACGAGTAGACTAGCTCAATTATGGGTGAATTTTATCGATACAAATCATGGATAAGTTTATAAAACTGACACTTATCACACCCCCAAACTTGAATTCTTGCTAGTCCCGAGCAAGACTCTGTATTATTCACGCTCCAAAAATAAAAATAAAAATAAAACAAAAATAAGAAAATTAATACACATATAAATTAAAAATTGTTTCAGGAGAAAGTAAAAAGACTGTAAATAGAGTCAATCAATTGCATTCATAACACTGATAGAGGGGCCTTTATATAGGCATTACAATGAGAGTCCTTCCATACATAGGATTCCTAGATAAGGTAAGACATCTAATAGGATCCTACTACCTCTAGAAGGATCTAGAACCTTCCATCTATGTATCTACAACCAGTATTAGGTAAGACACATCACGGGAATAATAATTCCCGGAACATTCCCCCTGTGTCGAGCACCAATACAACAATGGTGCAAGAGATGTTGCCTTCGTAAAAACCTATTCCAAGCCAAAACAAAACCCCATGGGAAAAATAAAGGCTTGATGAGGAAAATATTGCAACGCACCAATATAACATGTCATGTATACTCCCCCTGATGTATACATAATGACTCCCCCTGATGAGTACCTCAAATCATAGGAGTTGGATGCCAAGTTGCCCTCACAACTATACCAAGGAAAAACCCAGTGGGAAAAATACCTCTTGGTCTAAGTTGAACAGAAGTACAATGCATCATTGTATGGATGTTCTCATAGGTCGCCTCGTTAAAAACCTTACCAAGTAAAAACCCAGTGGGAAAAACAAACCTTGGTTTAAGGACAAAAAGAGCGCGACACATCCAAAGTGTAGAGTCACTAAAGATTTATCCGAAAATCAAGTTTTCAAAAGTCTTGACCTCCATGCACTAAATCAGTCATAACTTCTTCGATTCAATAGGTATCAACGAAACTGTAAGAACTTATGAAAACTAGACACCCATAGATTTTCATTCACATACAGTACGTAACCTAGATCGACCTGAGCAGATAACAAAGCTCTATCGAAGTTGACTCAGCAAATTACTGGACATATCATGTCCTACTTTGCAACAATAGTCATATGTCACTCAACATGGTGGATGTGATCAAATGGTTGGTTTCCTTGGAAAGTAGACACAAACCTTTCCAATGGTACCAATTTCACCATTTTCCATCAAGTGAGCTGCCCTGTAGGTCATATGGGAGATAGACCAACACATTCTAGGCAGATTCGGGTATCGATATTCAAGTGTCCTTTTTATCGAGATAGAGCGAGCTTCAAGCTTCTTGTCAATCACATACATTGCGTGAGCGCATATTAGGCCATCATCACAGTGGCTTTACCGGATTATTACGAATGAGTACATCGAGTCAGACATGAGTACATAATACCGTACTTTTCTCTTAAGACTGCATCATCATTTAAGTGAGCCAAGTCTTATTATGACTTCGACTAGTCATTGGGAATCATATAGGCATTACTTTATCGTCTCATAGGGAAACCGTCCCTTAGATTGTCTTAAACCGATTGATGAATATGCATCATCAAGTGTCCCCAAGATCCTTTCATTCTTAACTTTGGATTTAGCGGAATCTCTTAGTCTCACAAGAGTACATCATTATAAACCCTTAGTTTTACACGCAAAAGCTTCATAACTCTTCCAAATCAAGTATATACTTAGTATGCGTTCCCGACAATCACTTGTCGACGCGCTCCGTGGTCAGGAGCCACTTGATTTGAGTCTGATCCACCACGAGATCCTTCCATCACTTAACTTAGTTCCCCACTAAGATAAGATTTAACCACAAGCTGCACATCAGTTTTTTGGGAAACAATCTAACTGAAAAGATAGTGGATGCTATACCATCCATTACGATAACACAACTAAGTTTCATGTCATCGTAGTCGATTCCAATTCGTTCATGAGAAACCTCGCGCCATGAGGTGAGTTTAACTCCTTCTCTCACTCGCTTTGACAAAATATACGGATAGATCTTATCTTTGGAGTGTCGGCACCACTTCAACAAAGGGCTATCACTTTGTTTATACTGAAATCGCATATATTCCATTTTAGGCTAATGCTACAACGTTGTAGATTTTCAACAAAGTATGGTTCGATTAAACTCACATTCCACGTCCTCATGAACCGGCTTTATTCATAGAGTACTCTTTATGGATTGGCATTCATTGAGGCGTCCCCCAATGATGACTATAATCCAGAATCACATGATACGGATGAGTTCATTTGATCATATGATCAAGTTTCATGTACTAAACTCACATACATTCTTAGCGATAGTATTTATCGAACCAAGTGGCATCCCAATACTCAATGAGATCCATGGCCTAGCAACACCATCTACCACAATTTGTGGTGTTGCCATATCACCGTTTATAGATGACGAACGTCCATGACCGGACATAATCCTTGCAGACATGTTTGCAGCATGTATTTAATCTCGTCACTTTAGGGAACTTGGTGAGGCACAGTAGGGACAAACTACGACAATTTCAAGTCGTTCTACTCGAACATGATCGTTCGCATATCCCCCTAATGACGGGAAGACTGGCTCATCAAAGTGACTTACGAGATCGTCTGCCAAGGTATATTTTAAGAGGACTATGAGTGAAAGCGCACGTCATATTCATCATTTATAACTCGTCATAATGCGTTGTAGTGACGTACTTTGGCACATGAACATGTGGACGATAAAGGTTTTCATTGTTAACACAATCCAGTTAATAAAATGCATATGGTTACACTTGTAACTAAGCATTTGAATGATGATAGGTATAGGTGAATATGACATGTTGACCGATGCTACATAACTGTAGCTACTGGTCTTGAGAATCCAACAAAACTGCCACCATGCACCACCGGGATCGAACATAAAGAAACGATTGAACTGATGATAGGCCGTTGGTTTTATCGAACCTCTAGTGCTTTCTTGAAGAGTTCACTCCCTTCACCAGCCCCAAACACCTCAAAATTTCGTGAGCATGTATAAACGGGTGTTTAGGATTCCAAAACCATCAACCTTGTGGTCAAAAACCGGTCGAAATGACATCGAACTGGTCGTTTGGATGGCTGGTGGTATGTGAAGACTTCATTTAACTGGTTCACCTCCTTCCAAGTCTCCAAATGGCACCAAAATTTGTGAGAAGGTAGCCTTGGATGTTATAAAGTATTCGTTAAAATTTCACTTTAAGACTTGGTCGGAAAGTGGGTGAACCGACCTTTACAATGACTGGTCCGCAAGTTGGACAACCATAAACTCAGGTTTCATCAACTTATCAATCATTGTCAAAGGAACCACATAACATATAAATGTTATCACTTGAGTACGACCATTTTTGAACACCATCATAGCATCATAAGCCACCCAGGCTAATACTTATGATCATGTATGTATAAGGACTCGGTGAAAAAGGGAGGACTCAGCACCATGCTTATGCGAGTCGTTACATTATTGTCTTTAGCATAGTAGGGTGTTATCTCCTAATCGTGCCAAAGAATAGGCTTTAATCAATGAACATGGCTAAGAAGGATCATTGGGGGGGTCTTTGGCGTCACACATGTTTGTGAAAACAAGACGCGGATGACATAAATATCATCATCGGCCATGATCACTGCTCACGACTCCACCAACGTACTTTGGTGTCTTTGATCCAACTAGTTTCTTTGTTCAAAGAAAATGATGTCCATGACAATACCGTGGTATATGGATCATCAAAATGTCCAAACTCCGGACTATTAAAGCCTAAATGTGTCAATGTCCCAATACATCTTCTGGTTACAAAACCAATGCAAGTCGGACCATATTGACTCATGAATATTTTTCCATTCACATATTCAATACAGGTGATGCATAAGATTTTATTTCTCACAAATCACAATAAGATGCTATGAGTGATACACTTTGGCATATATGTCATCGAGTCATAACATGGTTCAATTGTTACGGAATATATGTGACTAGAAAACGCCATTCGGCATTCAACAACTTGAGCATTATTCCACTCATTGATTGTGATGACCTAGTCTTCATAGTCATAATGGATTTATAAACCGAAATCCAAAAATATCATGTTCCTTGAAAATAGCTTAATACGCACTCAATTTCGCTTGCAAAATTTTACAAATATGAGCATAGCGAACACTCTAACAACGTAGAGATTTTATACCAGATATGATCAAAATGATCTATCATATTGAGTGCATAACATCGCAAGGTTATATGCCTAAGGGGCAAAATCATGACACAAGCATGGTGTAATACTACCATGCACACGCTCGACCTTCTTATAATGGTGCGTATTTCGGGCTTCCCCAAGGAAACTGTTTTTCAACATTTGAAAGATGATAGTTTAACGTACAACGCATACCAAAACCTGCATCATCTATGGCAAATTCGGCCAAAAAGAGGTTGAAAAACATGTGTCATAAGACCACTTGCAAATTCAAGATGGGAACCAAGTTGGTTGGGACAAAAGTTAGCACAATCGCTGGAAATAAAATTCCGCGCAGCTTGACCTTTGTTCACTAAAATAGCGATAAATCCTTGTTAGGAAGGCTATGGACGAACGGTCAGATGTTCTGGAAACTAGACTTCCGTATCTTTCTATACATATATTTTGCACCACACGGATCACAGTGCATGTTTTAATTGGCTGCTTTAGTATTTCCCAAGTTTAGTGAAAAAACAAGGTTGAGACCATGTCCAATGGCATAAGTGTTGATGCAAAAACATGGCAATGACAGCCATAGGTGCGTTTAAACGCAGCAGTATGTTCGATTTCTTATCTCGACTAATGATCCTTTTGGTAACTCCAGCTTGGTAGACTTGCAGAGAAAGTAGGAATGTCGGTACAGGTAAGGCTGTTTAAAAACTACTTATTCCGTTTGAACTTTCAAAGCATAAACAAATACCAAGGAGGATGCGCCTAGTCATGATCAAAGTGTAGACAAAATCCACCAAAGTGCATCAAATCAACCAAGTATTTTAATTCTCAATTTGCAAGTATATGTCATAATAGCCATGTTATATAGATACAACGCGGTGCATCATAATTAAGCATTTTGAACCATGAGACATAATGAATATACCATAACCAACTCCTCTTGACCATCCAATTAGATCGACTAAACATAGTCAAATGTAAAAGGTACATACCTTTACAAATACTCGGAAAAGTATTTGGGCCTATAGGCATACGAACTATAATCGAAGTCAACGAATTCATGTATTTACTGCAATATGCCATTGCTTTACATGTTAAAATTCATAAGAATTTCTCGTACATTCTTTCATATATTATATTGCAAGGAGACGGTGCATGACTACACTCACATGCAATATTTTATTTTAATACGATGAAAGATGGAGTTTTCCAAGTATGGGATTGGGTCAAGACCAACGTGGTGGTCGCTCAATTCAACGTGACAAATCCGTCACAAATCGATTTTAACCACGACATATCCGTCGCAATCGATATTTGTCCCATTTGTACGTCACAATTTCGTGACTAATCATGAACAAGTCATAACTTTACCGTTACCGATAATATTCATTTTATTCAATTGTTGGTTTAAAATCGACAAAACGGCGACGTCAAATCGAACCCAAAACGTGGTGTATGCAACAACCACAAATATCGACTTTCAACAATTATCCGTGACTCCCCCAGGACCGTCACACAGTTTACTTCGACATATGAGAGTGATACCACCTCTCATAGTCTCATCCACCGCAAAGTAGCATGGGAGATAAAGAACCCAAATACCCAATTCCCCAAAAAAAATTTCCCAAAAGAGAGGAATTGAAAAACGGGAACTTTAATAAAGTCTTACGGGTACTTGGTTCCATATATGCTTTGCTCCTTAAACGGGAGCTTCTCTCCATATGAGCAACATATTTCCGTGGGTACTCCGTTCAATATTTACTTTGATCCTTGAATGGAATAACAAATATGTCTTTTCTCCATAGCGTGCACATCATCATGAGCGACGTATTTTCCTATATACACGTAAAACATAAACATGGTAAGATTCATAAGTGTACAAATTAATGAACAAAAATCATTAATTAGGAAAAGATGGAGAGTTGAGAAACGTCCGGATAGGGCTACTGGGCTCAATAATTCGGCCGAAAAAGGACTCGAGCGCGGCGATGCAGCAACTCGGTATTGGATGAGGTCAGATCTCTAAATTTCCTCATAAAGATATGCTTCTATTCAGCGGCAGATTCAGTAATCAATATTACTCAGAATCCGATCTACACCGTTGAATATACAGATATTTGTGTTGGGAAGAAGTTGCCAAAATTTCACACCGATCCGACGGTTAACGAATCGAAAAATATGTTTTAAGTACGACTGCGCTGTGCAGAAAATTTACGCGCGGAAATTTTCGTCTCTCGGTTTTTTTCTTTCATTGTCGAGAAAGTTAAACTCTTCTTTTTTTTTCATGTTCTTTGGCCGAAAATTTCCCCCTTAATGCACTTTTCCCTTGGAAGCCGTGGGATAATGATGATCTGGTAGATGAGGCAGCGGCGTCCGACGCAGATTTGGAGGGTGGCGACGGGGTTCTGGTGGATTTGGAAGTCTCGAATGAAGCCATCTTCAGAAATTCGACAATACCCACAGATTCCCTCATCTTTCAAATTACACAACTCAGTCTGGACATAAGGGAGATTGGAAGTGGGGTTTCTCCATCCAAGCCACAAGCTTAACAGGGAAGAAGATGATGACGATGCAGCGTTGGGATTGTTGGATGATTGACGGAATCTGCTCGGGAAACCTTGGGCGACGCGTCTATGGTGGATTCCATGGAGGATGAACACAACGGCTAGGGTTTTCTGCAGAAAAAAGATTTCATTTTTTTTTTCGGAATTTTTCAGAAAATCGGGAGGGATTTTTTTTGTTTTGCTCATTTGGGAACTACGTGCTGATAACGTGTTTCACGAGAAAGTAAAAAGACTGTAAATAGAGTCAATCAATTGCATTCATAACACTGATAGAGGGGCCTTTATATGGGCATTACAATTAGAGTCCTTCCATACAAAGGATTCCTAGATAAGGTAAGACATCTAATAGGATCCTACTACCTCTAGAAGGATCTAGAACCTTCCATCTATATATCTACTACCAGTATTAGGTAAGACACATCACGGGAATAATAATTCCCGGAACAAAAATAAGAATATATAAAGAGAAAAGGAGATCAAAATGCCATTAATACACAACAACCAGCTTTATACAGTAGATAGAAATGAATCAAGATTCAAAATAAATATACTAATGATTTTGAAGTTAAAACACGGTTTTTATTTTGTAATTCCAAAATGCAAGGTTTCCCCCCAAAAAGCTGATTATTTCTTACCCACTCGTGATACACACGTCTCCCTTTAATGGTTGCTCTCGATCACTCGTTTATTTTTCGACTCAATATGAAGAAGAATTTTATTGACGTCATCAAATATTGTGATTTTTCACGAAATTGAGTGTATTGAAATTCAGCCGCTAATTAATTCAAATATGCTCATAAAACTACATCCCTTTTAGTGATAGCTTTCACACCGTTATTTGCTAATGTGTAACTCTTTTCACCAACACAATTTCTATCTCATTTTTTTAAAAAGGTGATAGCTTTCACACCGTTATTTGCTAACGTGTAGCTCTTTTCACCAATTTTTCTGTGAGACAGCAGCTATGCACCAACAATGGTTAGTCCTTTATTTTTCACAAAATTTAAGACCTCCAAAATTAGGCAGCTGTTGCTGCTCAACACTTCTCCTTTTCGTCATTTTTTTAGGCGATAGCTTTCACACAGTTATTTGCTAACGTGTAGCTCTTTTCACCAATGACTCCTTTTTTCTTTTAGGGAATAGAATTTTTGCAGAAAATCATATCTTAGTTAAGCATGAAAAATCAAAAACTCCACAAATTAAGTAAATTTCAGTTCTATTTTTCATCAACCGACTGATTCTTCTTTTCTCAAGGTAACGAATGACTCGATTTTATATGATAACTACAAGGTTTGGAAAGAGATATTAAGGCTCAAAAATTTTTGGAATATACAATTTTTTTACCGGTTAAAATGATTTTAGAAGTTTGTATATAGCTAATTTATTGGTGTTATGGCCAGATCTAGAAATCTCACAAATCAAAATAATACATATATATATATAATTAAGGCAAATAACCAAATCAATCAAAACACACTAAAATAATTAAACAAACCACCCCCAAACTTGAAAATAAAACTGTCCTTAGTTTAAAAAAAAATAAAAAATAAAAAGCAATGCAGAAAAGCAGAATACTCCCTGTTAAGAAAGTTGATGTTTGAGCTAACGCCTTTTAGAATCTGCAAGAGAATAAATATACGAGGCACACAACAAAATAAAATATACTCGTAAGTATAACACAATTTTTAAGATGCGCATCAAGAAAGTCCGAAGAGTCGCCTTACGCTGCCATCAATGCTTTTATAAAAAAAACACACAATAAAAATTACAGCAATAAAATAACAATACATAAATCACGAATAGATGCGCATCAAGAGATCAAGAAGAAACTCCTTAAGCTGCCACCATTTAGCACGATTATTACACACGACAGAAAGTAAAAATACAAGAGGTCTGATATGGGTTATCAAACGGAGAGGAATGAATCTACTTTTCATTTTCTCACGGTAAAATCTTCCATCCAGACAATTTTAGCTAGAGCTGGATATGGTTGAGGAACAAATTCATTGAGTTTTTTAATTAGTTCTTCTGGTGTTGTTGCAACGACTATAATTCGTTTAGCACGCTTTGAAATAAAACCCTTTTCAGCAGAGCAGTAAACCATCAAAGAAACCATTGACATTAAGCAGACCTATTGGTTTTTGATGAACATTTAGCTGGGCTCTGGTAACCACATGAAAAAGTTCCTCAAGGGTGCCAAAACCACCGGGAAGGGTGATAAAGGCGCCAGGATTATTTATCATGTGAGTTATGAGATCTTGCATATTTACAGATCTAAACTCATCTCCAATAGTTGACCCGTTGATTTTACTTTCATCCAGATGTTATGGAATTATTCCCAACACTCTTACTCCTTCCATATAGGCAGAAGCAGCAACTCGTCCCATTAATCCTAGACTTCCTCCTCCGTAAACTACATGAATGCATTTTTCTCCTAAGGTACGACCCAAGTTGTGGGCCGCTTCAGTAAAGCATGCCTCTTTTCCATAACTAGCTCCACCAAAAATGCAGACTGTACTAAATTTTTTTGATGAAGATGATGACTCCATTTTTGAAAAGAAATTATTTAGAGAAAAACAGAGAAAACTGCAAGTTTGAGGGATGAATAAAAGAAACAAGAACAATGTTTATTTATAGAAGAAAAAAAAGGTAAAAATTGTTTAACAAGTTTGTGATTGCGTTGATTGCGCTTCAACTACTCAATAGAATAATGAAAGCATTTATCGCGTATCACATTTTTTATTCAGAAAATCTCACCACACAACAAAAATAAAAGATACTTACGCGTATGTACAGTAGTTGTGATTGTGGCTCACATCTTCCTCTGATTTTATGTTCAGAAACGGCCTAAATGCCTTCTATGAGTCGGGGAGAAGCTTCCCATCTAATTTTCTTACAAATTGGCAAACAGGGTCTTTTAACGTCAGATTCCCAAGACGTTGTTCATATTCTGGTTTGAATTTATTCCACAAACATCGAATTCCGTAATGTACGAGTCCAGTAGGATGCGTGTCAAGAGAAATTTCGATATCATCTAAATTCTCTTTATTCAGACCATCCTTAATGAACTGAATTTTATCTTCTCGGTTTGTAGATGGAATTCCTAAAGATCGACATTTTAAATTACAGTTCCATCTAGCACATTTATAACAAACGGCTATCATCTTTGCTCGTCGTTTCTTCGCATATGAACTTTTTCCATGCCCTGGTAAAAATCTAGTCGGTGTTTCTGTGAATTCACCCTCTATTCTTACTTTGGCTTCAATAATGAATCTTATGTCAAAAGGTATGCTTTTATTCATAAACAACCTCATCCTTTCAAGCCTTGCCTTGTAAATTTTTAAAATTGCATTTTTGCTTAGAAAGGGAAATCTTTTTTCAATTTTATGCAATGTTTCTTCCATGATAAAAAATAAATAAAAAGACAATGAAAATAATTGAAAAAAATATCTACAAATATCAGTTGTTGTGGGAAACTGAAAAATCCGACTTTAATAGTCCTGGAGTACCGTTATCTGCCACTTGACCGGACAAACACAATTGAGTACTAAGTTACAATGTCGAGAAATTTGTACCTATAAAAATAGTTTACAATGTAAGATTTCAAATATAACTTATACCTTCCCCGGCAACGGCGTCAAAAACTTGACACGTTCTTAGTGTAACTATCGCAAGTGCACGATATCGTATCAAGTAGTAAGTGGACTTTTTGAGTCCGGTTTATCGATCCCACGAGGAATTTTGGTTATAATTTGAATTATACACTATTAGTCTATTTTTATAGATACTAAGATGAGTGAAACACACAATTTAAAGAGTTTGGTTTAATAATTGCAAAGAAAATGCAATAATAGTTCTAATAAAAAGATAGAAATAATAATAGATTGATTAATGATAAAATGAAATAGTTGGGATTACAAACTTAGTTCGTCATTAGTTATAGAAGATGTATAGGAGATCATAAGATGAATTTACTTATTATGTTGTGTAGATTCGATTTTCCTTAAAAAGACGGTTTCTCTTTCGAACTATAAAACGCCCCTTACATATTGAATCAATCCACTATATTTCTATGTTGATTGGCTTCAATACATAGCATTAGGATTTATGAAAATAACTCAAAGAATCATCTAAGGTCTAGAGGTATATTTCTATCCCATAGAATAACTTAGAGTGAAGATCATTTGATCTAATCAAACATATTTTCTTTCGAAATATATGAAGACCATAAATATCGTCATTTATTGGCCAAATAAATAAAGATTGTTAAAACAATGAAAATCACACACAATAATAAGTAATTCACAATATATCTTTATACAAACTTAAATAACATGACTAACCTTGTTTATAATCCCAATTAAAGGTAACTTAGCCCATGAAGGGTTTATTATACATAATACAAGCTTTGGTGGTCATTATTAGTTGAATCAAGAGAAAGAATTGATCTTCACTACCTTAGTAGATAAAGGAGAAAGAAGCAATAAACTCTCTGAACAACATATGATATACCACACTTACACTAATCACTCAAGAACACAAGTGTGTTCTTCACACAAAAAGAAAAGTTTACAAAAAGTGAAAAATTATATGATGAATGATGAATGATGAAGGATCTAAGGGGTCTATTTATACACCTAAAGTCATCTAATAGATCTAAAACTCCAGCATTATTACAATAGATCGGATCAATGTCAGCCATCCCCTCAATAATACACAAAAAGTATAAAAAATTAGACAAATTTTAACAATCTGTCAAGAGTTACGGCCGTAACATTAAGGAGTTACGGCCGTAACTTGGATGACTTACGGCCGTAACATTCAGAATTCTGGCCGTAACTAACTTCGTCAATTTGCTCAATGGTTGCTTTGAGTGTTACGTTTTCAGCCCAGAATTTCTCAGACTTTGCGTTTTTGCCCCAAATCTTCTTCGGATGATAACTTTTGATATATAACTCTGATTTTGAATCCGGAAAGACTGCCGAATTCGTCTCGGAAAGCCCTACAACATGAATATATCAAAATTCAACAAAGAGAATATTTAATAAACATGTTATTTCTTGTGTAAATCAGTTATTTAATCCGATTAAGACTAGATTTACATCATCATCCGATAAAAATAAAATTATTAAAAAGTAATTAATTAAAAGCAAAAAACGAGTAGACTAGCTCAATTATGGGTGAATTTTATCGATACAAACCATGGATAAGTGTATAAAACTGACACTTATCACTGGTCTGGGCCGGTTGCTGCGCCGTGTTTGTAATACCCGGTTGTGAATTCATTTATTATCATTCAGTAACTGTCACTCAGAATTGTTTTCACTAAGTAATAATCATTCATCATTCATATTCAGTCAACTATGTTCACCATTCGGCGTATTTTGGAATCATCACTGTTTGAGATCGAGCCGAGATTATTGTCATCATCATCATCATGTTTTGATTTTCAGTTTGAGAGGTAGCGCACGCTACACATTGTAGTTAGCGCGCGCTAATGAGGTGCATGTAACGCACGCAATGATTCAGTATTAGCGCACGCTAGCGCAAGTGAGGCGAGCAGATCCGTAAGGTCTTTGGGTGATTTGGGAAATTCGTAGCGCACGCTACGAGTGGTAAGTAGCGTACGCTAACTATGTTGGTAATGCACGCTAAGACTTCAGAGTAGCGCACGCTAGCGCGCTCAGAACATAGGACAGTAGGTTCTGGACTCCAGGATTTTGGATATCAACTATCAGGTAGCGCACGCTAACATAAGGTTAACGTACGCTAAGGACAGGCTGTTAGCGCACGCTACCGAAGGTACTTAGCGCACGTTAACGATACAGTCAGGGGGTACTGGACTACCCGGTACACGCGTTAGCGCACGCTAACATCAGGAGTTAGCGCGCGCTAAGCTGAGACAGTATAAATAGGACAGTTTGGTCCAACTTTCGTCATTTCTTCATTTCTCAATCATTTCGGATGAGCTCGGGCGATTCGGAAAGGTCTTTTCGAGCTGTAATCATCTAGCATCATCTTCAAGCTCCTAAGTTGGATTAATCATCATCTAAATCAGTTTCATCACTCCAAATCAAGGTAATGATTCTTGGATCTAGAATTTCGGATCTTGGGTATTTTGCTTTCGATCTCTTCATGTAAATCGATATTATGTTGGAATATGTTAGATATGGATTATCTATCTTTTACATGTATTTCTACGGATTCATTGGTGTAATTTTCGGAATTTGCGAATGATTGAGGAATTGTTCAAGAACCCTTACGGGTTGACTTTGGAATTTTGGGGGTTTTCGACTAAATGTTGTTGAAATATCGTTCTAAGTATTCCTATTGGATTATTGATAGTATCCATGAGTTTTTGTGGGTTTGAATCATTCATTGGGAGTTGGTTTCGGATGTAAATGAGTTTTGGTTGTAAACAATTGGAGATTGTTTACAACGCGTTTGTTTTAAATGCCCCAATGAGTTTCGGGTATTGTTGTATCGACCTTTGAGTTGGTTGTGATCATGCTTGATTCGTGTATTAAGAGAATTGTTGGTTTTTGTGTTGTTTAAGGTTGTTCGAGCGGCCGGTAATTTCATTAAGGACGTTGATCGTGGAAGTACCTTCTCGCCTTCGGTTTGAGGCAAGTTTTATACTTGTACTAGTCAATGAGCTAATGTCATCATGTATGTGTATGAATGTGTTGCATCATTCCGAGACTTAGTCTCTTCATGAATTCATTGATATCAAGAGATCGTTCGATACGATACCTTCCGGCAATTTTGCCAAATGTTTATTGTTGTTCGTTAACGGCCGATTCAAGGCATTGTAATACTCATTATTAATGTTATTGTCGATAGCCGGTTCGCGGTATCGATGTATCGATTGTTGTTAATATAGATGTCAATCTAAGACATCGTTGAGATCATTGTTATTCCTGCTTGGATCGTCATTAAAACTGTACAGGCCAATTAAAGGCATTGGCTTATTCATTTCTCACCTTCGTCGTCGGTAACCGATTAAAGGTGCCGAGGCATCCTTCGTATCATTGTCATCGATTGGCCATTCTCAGGCAAATCTAAATGTTCAAACATTCACTGCATCATTGTTATCGATTGACCTTTCTAAGGCAATCGAGGTATTCACTCATTCATCGTGTCGTTGTTATCGATTGGCCGTTCTCAGGCAAATCGAAGTGTTCAATCATCCGCTGCATCATTGTTGTCGGTTGGCCGTTCTAAGGCAATCGAGGTGTTAATTAGGGACTATGATTTTTCCTTTGTTGTTTAATTTAATGTATTTTAGTCATGTTCGCCTGGTGGATCTCCTGGCGTGGGGTCCACGGCACTGTAATAACCCAATAGTATTTGGGGGTGTTACAGAAATGGTATCAGAGCTTTGGGTTGTGAAATACCCTGAGATGTGAGTTATGTGGTCCTACCGACGCGGTAGTAGTGGGATTGTCAGGTTATGACAATCTAGTCAGTCAGGTTTTGTGAGTCGTAATATTAGTACGACTTCACGAGTCATTTATTCATCGAGTCGTCGTCAGTAAAGACTAGTATCGCGAGACCTCGAAGCTTCGTATGACCTGTGTAAGGACTCGATTCTCTTTATGTTCATACATTCATCATGTCATTAATTATTCATGCTTTGTTGAAACATATATGTGATATTAGCGTTATGATTGATTCATGACTAATTGTTTTGGAGCACGTGTGACTTGTGTAAGCATTAAGGATCAACTCATTTATCCGTTAATAATTCTCAATCATCATTTTGATCTCATCATTCAGTTAATTCATTCATCATTCAGTCAATATCATCACTCAGATAATTCATCCATCACTCAGTTAATTCATTCCTCACTCAGTCAATATCATCACTCAGATAATTCATTCATCAGTCAGTTAATTCATTCCTCATTCAGTCAATATCATCACTCAGATAATTCATTCATCAGTCAGTTAATTCATTCATCACTCAGTCAATATCATCACTCACATAATTCATTCATCACTCAGTCAATCTCATCGTTCAGATAATTCATTCATCACTCAGTTGATCTCATTATTCAGTTAATTCATTAATCATTCAGCCCATCTCACGGTTCAGTTGTTGATCTTGAGGATCGAATTTTCAACCTTGTTAACTTGTTCAAGGTAATCATTTCAGGAATTTCATCAGGCAATCATGTTACCTCATTTGATGTTTCATACGGTCTTATCATACTCTGACGTAATGCCGACGATCATTTCATTAAATCATTAATGCATTCATTGTGTTAGAGCGTGTATGCTCATAATTGTCACTCTGTAACGTGATCATAATGCGATATTCATGCGGAATCTATAATCATCATGTGACTTTCCTACTTCAGTATGGATAGAGCTGTCAGAGGATGCAGGGGAAGAGGCCGCAGTGCGGGCCGGAACCCAGGATCTCGTGTGCATGCCCACACGAATGCGAGGGATATCATTAATTCATCAAATAGCGAGGCTACTCATTCATCAGCAGATAATCATTCACTGTCAGAGTCGTGCCGAGAGGCATCTCACTCGGAAGGTGTTCGGGTTGATCCATTCGTATTTATGCGGGGGCATGATGGCCCGAGATGACTCGGATGACGCGGATAGTGGAGACCATGCACCTCGATGGTTCGTGGTCCACCGCAATGAGGATGCAGTGCCATTTCATGGACAGACAGGAGGAGTGAATCAGATTGTTGGCGATATCTCTCGTCAGATGCCGCCTACTTTTGAGGGTTCGTCGGAACCAGCTGATATTGTTCATTGGCTCGAGCATTTTTATAAACTCTTGGACATGGTTCAGTGTCCGGAAGAGAGTAAAGTGGCAGTAGCGGCTTATTACTTGAGTAAGGGCGCTTATTCGTGGTGGCTTTCTGTGAAACCCATCGATCGTGATTGTATTTGGAGCGAGTTCAAGACTCTCATGTTAGAGAGGTATTATCCGGCTCCACTTCGTGAAGCCAAGTTGTCAGAGGTTTTGAACCCCGAACCCGACGAGGACGAGGGTGTTATTGTCATTGCTGAGAAGTTTGAGGACTACTTGATTTGCTTCGTCAATTATCCGTACTGAGGCAGATAAAATTAAGTAATTTAGCAAGAGGCTAAATCCGCAGTTGAGGATGCAGTTGTTCAATCACAATTGTAATTCACTTAGTGAGTTCATCGGGAAGGCTCTTGGAGCAGAGCTTTTAATCAAGGAGCTTACTCAGAAGCATCCTTCAATTTCTTCAGGTGAGAGGACTAGAATGCCGGCTCGTTCAGAGGGGCATCGGGCTCCGAGGTCCAAGGGGCCATTTTCTAGTCGTCTTTGTCTTTGGGACAAGATCTTCCCCTCGAACGAGTTCGACCGTTGTTTGTATGCTTGTGATTCAAAGAGTCACGTTAGTACCCGGTGTACGGTGCCGGCTATTGTTTTTTTTCTGTGTGGGAGGCAGGGACACCGGCAGAAATACTGCAGGGGTTCTAGCGCCAGTAAATCTCAAGAGAGCTCAAGAGCCTTGAGGGATTTTGTTACCCCAACCCGTACTTCATTCAAGGGGCCCTATCAGGCTTCGAGAGCCCGAGGTAAGGACATTCATCACCAGTTTGAACAAATAATTCTTGTTCGTTAATAGTATAATCATTCATTTCATTGTCGTTCATTCATTCATATAATTCATTCATCATATATATCAATCATGTTGGGACACATAATTATCGATTAATCATTCAATTCACGAGGAACGGCGGTTCCAATCACTTCAGGGAACTATCACTCATGACGTTATTAATTCACCTTGGTGAGTCATTCTAAATCCTTGTCGGATTTGTAGTCATTTATCATTCATCATTCATTTTTGTCACTTTCATTCTCGTGACCTTCTGAGATCTTAGTTAGCGGCGAGTTCATCGTCGGATATACCTTAAATCGTTGAGATTGAGGAAATCGATGATATGGGAGGATATCGATGATGGGTACATTTGAGATGTAACCTTGTTTTGGATGATTGTGTAAATCTATCCGTAATAATGTATCGTGACTGTGAATCATTTATTGTTGGTCTATCTTATTATGATCATTTTCGAGAATCTTGAGATTTGGGCCATTTGTTGGGAGTTCATCCTTTCGACGTTGTGCTCGAGATTTCGTGATAATTTGAGGAATCGTTCACTGTGCTTCGAGACGTCGAGTCTTGGGGACTTGGGCTTGCGGTTGATTTAGTCCCGAGGACTATTTGGGCGTTATTGTTTTCAGATCGTGATGGATAGTTCATATCCCGAGTTGTTTACCCTCAGTTTCGAGGACGAAACTCTTTTTAAGGGGAGGTATGTAATACCCGGTTGTGAATTCATTTATTATCATTCAGTAACTGTCACTCAGAATTTTTTTCACTAAGTAATAATCATTCATCATTCATATTCAGTCAACTATGTTCACCATTCGGCGTATTTTGGAATCATCACTGTTTGAGATCGAGTCGAGATTATTGTCATCATCATCATCATGCTTTGATTTTCAGTTTGAGAGGTAGCGCACGCTACACATTGTAGTTAGCGCGCGCTAATGAGGTGCATGTAACGCACGCAATGATTCAGTATTAGCGCACGCTAGCGCAAGTGAGGCAGACAGTCCAGAAGGTACTGGACTGATTTGGGAAATTCGTAGCGCACGCTACGAGTGGTAAGTAGCGTACGCTAACTATGCTGGTAACGCATGCTAAGACTTCAGAGTAGCGCACGCTAGCGCGCTCAGAACAGAGGACAGTAGGTTCTGGACTCCAGGATTTTGGATATCAACTATCAGGTAGCGCACGCTAACATAAGGTTAACGTACGCTAAGGACAGGCTATTAGCGCACGCTACCAAAGGTACTTAGCGCACGCTAACGATACAGTCAGGGGGTACTGGACTACCCGGTACACGCGTTAACGCACGCTAACATCAGGAGTTAGCGCGCGCTAAGCTGAGACAGTATAAATAGGACAGTTTGGTCCAACTTTCGTCATTTCTTCATTTCTCAATCATTTCGGACGAGCTCGGGCGATTCGGAAAGGTCTTTTCGAGCTGCAATCATCTAGCATCATCTTCAAGCTCCTAAGTTGGATTAATCATCATCTAAATCAGTTTCATCACTCCAAATCAAGGTAATGATTCTTGGATCTAGAATTTCGGATCTTGGGTATTTTGCTTTCGATCTCTTCGTGTAAATCGATATTATGTTGGAATATGTTAGATATGGATTATCTATCTTGGATACATGTATTTCTATGGATTCATTGGTGTAATTTTCGGAATTTGCGAATGATTGAAGAATTGTTCAAGAACCCTTACGGGTTGACTTTGGAATTTTGGGGGTTTTCGACTAAATGTTGTTGAAATATCGTTCTAAGTATTCCTATTGGATTATTGATAGTATCCATGAGTTTTTGTGGGTTTGAATCATTCATTGGGAGTTGGTTTCGGATGTAAATGAGTTTTGGTTGTAAACAATTGGAGATTGTTTACAACGCGTTTGTTTTAAATGCCCCAATGAGTTTCGGGTATTGTTGTATCGACCTTTGAGTTGGTTGTGATCATGCTTGATTCGTGTATTAAGAGAATTGTTAGTTTTTGTGTTGTTTAAGGTTGTTCGAGCGGCCGGTAATTTCATTAAGGACGTTGATCGTGGAAGTACCTTCTCGCCTTCGGTTTGAGGCAAGTTTTATACTTGTACTAGTCAATGAGCTAATGTCATCATGTATGTGTATGAATGTGTTGCATCATTCCGAGACTTAGTCTCTTCATGAATTCATTGATATCAAGAGATCGTTCGATACGATACCTTCCGGCAATTTTGCCAAATGTTTATTGTTGTTCGTTAACGGCTGATTCAAGGCATTGTAATACTCATTATTAATGTCATTGTCGATAGCCGGTTCGCGGTATCGATGTATCGATTGTTGTTAATATAGATGTCAATCTAAGACATCGTTGAGATCATTGTTATTCCTGCTTGGATCGTCATTAAAACTGTACAGGCCGATTAAAGGCATTGGCTTATTCATTTCTCACCTTCGTCGTCGGTAACCGATTAAAGGTGCCGAGGCATCCTTCGTATCATTGTCATCGATTGGCCGTTCTCAGGCAAATCTAAATGTTCAAACATTCACTGCATCATTGTTATCGATTGACCTTTCTAAGGCAATCTAGGTATTCACTCATTCATCGTGTCGTTGTTATCGATTGGCCGTTCTCAGGCAAATCGAAGTGTTCAATCATCCGCTGCATCATTGTTGTCGGTTGGCCGTTCTAAGGCAATCGAGGTGTTAATTAGGGACTATGATTTTTCCATTGTTGTTTAATTTAATGTATTTTAGTCATGTTCGCCTGGTGGATCTCCTGGCGTGGGGTCCACGGCACTGTAATAACCCAATAGGATTTGGGGGTGTTACAGTGTTCGGCAGGCGTATAAATATGGCCGAGCAGTCGTTTTTTTTCACTCGTTTTCATTTCCTATCCTTCCTATCCGCGGCTGGAGTCTTTGGGAAGTCGAAGACATGTTGTTATACTATGAATCCACGATGTTTTGGAGTTCATAACATCGATTAACCTTCCATAACTTGCTCCGACGACCGAATCAGGGTAAGTTTTCTTAAAATCTAGTTTTGGGGATTTTGTTCGATTTGTCCGTTTAATCCGTTTTAACTCAGAATAGTGATGGATTGATGATTGTTAAGCTATATTATATCGAATTCCTTGTTATTCCATGGTTGGATTGCCACGGATTTGTCGTTTTATTGAGTATCTTATCGACGCCTTGAAGGTGTTCGATAAAATGTCACAAAGAGAATCCGAGCGTTCTACGATTGTTCTTCCTCGTTCGTTCGTTAATTTATTGATGGTATGTTGTTAGGGTCAGATTCCTTGTGAATAAATCGAGTCGGAACCCTTCCGTTCGTTGTCTTTTTTGTGGTACAAACTTCCCGGTCGAACCGTGTTCTTCGGGGTATTCGGTAACGGTTATTAAGGCAAGTATCTTATTATACGACTTGTATCTTGCGACTAGTAATCACGTATGAGATTTATGATGATTTTGCTTGCCTTCGTAAATATGTTCCGTTTGAATTGGTTGTGTATTCCGCAATTTGAAGGCTTTGTGATAATAGTGTTATATTGGTATACGTGTTAGGTGTTGTGCCATTTGTGCAGGATTGCAACGTACATATAGGATGGTTGTACACTTGGTTGTGCAATGTATTGTGTACTGAACGTGTGTTATGTTGGTTGTGTGTCGTTGATTGATGATAGTTGTTGCGAGTGTTGAGATTGCGTTATGTGCGTGTGATGTACGATTTTGTGGTGATCAACGTGATTGATTAATTGTGCTCATTATTGTATGTAATGTGAATATGTGCGTGACCGCTAAGTTCACTCGTGTTGGTTTGACGGGACCTATGAGGATTCGTGGCAGTGGACTACGGGGTCAGAACTTAGTGAGGTACTGAGGTCTAATCGTGCTGGTCTGATGAGGCCTACGATAACGCATGGAAGTGGACCATGAGTTTCGGACATAGTACGTCCAACCGGGTGAGCTCGACGGGGCTTACGGTGACACGTGGCAGTGGACTACGGTGTCAGGACTGTGTGCGTGATTGTTGTGATTGATATAGTCCGTGTGGGTTGTTGAGCCTACGGAGACACGTGAAAGTGGATCATGGTGTCGGAATTGGTTATGTCTGGTTAGTAGTCCGTGCGGGTTGTTGAACCTACGGAGACATGTGACAGTGGATCACAGTGTCGGAATTGATTATGCTTGTTAATTGTGCGTGGTGTAGTCCGTGCGGGTTGTTGAACCTACGGAGACACGTGACAGTGGATCACGGTGTCATGAGCATGATTATTTCCAAATCAAAGTTTTGAAAGGAAAAGTTTTATGAAAATGAATGTTGGACCGAGTCCTAAGCTTGAGTAAATGTTTCCCGTATTGTAAACTGTTGAGTTATGAAACAAGATTTGGGTTAAGGCCCTAAAGTTTTTCGAAAGGTTTTATGTATCAGGACTTGAGGTCTTAAAGGTTTTGAAATTCTAAAAATTCCCGAAATGATAATCTTATTTTCGAATGCTTCATAGCTTATCTTCCCTTCTGAAAACCTCCTGGGAATATTTTGATACTTGATTATTATATTTGATTCACGATTATTATTTGTTTGTTACATTTCGTATGATTTGATACTTGCACTAGTAAAATAGTGGAGTTTTACTAACCCCCGAGTAATCGGGGGTGGATGTCTGTTCTGTGTCCAGGTACATGCAGGTTCAGGGGAGCAGTCACAGGATTGGCACAAGAGGATGACGAGCTGCGATACTAATTAAGAGTCGAGAGTTGGTAGAGTTTGGTTGTATTGTTAGAGTTGATTCAGTCTTCCGTTGTATTGTGTTTCGACCCCTGTGTGGGTAATGTTGTTTAGTCAGTTCTGTTGATGGAGTTGTGTGACCTCATCGGTCTGTGTGTTTATGTGTAAGTGACCTTAACGGTCTGTGTTATTATATTGTTTGACCCTGGCCGGGCAAGCATTTGGTTGTTTATGGATGTTTAGCCTGGTAGACCCTTGTGGAAACGGTCTACGGCGTGTAATATTCCCATATGGTTTTGGGGGTGTTACATTTATGGTATTAGAGCTTAGGTTGTGGAAACCTATGTTGTCGGGTCGAGTCAAGTCGTGATTTGTCGAGTAATGTGTCGTCTTGTCGTTCGAGTCGTCAGGTGACAAGTTGAGTTGTGTGTAGTCACAACGTGTCGGTTATGTTGTCAGACGAGATTAGTATCGTGGGCGACCGTCACCTTCGTACGACCTGTGGATGTAAGTCTCCCTTCTTTTTGTTTGTGCCTCGTCTGATGCGAGTTACAGGTATGATTATCAGTTAATTGACGGAATTCTCTTATGGATTTTGATTTCGTGATATGTGGTTATTTGACTCTCATATTTTGTTCTTATGAGGAGTAGTGTTGCTGGATTGTGCATGTTGGACTGTATTTCTTTTATCCGCTACGTGAGTTCTTTTGTAATGGCTTTCGGTATTTTACCGGCTGAGTTTTATTTCGAAAACCGATTCCCTTAACCGAGTTTTTGGCATTGTGGCCTTGATCGTTTTGGCGAAATTCTTATGACGCTATTTAGTATTTTGTAAATGGTTTTTGTGAGTTTTTGAAATAATACCGTCATCGGCCTTTTTGGCATTTTTGTAAATGGTTTTTAGCCTGGTGGGTTCCGGTGCGGGACCCACGGCGCTATAATGTTCCGTGTAATTACCTGAAATTTTTGGGCATTCTAGCCCATTGAGTATCTTAGAAAATAAATTTCAAGACGTACTTTTAAAATGAATTATTTTCTCGTGGTACATCCAAGGTGCCACAATATGTTTCAAAATTCTTCTACCTCGAGGACCAAAATGTTTTGAGATATTTTCAATATTTTAGAAATACTTTTACTTAGACCCGAGGGTCGAATATTTCTGAAAGTTTTTCACCAAAAGAAAAGTGTCCTCATTTTTATTCCAACGCAAGGTAGTTTTCAAAGTCTCGACAATGATGTTTGCTCAACTTTTTGTATAGTGATACTCAAGATCAACTGGTGTTTCCAAACTGTTTTCAAAAGGTGGGTTTCGTTTTTAAAACCCATCATATTCTGCTTGTGGTCGGAGAAGGTGTGTATGATGTTGATCTTTAATGTTGTCGTTTCGTGGCAATTTGCGTGCTATCGCACCTGTGCGAGCTGTTAGAGCTTGGGTTATTATGATCGTGTACATCTGTGATTGTTTCATGATGTTTTGTGTTTGTGTGTTGTTTATCATTCGGACCGTTGTAATCGTCGAACGATGCCGTAGTTGTTGTGATTTTAGTGTGTGTTGATATGTTATGCCAAATTGGCATCTCAGGTTTGTTGCTTTGTGATGTTACGTCCCATTGTATCTAGCATTTGTATATTCGGTATGCCGAGATGAGGTGTTTCTACCGTGGTGTGCCGGGGGCATGCACATACCAATTGTCCTTCTCATCAGTAACGCATTTCAAGTGTGGACCCGAGAGACGCAGGATCCAGTTTTGTGAGTTGGGTTCCGAGTCTTTCGGGGCACGAACTTCAGTACAGATATCAAGATCGGCTCTAAGAGGCCCATGGGAAATGTTTCCGTCGACTATTTTTGTGTTGTTGCCTTGTTTCCGTTATTGTGAGTTGCGGGGATGACCTTGTTTTATAAGAGATCGAATGTAATACCCATATTGTTTTTGGACTTCTGCATTTCCTCTTTCTCAGGTCTATCGACTCGCTCGTGTTCGTTGATACTTTCTGAACTTGTTCTGTATTTCAGTTTCATCGTTCGAACAAGCTGTGATCTTGTTTTGGGTAGATCTGGTTATTGCTGTGACTTTTCCGAGTTTGGTTCGATTCTTGTGAACCTTGTTCGGAAGTAACATCTTTTGGTTCTACTGGTTCTTTTATTCGAAGTGGATCGGATTTTGAACTTCTGTATTATCGACTCTATCGACTCGTTTATGTTCGTTGACATTTTCTGAGCTGGTCCTGCCCCTTGCTTTTGTTGATCGAACGAGTGTGGTATTGTTTCGGAATAACTCGTTTGTCGTTGTGACTTTTCAATTGCTATTCCCTTTCCTGTGGATCTTATGTGAATGCACATCTTGTTGTTTTCACCGGATCACATATTGTCTCGAGTCGAGATGTGAACCTTGGAGTTGTTGTTTGAATTTTATTGTCCTTCGTGATTCGAACATGATTGTTTGATTTTTGTTGTCTCGATCATTGTGGTTCGATCGTTTGATTGTTCGGTTTTTGTTATTCTCATTTCGTGATTGTTGAACAATCAGACTCCTTCGTAATTCCATTAAGTTCGGGAAATTAGTCTCGTTTTCGATCTTCCAACCCTTGGGTGGTGGAATTCCGTATTTGTTCAGCGATTGGCTCGCGTTTTGATTGATGTATCGTTGGGTTGGTCAATCGTATTGATTTTCGTTCGTTGTGTTTTGTGATTGTTTGGATAATCAACTTGATTGTATTATCTGTTTGATGACACTTGTCACTTGTTGGTTTTATTATGTCTCTACCGGTGGCGTTGTGTTGGTCGTCGTGGAGTGTGTTTTCACACCGTTTATCCCTTTGCGTTGCTTGTAACATTTCGCTGTTGGGCGTAAGTTACACGTTTCTTGTGTATCTCGTTGAGTTTTCCTGGTGGGATATTGCATCTCCCTACTTATTTTAAGTTTCGGGACGAAACTTCTTTTAAGGAGGGTAGTATGTAATATCCGTAATATCGATTCCCGGTGATTTCTTTTTTTTTGGCGGAAGTCCATTTTGACGACTCGCTCATGACCGTATCGTCTCTGAGAATGATTAATTCTGCACTTTTTGTCATTCGAGTTCGTTTCGGTGTCGTTTTGTTGAGTTCCGCGTTCTTAAGCGGTTTTTCCGCACTTGAGTTCGATTCTTGCGAATCTCGTCCGAAACTGTTGTTTCGAGTTTCTCGTAAGTTCATTTAATGTTATTATTCATGTTGGGAGTTTTGGTTTGGTGTTTCGATCGTGTATCGTGTATTTCGGACGTTTTGGGCCGTTTTCGTAATTTCCCAAAGTTTGGGGTAATTACCTTCCGTTGTCGAATTTCGAGCCTTCGGATGGTCGGAATCGTGTGTTCTCTTAGTGCTCGAATTCGTCTTTGCGAGTACTTCGTAACCGAATCTACGATTCGTAATCAGGTTCGGGTTTCGGGGTCGTTCGGATCGTCGTTGTCGGAATCATTTTTTTTTGCATCTGGGAGTCTTTGGCGGGACACAGGCGAAGCACCTGGCAGCGCGCCGGCGCCGTCTGCTGTTGGGTCGGCAGGCTGCATCCTTCGAGACACGGCCGAGACACACGGCGATGCAGGCAGTTCTTTGCGCCGTGTTCGGCAGGCGTATAAATATGGCCGAGCACTCGTTTTTTCACTCGATTTCATTTCTTATCCTTCCTGTCCGCGGCTGGAGTCTTTGGGAAGTCGAAGACATGTTGTTATACTATGAATCCACGAAGTTTTGTAGTTCATAACATCGATTAATCCTTCCATAACTTGCTCCGATCGACCGAATCAGGGTAAGTTTTCTTAAAATCTAGTTTTGGGGATTTTGTTCGATTTGTCCGTTTAATCCGTTTTAACTCAGAATAATGATGGATTGATGATTGTTAAGCTATATTATATCGAATTCCTTGTTATTCCATGGTTGGATTGCCACGGATTTGTCGTTTTATTGAGTATCTTATCGACGCCTTGAAGGTGTTCGATAAAATGTCACAAAGAGAATCCGAGCGTTCTACGATTGTTCTTCCTCATTCGTTCGTTAATTTATTGATGGTATGATGTTAGGGTCAGATTCCTTGTGAAGAACTCGAGTTGGAACCCTTCCGTTCGTTGTCTTCTTCGTGGTACAAACTTCCCGGTCGAACCGTGTTCTTCGGGGTATTGGGTAACGGTTATTAAGGCAAGTATCTTATTATACGACTTGTATCTTGAGACTAGTAATCACGTATAAGATTTATGATGATTTTGCTTGCCTTCGTAATATGTTCCGTTTGAATTGGTTGTGTATTCCGCAATTTGAAGACTTTGTGATAATACTCTTATATTGGTATACGTGTTAGGTGTTGTGCCATTTGTGCAAGATTGCGACGTACATATGGGATGGTTGTACACTTGGTTGTGCAATGTATTGTGTACCGAACGTGTGTTATGTTGGTTGTGTGTCGTTGATTGATGATAGTTGTTGCGAGTGTTGAGATTGCGTTATGAGCGTGTGATGTACGATTTTGTGGTGATCGACGTGATTGATTAATTGTGCTCATTGTTGTATGTAATGTGAATGTGAATGTGAATATGTGCGTGACCGCTAAGTTCACTCGTGTTGGTTCAACGGGACCTACGAGGATTCGTGGCTGTAGACTACGGGGTCAGAA
Organism: Orobanche coerulescens; assembly: GCA_033398695.1. Classification (NCBI taxonomy): domain Eukaryota; kingdom Viridiplantae; phylum Streptophyta; class Magnoliopsida; order Lamiales; family Orobanchaceae; genus Orobanche; species Orobanche coerulescens. The sequence continues at coordinate 159,843,402 of CM065811.1, forward strand.
CTAAGTGAGGTACTGAGGTCCAATCGTGCTGGTCTGACGAGGCCTACGATAACGCATGGTAGTGGACCATGAGTTTCGGACACAGTACGTCCAACCGGGTGAGCTCGACGGCGCTTACGGTGATACGTGGTAGTGGACTATGGTGTCAGGACTGTGTGCGTGATTGTTGTGATTGATATAGTCCGTGTGGGTTGTTGAGCCTACGGAGACACGTGACAGTGGATCACGGTGTCGGAATTGGTTATGTCTGGTTAGTAGTCTGTGTGGGTTGTTGAACCTACGGAGACACGTGACAGTGGATCACGGTGTCGGAATTGATTATGTTTGTTAATTGTGCGTGGTGTAGTCCGTGCGGGTTGTTGAACCTACGGAGACACGTGACAGTGGATCACGGTGTCATGAGCATGATTATTTCCAAATCAAAGTTTTGAAAGGAAAAGTTTTATGAAAATGAATGTTGGACCGAGTCCTAAGCTTGAGTAAATGTTTCCCGTATTGTAAACTGTTGAGTTATGAAGCAAGATTTGGGTTAAGGCCCTAAAGTTTTTCGAAAGGTTTTGTGAATCAGGACTTGAGGTCTTAAAGGTTTTGAAATTCTAAATATTCCCGCGATGATAATCTTATTTTCGAATGCTTCATAGCTTATCTTCCCTTGTGAAAACCTCCCGGGAATATTTTGATACTTGATTATTATATTTGATTCACGATTATTATTTGCTTGTTACATTTCGTATGATTTGATACTTGCACTAGTAAAATAGTGGAGTTTTACTAACCCCCGAGTAATCGGGGGGTGGATGTCTGTTCTGCGTCCAGGTACATGCAGGTTCAGGGGAGTAGTCACAGGATTGGCACAAGAGGATGATGAGGTGCGATACTAATTAAGAGTCGAGAGTTGGTAGAGTTTGGTTGTATTGTTAGAGTTGATTCAGTCTTCCGCTGTATTGTATTTCGACCCCTATGTGGGTAATATTGTTTAGTCGTTTTTGTTGATGGAGTTGTGTGACCTCATCGGTCTGTGTGTTTATGTGTAAGTGACCTTAACGGTCTGTGTTATTATATTGTTTGACCCTGGCCGGGCAAGCATTTGGTTGTTTATGGATGTTTAGCGTGGTAGACCCTTGTGGAAACGGTCTACGGCGTGTAATATTCCCATACGGTTTTGGGGGTGTTACATTTATGGTATCAGAGCTTAGGTTGCGGAAACCTAGGTTGTCGGGTCGAGTCAAGTCATGATTTGTCGCGTAATGTATCGTCTTGTCGTTCGAGTCGTCAGGTGACAAGTTGAGTTGTGCGTAGTCACAACGTGTCGGTTATGTTGTCGGACGAGATTAGTATCGTGGGCGACCGTCACCTTCGTGCGACATGTGGATGTAAGTCTCCCTTCTTTGTGTTTGTGCCTCGTCTGATGCGAGTTACAGGTGTGATAATAGTGTTATATTGGTATACGTGTTAGGTGTTGTGCCATTTGTGCACGATTGCGACGTACATATGGGATGGTTGTACACTTGGTTGTGCAATGTATTGTGTACCGAACGTGTGTTATGTTGGTTGTGTGTCGTTGATTGATGATAGTTGTTGCGAGTGTTGAGATTGCGTTATGTGCATGTGATGTACGATTTTGTGGTGATCAACGTGACTGATTAATTGTGCTCATTGTTGTATGTAATGTGAATGTGAATGTGAATATGTGCGTGACCGCTAAGTTCACTCGTGTTGGTTTGACGGGACCTACAGGGATTCGTGGCAGTGGACTACGGGGTCAGAACTTAGTGAGGTACTGAGGTCCAATCGTGCTGGTCTAACGAGGCCTACGATAACGCATGGCAGTGGACCATGAGTTTCGGACACAGTACGTCCAACCGGGTGAGCTCGACGGGGCTTACGGTGACACATGGCAGTGGACTACGGTGTCAGGACTGTGTGCGTGATTGTTGTGATTGATATAGTCCGTGTGGGTTGTTGAGCCTACGGAGACACGTGACAGTGGATCACGGTGTCCGAATTGATTATGTTTGTTAATTGTGCGTGGTGTAGTCCGTGCGGGTTGTTGAACCTACGGAGACACGTGACAGTGGATCACGATGTCATGAGCATGATTATTTTCAAATCAAAGTTTTGAAAGGAAAAGTTTTATGAAAATGAATGTTGGACCGAGTCCTAAGCTTGAGTAAATGTTTCCCGTATTGTAAACTGTTGAGTTATGAAACAAGATTTGGGTTAAGGCCCTAAAGTTTTTCGAAAGATTTTGTGAATCAGGACTTGAGGTCTTAAAGGTTTTGAAATTCTAAAAATTCCCGAGATGATAATCTTATTTTCGAATGCTTCATAGCTTATCTTCCCTTGTGAAAACCTCCCGGGAATATTTTGATACTTGATTATTATATTTGATTCACAATTATTATTTGCTTGTTACATTTCGTGTGATTTGATACTTGCACTAGTAAAACAGTGGAGTTTTACTAACCCCCGAGTAGGGTTGTAAACGAATCGAATCGAAGCGAATACCACTGTATTCGATTCGTATTCATTAAATTATTCGAACTATTGGATTCGATTCGATTCGATTTTTATTCGAATATTAAAAGTTGATTCGAGTTCGATTCGATATGGATATTCGAATTATTCGATTCGATTCGAGATTCGATTTTTTTTAGGATATTATGGAAGATTCAAAATTTTAGCATAAAAAAATTAAAGTAAAACCTAAAAATAATATATAAACATTTATATATATAGCATTTTCTTTTTGATTATGTATATAATATATTAAATATATTTATAATTGCTTCGAATCGAATATTCGTTAACAAAACGAATCGAATACCATCAGATTTATATTCGGATTCGTTATGTCAACGAATATAAAGTAGAATTCGAATTCGAATTCGAATTCGAAAAAAACGAATACGAATTGGGCTAAACAAATTCGAATCACGAATCGAATCAAAAAAATTCGATTCGTTTACAACACTACCCCCGAGTAATCGGGGGGTGGATATCTGTTCTGCGTCCAGGTACATGCAGGTTCAGGGGAGCAGTCACAGGATTGGCACAAGAGGATGACGAGTTGCGATACTAATTAAGAGTCGATAGTTGGTAGAGTTTGATTGTATTGTTAGAGTTGATTCAGTCTTCCGCTGTATTGTGTTTCGACCCCTGTGTGGGTAATGTTGTTTAGTCAGTTCTGTTGATGGAGTTGTGTGACCTCATCGGTCTGTGTGTTTATGTGTAAGTGACCTTAACGGTCTGTGTTATTATATTGTTTGACCCTGGCCGGGAAAGCATTTGGTTGTTTATGGATGTTTAGCGTGGTAGACCCTTGTGGAAAGGGTCTACGGCGTGTAATATTCGCATACGGTTTTGGGGGTGTTACACAAAGCATCACTATAAACCACAAAATCCTCGTTCCCCTGAGGTAAAGCTAAAACTGGTGCGGTAGTTAACCGTCTCTTCAACTCATTAAAGCTATTCTATCTATCTGCATCCCACTCGAACTTCTGGGTCTTTTAGAGTAACTGGGTGAGTGGTCTAGCGATCTTATAAAATCCTTCAACGAATGTACGGTAATATCCTGCAAGTCCCATAAAACTCCTCACGTCCTTCACATTCTTTGGCGGTTCCCATGCCGTCACTGCCTCTATCTTCTGCGGATCTACCCGAACTCCCCCCACTGAAATCACATGCCCGAGGAATATCACTTCCTTGAGCCAAAACTCAAACTTAGAGAACTTCGCGTACAACTGTTCAGCTCTCAAAATGTCTAACAAAATCCGGGGATGTAAAGCGTACTCCTCCTGACTCCGGAAATAGATAAGAATGTCTTCGATAAAGACAACTACGAATTTGTCCAGATACTCAATAAAAACTTTGTTCATCAACTACATGAACACTGCTGGGGCATTGGTTAGCCCGAAAGGAATAACCACAAACTCGTAATGGCCATATCTCGTCCGAAAATCAGCTTTCGGTATATCACTGTCTCGAATCCTCAACTAGTCATAGCCCGATCATAAATCAATCTTCAAAAAGACTGTCGCTCCCTGAAGCTGATCAAACATGTCGTCGATCCGGGGAAAAGGGTACTTGTTTTTTATGATCAACTTGTTTAATTCTTGATAGTCGATGCATAGATGAAGCGATCCATCCTTCTTCTTAACAAAAAGCACTGGCGCACCCTAAGGCGATGCACTCGGTCGAATATATCCTTTATCTAGCAATTACCCCAACTATTTCTTCAACTCCAACATCTCCGACGGTGCCATACAATACGGTGCTCGATAAATAGGAGCCGCGTTCGGGTCTAGATCAATAGGAAACTCCACTTCCCTCCGTGGTGGTAATCCCGGCAAGCCATCCAGAAATACGGCAGGATACTCATTCACAACTAGAATCAACTACATGTCAATTCCACCATCCTCCGCCTTCAAAGCATAACACCAGTAGCCTACACAACCCTAGTTCAGAAGTTTTATCGCCTTCAAGGCGCTAATCACATTTCCCGAACTACCCGGCTTACAACCAACAAGTGTATGTTCCGCGCCATCCCCGGCCACTATCGGGATAGTACGAGTCTGATAGTTCATGATAGCACCGTGACGATCCAACCAATCGTCCCCGAGGATCAAATATTCACCCTTAAGGTCTACAACAATGAGGTTCGAGGGCCAATCCCGGCTCCCGATCCTCACTGGGCAATCTCTAACTTCCCGGTTCTCAATCATATGATCCCCACTAGGCATACCCACTATGAACGGTTCACACTCAAACAAGTAGTCAATACCGACACGACATACACAATCCGAAGCAATAAAAGAGTGAGTAGCACCCGAATCAAAAAGCACCGAAATTGGATGAGAAAGGATCTGAGTGGTACCTGATGCCACTGGAGCGTCTGTCTCCTCCGTACGTCTCATCTGATATAACCGGGGGTGAACTGAGCCCGAACTCGATACCGCATGGCGATCCGGCTGACCCCGACCCCTGCCACGGCCTGAACTCTGAGGAACCTGAGTAACTGGAGTTTTCTGATCAATACTGTGGTCCTTCTGAACGGCAGTGGTAGTCGGAGCTCTGGCGGCCCTAGTAGCCCTCTCGCAATGAACTACCCGATGCCCGGTTTGCCTGCAAGTAAAGCAAGTAACTAACGGAAATGGACAATCCTTCATCACATGTTCATACTGATTGCAATTAAAACAAAGTATGCCGCCCGGTGTAGGGGACTGGACTGAACGGTTACTCTGAGACCCCCGAGCCTGGTGAAACAGCTTCTTCCCAGATATAGGAGCAGATTGAGACAATGACCCTAATACTTGACTGGGATATATAATTGAAGGGTTTGTATATACGGTATGTTGGTACAATATCTTCTCATAATTCATTTTATATATTTTGATGATGAGTTACTTAACCAAAATTTATTTTACATATTTTTCTACACTTAACGCACGTAAACCACTCCTATCTAACGTATGTAACACTCACAATTTTGGCAAGCATTTTTCTGCAGGTAACGTACGTAATACATCATGTATAACGTACGTAAGGTTCGAAATTCTACCCGTTGCAGGTCAACACGAAAAGTCATCAACCGTTACACCAAGTCTACACATCCAATGGTTCTTTGACTAATGCATTACGTACGTAATCAACGTTTTCATAACATACGTAACGAGTTTCATCATATGCCAGTGAACTATTTCTAGGCGTTCATTACGGCCATTACACAAGTTGTGTAACGTACATAAAATTGGTAGGGGACGTACATCAAGAAATTGTAAGAGTTGGCACTAAACTTGAAAGTGCATTCAAAGTTTCTGGAAAAGTCCTAGTCGATAAAACTAGGTAGGGGACGTAGGCTTCGTTAATAGCTGAACCTCTCGAACAATTTCTTGTGTTCTTTTTTTTCATATTTTTTTACTCTGATATTTAGCTTCCGCATAAAAGAGTTCAAAACTCTTTTCTGCACTATTCAACCCCCTTCTAGTAGCGGTACCAATCCAACAATTGGTATCGGAGCAGTCTCTTTTTCAACAGATTAACACCTGCTAGAGAAAAGATCCAAATATGGCCTGTATCCACTCCTCTCTTGAAGGCAATGCTCTCAATCGCCCTCCTTTCTTTGATGGTTCAAACTTTATGACGTGGAAGAAGAAAATGTCTATCTTCATCCGAGCTCACTATATTGAAATTTGGAAGGTCATTGCTCTTGGACCTACCATTCCTAAGAAGATAGATGTCTCGATCAAAAGCTTTGAAGAGTACAACGATGCCGACTGGAAGAACGATCACTTCAATAGTAAAGCTACTCAACTGCTTTACTGTGCTCTCAACCCAGAAGATCACAACAGAATCTCTTCTTGCGAGATGGCTAAAGAGATCTGGAAAATGCTCGAGATTACCCACGAAGGTATGAGTCAAGTGAAAGAAACCAAAATCAATATGCTTCTTCACGATTATAAAATTTTCACTATGAAAGAAGAAGAAAGCATTACCACTATGCTTGACCGTTTCTCGGCTATCACAAATGGGCTAGCTTCCTTCGGGAAACTGATATCAAGTAGTGATAAAGCCAAGAAAATCCTTCGGTCTCTACCAAGAGAATGGGACGCTACTGTTATGGCTATCATGGAGTCGAAAGATCTCAACACCATAGAATTCAGTGCTCTCATTGGATCTCTCATCAATTACGAGATTGTCATTAAATCTCAAAGTTCGAAACCAAAGCCCAAGGAGAGAGAAAGGTCGATCGCCTTCAAATCCAAAGAAGATAGCGATCGAGAAGATGAACCTATCGAAGAAGAGGATGAAGAAACGGCCTTTTATGCCAAAAATATAAAGAAATTCAAAAATCTTCTACAAAGGCGCCGGAGAGACATCAAACAAGAACCGAGAGATGAATCCAAAAAGACTCACTTCCCACAAAATAAAAGGTTCGACAATACTTGTCAAAGGTGCGGCGTTCCAGGGCATTTTGCTAAAGATTGTCGTGCTGCTGCTCCAATGAGTTCATCAAAACCACCTCACGAAAAGTTCAAAAAGAAGGAAGCTTATGTCGCTACATGGAGCGATGATGATGAGGATGACGAACCTCAAGTTCAAACCAATCTTGCTCTAATGGCCCGCGCATCCGAAGATAGCGATGAAGAAGTCGAGGTTAGTGATTCTTCTCATGAAGAACTTCTTGATGCTTTCGAATCTTTAAATAATGAATACGAAAATGTTTGCAATATTAATAAAGATTTGAAAAAGAACATAATGTCACTTGAAAGTGAAAATTCAAAATTATTGAAAAACAAGGATGTGTCGATTGATCATACAAATTGTCTGGAAAACGAAAAAATTCTGAGAGATGATTTACACAAAACTCAGAAAGAATTGAAACTTTACGTTAGAAAATTCTCGTGTGGTAATGACAAATTTGAACAACTCTTATTTGGTCAAAAATTTTCTTTTTCCAAACAAGGACTCGGGTATAATTCATTTCCAATGAAAAAGTCCTTAGAAATTACCACGAAAGATTCGGACACTTTAAAAACTGGAATTCCAGCATGTCCAAAATGTTTAAAACCAGGACATACCGAAACTTACTGTAGAAGTTCTAGACGAACTATAAAAGTCAAACAAATTTGGGTACCTAAATGGACCATTGTTCAAAATCAAGTTTTTATATCTAACTCCACAGGACCCAAATTAGCCTAGGTACCTATAAAACGGAAGAAAATTGTTTTTGTAGGTACAAGCAAGGAAGACAACAGTATCAAATAAATGGTATGTTGATAGTGGATGTTCAAATCACATGAGTGGGAATGAACATCTCATCACGGAGCTGAAAAAGGAAGATCGTGGTTGTGTAACATTTGGGGATAATAAAAAGGCCAAATAAAAGGGACAGATAAGATAGGTAAGAAACCTCTACCTACTATTGAAAATGTTCTATTGGTTGATGGTCTTTGCCATAATCTTCTAAGTGTTTCCCAACTTTGTGATACTGGTCTTAAATTAATTTTTGAAAGTACGCATTGCACTGTAATGAGAAAAGACCAAGTTGTTTTTATTGGATTGCGATATGGAAATATTTATATTGTTGATCTTCAAGATGAATCTTCTTTTAATGAAAAATGTTTACTTTCATACGATGAAAATGCCGTTATTTGGCACCGAAAATTGGGTCATGCCTCTTTACCACTTCTTTCAAAATTGGCCAAAAACGATATTGTCCGTGATCTACCAAAATTAAATTTCAGAAAAGACCATATTTGTGAGGCCTGCATTAAAGGTAAACATGCTAGAGGCTCGTTTAAACCAAAAATGGAAATTTCCACTAGTCGCATTCTTGAATTAATTCATATGGATTTTATCGGTCCATCTCGGCATGCTAGCTTAACAGGTAAACTATATACTTTAGTTCTTGTTGATGATTTTTCGAGATTTAATTGGTTAAAATTCTTAACAAATAAAAATAATGCATTTAACGAGTTTGTTAAGTGGTGTAAGGTTACCCAGAAGGAAAAAGATTTCCCAATTATCGCCATCTGAACCGATCATGGTGGAGAATTTGATTCAAATATTTTTGAAGATTGGTGCGATAATTATGGTATTGGGCACAATTTTTCGGCACCTCGGACACCTCAACAGAATGCAGTTGTCGAGAGGAAGAATCGCTCTGTAGAAGAAATGAGCCGAACAATGCTCAATGAATATGGGCTTCCTAAATATTTCTGGGCCAAAGCCGTTAACACCGCTTGCTATGTTATTAATCGAGTCCATCTCCGGAGGAACAAAATGATAACTCCATATGAGATATTTAAAGGTAAAAATCCCAATTTATCTTATTTTCATCCATTTGGTTGTAAGGTATTTATTCATAATAATGGTAAGGATAATTTGGGAAATTTGACTCTAAATCGGATATTGGAATATTTCTTGGTTATTCGACTAATAGTAAAGCTTATCGTGTATTTAATTGTAGAAGAGGCTTGGTAGAAGAGTCAATTCATGTAAAATTCGATGATACAGTTTTACCCCTGAGAAAGGTTGTTTTTGATGATGATGCAGGTATGGTTCCGGCTAAAGAAGTGTCAGAAGCGTCAAAGGAATTGGAGAAGCTTGACTTAAGCCCGGACAAGCAGGAGGAGAATTCTTACAACCTTCCAAAAGATTGGGCAAATGTGAAAGACCATCCGATGGAATAAATTCTCAGGAAAATCGATGAAGGTGTACGAACTAGGAGAAATATAAATGATTGTCTTAACAATATTGCATTTATTTCTCTTACAGAACCAAAGAATATCGATGAAGCCATCAATGACGAGAATTGGGCTATTGCTATGCAAGAAGAGCTAAATCAATTCGAAAGAAATAATGTTTGGGAATTGGTTCCAGCACCGGTAGACAAATCAATCATTGGTACTAAATGGGTTCATAAAATTAAAACCGATGATGATGGTCTCCCAATTAAAAATAAATTGAGATTGGTCGCCCAAGGGTATAATCAAGAAGAAGGCTTGGATTATGAGGAAACATTTGCTCCTGTTGCTCGACTTGAGGCAATTCGTCTTCTCTGTGCCTTTTCCGCGTACAAGAAAATCAAACTCCATCAAATGGATGTAAAGAGTGTGTTCCCAAATGGAATCATCCAGGAGGAGGTGTATGTCAAGCAACCGCTAGGTTTTAAAGACTATGATCATCCAGATCATGTGTACAAGCTCCATAAAGCTCTCTATGGATTAAAACAAGCTCCAAGAGCATGGTATGATCGTTTAAGCACTTTTCTTATTTCAAATGGGTATAAAAGAGGTAATGTTGATAATACTCTATTTATTAAGAATTTAGGTGATGATATGCTTATTTGCCAAATTTATGTGGACGACATTGTTTTTGGTGCAACTAACGAATCTCTGTCCCAAGAATTTTCAAATCTTATGGAGGGAGAATTCGAAATGAGTATGATGGGAGAGTTCAAAAAATTTCTCGGACTCCAAATTAAGCAACTCAATGACGGAATATTCATTCACCAATCAAAGTACGTCAATGAGCTCTTAAAGAAATTTAAGATGGAAGATTGCAAAGAGATATCTACTCCTATGTCTTCCACTCTTAAACTCGAAAAAGATGAAAAAGGTAAGTCTGTTGACCAAAACCAGTATCGAGGTATGATCGGCTCTTTACTTTATTTAACTGCATCTAGACTCGATATAATGTTTGCTACTTGCTTATGTGCTCGTTTTCAAGCAAATCCTAAAGAATCCCATCTCATTGCATGCAAAATGATTTTTCGTTATTTAAAAAGTACTGCTGGCTTAGGTCTGTGGTATCCATCGAGCATTGATTTCCAACTTTTTGCATATAGTGATGCCGATTTCGGTGGATGCAAAATTGATAGAAAGAGCACCACCGGAACTTGTCATCTTATGAGTTCTTGTTTAATTTCATGGGGGAGTAAGAAACGGACTAGTGTCACTACTTCCACAACTGAAGCAGAATATGTGGCTGCGAGAAGTGCATGTGCACAAGTCCTATGGATCAAAAATCAACTACTAGATTATGGCATCGAGCTTAAAAATACACCTATTTTTTGTGACAATACAAGTGCCATAAATTTAATCAAAAACCCCATATTGCATAATAAGACAAAACATATAGAAATTCGTCACCACTTTACTCGTGACCATGTCCAAAACGGGAATGTGCGTCTCCAATTTGTTGGTACAAATGAACAATTGGTGGATATTTTTACAAAACCATTACCCGAAGATGCTTTCAATTTTGTTTGAATAAATTTAGGAATGGGACATGTTGATCATTTTTAAGCTTTGCATATTCATCATATCTACATTGAAATGGTCATTAAAAATCGGATATCATCGAAGGAATTAACAAACAGATAAGAGAACCTGTAAGAGCAAGTCATTGAAATACAAAATATTCAACGAATAGCAACGAAATAGCATCGAATAGTTATAGATAGCCATGAAAATCGTAAATACGAAAAACATCAAAAATCGACCACCCTTACCGGTCGAGAAACTACCAGTAGTCTTCTGTTTCTTAGCCTCGGAACACATATCTGACTCCGAAACTGCCATCTCAATCGCCAGAGTGCGATCCTGGTATTCTTTCAATATGGCACACATGATTGGTGCCATGTTCTGCCTTATATGCGGCTCCATGCGCATATTGAAGTAGCAAATCTTGTCAGCCTCGGTCCTCACTTGTTCTTTCACATAGCTCAACTGCTGATTATAGGTGATGATGACTTGAGAGATCGGTACATCCTGGGGTGTAGCAGTGAAGAACTCCACGATCCTACGCTCTCGAACGGGCGTTGGACAGTATTCTGCTTCCATAGCAGTCTTAAATTCCTCCCAAGTGGCAAGACGGTCTCTGGGTGCCATAGACTCCCACCATTCCGCAGCTTCCTTATCTAGGAGGTACTGAGCAATATGTACCCTCCTGTCATCGGGACAATCTACGGCATCGAAAGTCCTGCCCATCTGAAAAAGCCAATTCTCCCAACCAAGAGAGTCAGTAGAACCAGTGAATCGAGGGGGGTGCATCTTGGTTACTTTCTGAAGCCATTTACTAGCTTCATCCTCTAGAGTCGGGGGGCAGCTTCTGACGTCCACCCTGAGCTATCTGAGCGAGCTGAGCTACCAACTACTGAAGTACAGTAGCAGCCCCGGTGTCGGTGTTATTATCCGACGGTTGATCCTGACTGACTGACAAATTCTGTTGTCCGTCAGAACTCAAAGGTAGCATATTCGGCACTAAATGAGAGGCTGAATCTGCAGATGACTGAGAAAGTGGAACTTTCTCACTACTAGCACCACGACCACGGCCTCGGCTGCGCCCCCTAGATGGTCTACCGCGACCTCTCAACATACTGAAGAGAAGAATTGAAAAGGGCTATATCAGGAAAAAAAATTCACAATTTACAAGTTGGCACCACAACTCACAGTTTCAAACTACGCAAGAGGAATAAAAATACAGAAATGTAAGAGTTCGAGGAGACTTACGGCCACGAGTCGCACGAAGAGATGGTAGGACGATGATATTAGGCTTAACAACTGACTCTTACGACACAACTGACAGACCCAAAATTAACCACCAGCCTAGGTATTCATAACCTAAGGCTCCTATACCATAAATGTAACACCCCAATTTTCATAAGGGATATTACACGTCGTAGAACCTTCACAAGGTCTACCAGGCTAAATACAAGACACACAATTCACAATAGAATCCCATAACACATTAATATTAAGTAGGGTCGTGGCCTCGGCCAAAACATTTTGATTCAATTCAAATAAGGCATAGAGTGAAAAATATATTCAATGCCCGCACAGGGGACTTCACCGACATCAATAACCAAACATATGTTTGCTCGACTACATCAACCAATAACTGAGTAACATAATGAAAGATAACACCGACTCGAGCCTCATCATCATGCTGGGCCATCCTTAACATGCGTACCCCGTGCCGGCTCCTCATCTCTCCCGATACCTGAAATGCATAAGACGCATTTCCCCCATTTAAGGGGTTAGCATTCGAATAGCTAGTGCAAGTACACAATTACACTACATTATATACATATACAATTCGACACAAGCAATCCATTTTAGAAAAAACATTTGCAATCAATATTCCGGAATATCACATTTACATCAAATAGTATATCAACATGTTTCAACATCACAACTCTCCACACTTGGTAACCCGCGGCCGTACCCATTATTATCGATCCCCAGAGGCCCCGTCGGACCATCCCCGTGTGAGAAACCACTTCCGTGGCCGTACCCATTAGTATCGGCCCCCAGAGGTCCCGTCGAACCATCCCCGGGTGGAAGAACAACAACACACGCACCCAAGTCCACTTCTGTGGCCGTACCCATTAGTATCGGCCCCCAGAGGCCACACATGCCATCCCCGGGTGGAAGAACGACAACACATCCATGCAATAACATAATTTACATCATTCACATCAAAAGCGTACACACATAATGGAATGTAATACATGTACTTGCCTTGAATAACACGACGTGAAGAAAATGGTGAAAGGAAAGGTTTCGGTCTGAATAATCTTCACAAATCCATTACGAACATAATAATGATATACAACCAATCTCAATATTGCAAAAACGTAGGAAATCATCCTAGTTCTACCTGATGGGACAATTCGTCGAACACTACGCAGTCATAATAGATTCTAATCTATGAACGGTGAAAACCTTGAAGTTTAATCCGGAAAACTAATATGAAAGCAAGGGATCACGACTACACAATCGTAATCTAACAACTTATCTAAGCTAAAACGGTTACAAGGGTGAAATCACACCAAAATCCCCAAATCCCCCAAATACTAGGGTTCTATGAATATACCTTGATTTGAAGGTGAACAACAGGTGATTTGACGTTAGAATGATGATATGATGCTTGGGGATACTTTCCCAACTGAGTTATGACTGAAATCGGATCAGCCATAAGCTTGGAAATCGCTCCCGTCGCGGAAAGAAGAGAAGAAGGATGAAAAATGAGAAAGAAACTCGCTACTAAAGGGATGCTGACTCGCGTGCCGCGGCGCGGACTGAGTGTGCCGCGGCCCGCAGCCAAAATCTAGGAGCAGGTACCCAGGTTGTGCCGCGGTACGGCACACAGTGGGCCGCGGCGCGCGGTAAAGCCGTTCCAGGCTCGAGTTCTGCAAGGGGTGTGCTGCGGCACACAATCCCTTGTGTCGCGGCGCACCCTGTTTGTGCCCAAAAGTGACGAAAAACGACCCGGAAAAAGAATAAACGTAATAGAACCCAAAACTTTGGAATATTACGGAATGATCTAATCACGATACTCTATCGAAACACCAATAAAAGTTCACAACTCCAAAATAACATGAATTAGAATGTCGGGAACCCCTAAACGGTGGTTCCGAGCAATGACTACGAGAATTGGTCCAAAGTAGCAAGGATAAATCCACTGGAAATACTAAAGTTCTCTACTGACGAGTTAAGCATAACAACCGACACATGTTTCCGGCCACCCGAAGGTCGGAATAAATGAGTATTAACAACAACACTCAAAATAATAAGAATTTACAAAATGACTCAACCATTCGAAAATCTAGACTCAAGTCCTGAACGACAACCCAGAAAGTTGTAACATTTCCAGTTTTAATAGAGGAAATCATAAAAGTAACTAAATGTCATATTAGGACGATATTTACGAGAGTCGAGCCTCAACACGGAAAAGTCACACAATAAGTAAAATCACATAAAGACAACTCCGAAACTCGTCCGGATGATTGTGAATGCAGAACAAAAATAGTTTCAGAATTCCCCAACACTTACAAGCGAGTCGTCCGAAAGGTAAAAAATACAAAAATGAAAATTACTAAAAATAGGAAGCATGGATATAAATAGTTGTCCCTGAATACGCTGTAACCAGACTTCAATTTCTGGCCTCACGAACTCCAACTGCAATTCTCTCTGAATTGTCAAGCGGGCAAGCATCTGCTCTTGTACTATCTTATGACTCAAGGCATCGGCAACCACATTTGCTTTGCCCGTATGATAAAGGATCTCAATATCATAGTCTTTGATTAGTTCTAGCCACCTTCTCTGCCTCATGTTCTACTCCTTCTGAGTAAAAATGTACTTGAGGCTCTTGTGATCAGTAAAGATCTAACAGGTAACTCCATACAGATAGTGACGCTAGATTTTCAAAGCAAACACCATGGCTGCTAGCTCCAAATCATGGGTCAGATAGTTAACTTCATAGGGTCACAATTGTCTAGACGCATAGGCAATTTTTCCCTTTCCTGCATCAGCACACATCCAAGGCCCTGTCTCGATGCGTCACTATACACCACGAATCCTTCCGTTCCTTTTGGTAGAACCAAAATAGGTTCTGAAATCAATCGACTCATGAGTTCATCAAAACTTTTCTGACATGCCTTTGACCACAAATACTTCTTATCCTTCCTCAACAGGTTAGTCATCGGTTGCACAATCTTGGAAAAACTTTCCACGAACCGTCGGTAATATCCTACTAGACCCAGGAAACTGTGTACTTCCTTCATGTTATTCGGAGGTAGCCAGTCTCGGATAGATTCTGTCTTCTGTGGGTCTACTCTCACCCCTACGGCTGATATCACATGCCCAAGAAAGATAACCTCAGGCATCCAGAATTCACGTTTAGAAAACTTCCCATAAAGCTGTCCCTGCCTCAACGCATCAAGAACTTGATGGAGATGATGTTCATGCTCTTCATGGTCACGAGAGTAAATCAAAATGTCGTCAATAAAACGACTACAAAGCGATCCAGGTAATTAATAAAAACCTGATTCATCTACTCCTCGAACACTGCTGGTGCATTAGTCAGTCCAAAAGGCATCACTATGAACTCATAATTCCCATAGCGAGTACGAAAAGTGGTCTTCGAAATGTCATAATCTCGAATCCTCAACTGATGATACCCGGACCTCAAGTCGATCTTAGAAAACACAGCAGCTCCATGAAACTGATCCAATAAATCATTAGTACAAGGCAATGGATATTTGTTCTTGATGGTTACCCTATTCAGTTCACGGTAATCAATACACAAATGCAGAGATCCGTCTTTCTTCCATACAAAAAGCACTGGAGCTCCCCAAGGGGACGCACTAGGTCGAATATAGCCTTTCTCAGTCAACTCCTCAAGATGGTTCTTCAACTCCTGCATCTCGATCGGAGCCATACGATACGGTGCTTTTGAAAGTGGGGACATACCTGGCTCTAATTCAATAGTAAACTCTACATCATGATGTGGAGGTAAGCCTGGCAACTCATCCGGAAATACATCTGGGTAGTCTCGGACTACCGAAATATCGGCAATTCAACTGGTCGGTCCGCTGTTTTGGTCATGTAACACCAATAACCAATACACCCCTGATTAAGCAGTTTCACTGCTTTCATAGCGCTGATGACTCTCCCGGAACTGTTGGGATTGTCACCCGGAAAAATATACTTAACACCATCGTCAGATGTGACGGCCACTATACGCTTGCAGACTCTAAGTATGGCATCATGACGATCCATCCAATCGATACCAAAGATTACATCATCTTTAGGTAAATCGACCACAATTAAGTTTGACAACCACTCACGGTAGTTCATGCGAATCGAACAGTTCTGCACTTCACGATTCCCAACAATTCTTCTACCATCGGGTAGACCAATTACATAAGGTTCACAATTGGTAACATGATCTAATTGCAAACGACTCAAACAAGAAGCAGATAAAAAGGAGTGTGAAGCACCAGTATCAAAAAGAACACAGACGGGCTGAGATTGGATCTCGAGAGTACCTGAAATCATGCTGGCTTCGGGATCGTCGGCCTTCTTCATTTCGTAAATCCTAGGTTTTGCAGTTCCGGCACCAGATGTACCAGCTTGGTTTCCACGGCCCATCCCTCTGTTCGCCCCGGTAATCTGATAAGAAGCGGATGGAGGTACTCGGTACTGGACAGAAGATTAAACTGGAGCATGAGATGCTACTGGATCATATCCCGGTCCATTCCTGCAATAACGAGCCTGATGCCCATTCTTCCCACAAGTATGGCATGCGACGACCGGCTTTGGGCATTTGGAGCTGATGTGCTCCTGGTCCCCATAGTTATAACACACAACAGATGAGTTGACCGCTCGAGAGTGCGATCCGGCTGGCTTCGATGCCAATAGTTGGTCGATCAGAAGGGTTTGGGAACGATTGGGGCTTCCTGAATGTCCCCCGGTTACTGTCAGTCTGGTTCTAGTTCCTGGATCTTTTGTTGTTGGACTGTGGTTGCTTCTTGGAAATCTACTTCGCGGTGAGTACGTATTCCAGAGCTTTCTCGATGAACTCCGGTAGGGTCGTACAGTGGTGGTTCAACATCTACATTCTCATTCGGGGTTTAAGCCTCTTGAGAAAATATTTGATCTTATCGGCCTCCATTCGGACAATCGACGAGGCAAAAGGAAGAAGTGCCTGAAATTTCTCGGCAACAGATAGTACATCATCGTCTTCAAATGGGTCCGGGTTCAGCAATTCTGACAACTTGGCCTCACGGAGTGGCCCTGGATAGTAACGGTCTAACATGAGGTTTTTAAATTTCTCCCAAGTATATACACCATCAGCTAGCCTCACTGAAAGCCACCAGGTGTGGGCGCCCTTACTAAGATAGTAAGCTTCTATGGAGACGCGATTCTCTTCGGGGCATCCACCATCTCGAATAATTTCTCAAAGTGTTCAACCCAATGTACGATATCAGCAGGCTCAGAGAAGCCTTCAAAAGTCGGGGGTCACTGGCGAGAGATGTCGCTGATGATCCGACTCATGGGTCCTCCATGTACAGGAGGTGGAGGGTGAGGACCCTGTTGCTGGCCAGTAGTAGCTCTATGCATAGCTTCCATTAATTGACCCATCTGGGTCATTTGAGCCATCATGCCCTGCATAACGACGTAAGGATCGACATGCGCATCCTCGCGTCCCGTGTGTTGCGATTGGTCCCTAGAAGGCGAATCACTACCTGCGGAACTCTGCTCTACATTCGAGCGCGTGTTGGCTCGTGGTATCGGGATTCGGCCCCTACCGCGGCCACGTTCACCTCTGCCACAACCTCTTAGATTTCTTTCCATACTGAAAGAATCAAATAATAATAACCATAAGTAAAGTTCATGACCGTCTTTGACTAATCAAAAATTCATGCTAAGCTAATAGCAACAAGGAACTACATAAGAAAATTGTTCATAATGAATTATCGGCACTACTAGTGCCACACATAATATCATATCGACGTCGAGTCGATCAATTTCAATCACATAATCAATTCAGAATTTACCTCGAATTATCAATCAGATAAATCCTGTCACAGATACTCAAAATATCAAGAGCAACAAACAGATCCATTCCGATATCAATATCATGCCAGTAATTAAATCATGGCCCAAAAAGTACATACCGTATTTGGCTTGTAGGGTCAGGCGCTTGCACAGGCCATACGTGACACGAAGGTCTCTTGATACTAGTTCATTTCACAACAACACTTAAAGATAAAACGACTCTCTAATACTATCTTCTTTAACATCCCAAAAGGCAGCTATTACAGTACCGTGGACCCCACACTGGGAACCACCAAGCGATATCAAAATACAGATTAAATAAGTATTACCTTGTGATACCGAACCACAATAAATAATCACTACTCCTATTAGGAGTTTATTAATGGTATAGACAATGGCCTTATAATAGACAGGATCCGAAATACAAGTATAAACCATATGGAAATGGAATATACTTCAAAATCGGACAATAGTTTAAATAAGGCAGAATAAAGTAACATTACACGGTTTGAACATAACCGGACAACAAAAGACTTGGGCCCCCGAACTAGTATCCTTCGAACCCTTCGCCGTCACCATGCTCTTCCCGTGCCTTGCCTTTGCCTCGACCTAAAATACAACATAAGTATTTCGCCCAAAACATAGGGTCAGATATACATGATAAATGATTCTCCCGACATTATATAATTCACATATATTAGATCTCAAAGAAAACATCTCGACTATTGAACATACCCCTCGAGTGTATGAACAATCAGTCACAAACTGTCGAACATATCCAATCATACAAGGACTATGAACGATCAAACAATATGGCTCAAGATGGACATCACAGTACGCCCGATCTAGAAATGTGTCCGTGTACATATTCACCCCATATACGGAATCCAGGATATACGTGTGACAATGTACCTAATTAGGCTCACGAACTACATCTCGTATACACAGTCCAATACGGAAACATCCAAGTATGACTATATATGTGCCTGGCTAAAAATCCTACACAGTAACAAATCGGCACGCAGATATGATTCCAGATATGTCACAATACAACATGACAACGAATTCAATAAATCACATATCCGATTAAGGATCAAGAAACTCACCGAAGTGACAATAAGGATCAACGAGATCAACCATTCAAAGTGACGAACTTGGGAATGCAATCCCATGATGAGAAACAGAACATCATCAAGAATAATATCGAATTACGAATTGTAACACCACCAATCCGCTCAGGGATATTACACGCCGTAGGCCCTCTCCTCAAGGATCTACCAGGATGGTAACAACATCGAATATCTAAATAATGCCTTTAAGGCTAAAATGACTCAGTATACCAATTTGGTCTTTCAATAAAAACATACAACTCAATCTCAATACATGCCCGCGCAGGGGTCAAATACAAAATACTCCCGTAAAACATGGAGAGAAATACTGCAGCAGAAATAAAATACAACTGAACTAATACAATAATGTACGGGTCCTCATGTGATTAGTATCGATCATCTTTCATCATCCTTAGTGCCGACCCTGTGTTATGCTCCCAAACCTGAATGCAAAAACAGACATCCACCCCCCGAATACTCGGGGGTTAGCAAAACTCCACTGTTTTGCTAGTGCAAGAACAAAGTGCAAAATACGAGCCATACAATTCACATTTCCACGAATAACAATAACCAGGAATCCTCAAAGATCCAAACGTAACGAAAAGTATTTCCCGAGGCAAGAGTTTAGGTAAAACATTCCAAAACCGAAAGATCACAAATCAAGGGAAGCCATTTATAAAATAGTTTAAAATGCCATCGAGAGTTTTAATAGAAAAACAATTTAGGATTACTGAATCCTTCTCTTTCCAAAATCAACAGGGGTTACAGCCGAAAGGTTTTGTTTTTCGCAAATAAAACCAACAATATATAGTGTTAAAACTCACGTCACGTGTCCTCGACGGACATAAAATCAATACCAACTCGTGAAGTTTTACTCGTGAATCCAGGGCTCTCCCATTGGACTCCCTCCGTGGCCCTGTCGAACCCTCCCGAGGTGAGCAAATACATTCACCAAACATACACACCACTCGTGAAGTTTTTACTTGTGAATCCAGGGCTCTCCCATTGGATTCCCTTCGAGGCCCCATCGAACCTACCCA
The DNA here is from genome assembly GCA_033398695.1 of Orobanche coerulescens. NCBI lineage: Eukaryota > Viridiplantae > Streptophyta > Magnoliopsida > Lamiales > Orobanchaceae > Orobanche > Orobanche coerulescens. Next base: position 159,863,403 of record CM065811.1, read on the forward strand.
AGGTGAGTAAAATACATTCACCACTCGTGAATCCAGGGCTCTCCCATTGGACTCCCTTCGTGGCCCCGTCGGACCCTCCCTAGGTGAGCGAAGCAATCATGCACAAATAACATATCACACCAAGGATATCTAAACAATTCACCCAGAGGCATCAAACACTTAGCAAAACACGTCAACCATAACGCCACGGAAAGAAGCAATATACGTACACACGCATTATCAAGCGCAACATCAATACCAAACATATCCAAAGGATTCACGTAGTCACTTACAACCCACATAATTTACAAAACACACGCGTTTTGAAAGTGAGCCTTTAACGAGGCTAGCCGAATCTTTTGAAAACTCATTTAAAACAAACAAAAAAACATACCAAGATGATCACCAATCATCATATCCACAAAACAAGAAATGTATGGACAAGATACGTGCCTCGAATAAGAACAACGTGGAGAATCGACCGAAGTAGGTTGGCACGAACCGACTACGAACCTGCCGACTCCACCGAACGCCAACTCGGGATAATAAACTACGAAGTACAATAACAACAATGAAAATGAATTCCATAGCATGACTTAAAGCCGTGGAATTCAAGGAACAAACGACGAAAGTTCAAGGGTTTCCCCCAAAACGGCCAAGAACACGAATCGACCCGAAAAAACATGAAAATGGACTTCCCAACCGAAATATGGATATTCAATCCATAGGATATGTTTAAAAACATAATTTTACAACAATCGGTTCATCAAAAATTGATGGAAAACGAAATCAAGAACAAATCCCCCAAAAAGTCAACTCGAAGAAACTCAAGAAATATACATTGATTCGACGAAGAACAATGGATTAAATGATGTTAAACACAAGAATACTACTAAGATTAATCATACCCATCATGGATTAATCAACAATACGGAACGAATCGGACAAAAACGCAAAAACCCCAAAATTTCTCAAAATAGGGCTCTAGGAAATCTCACCTTGATTCGCTGGATCAAAGGATGATATAGGATGATCAATCAATGATATGAACTCAATAACTTCATGGATTTGTTGTTCAACAACATGGCTTCGCCTCCTCCGAAGCTCCAGCCGCGGATCGAAAAGAAAGGAAATGAAAAACGAGTGAAAATGCGACTGCTCTGTCACATTTATACTGGTGCAGCCTAGCGTGTGCTAGGCTGCCGAGCTAGCGTCCGCTATCGGCCCGGGCCGCAATCCAGAGACTTCCTGGACTAGACTGCTCGGCCAGGTAGTGTGCGCAGCCTTCTGGCCGTAGCGTGCGCTACCTGCCGGCCGTAGCGTCTTGATGTCAAGCGATGGCGTGCGCTACCTGCCGATCCACCCGAGTCCAGAACCTCACTGCCCCTACTGTCTCGGCCGACTAGAGCGCGCAGATAACCGGCCATAGCTTGCGCTGCCTCCCGGCTGTAGCGTGCGCTACGCCGGTTCCTGCCGCACCCGTCCGGCCAGTGCCCGACCACCAGGACTCGACGACTCGATTTCGAAATCACACAGAACGAACATGACAAAACGCTCATGGGCAACATTACGACCCGAAATGAAATACCATGCAACAATTAATCACACGCGACCATGAAAAGGGTCAAGACAACAAATACGAATGCGGATACCCACAACTTTGGGTAAATTACAAAATGGCCCAAAACGCCCGAAAATCACGATACGTGATCGAATAACCAAACCAAAGTTCACAACACGTCTAACAAAGTTAAACGGACTTACGGTAAACTCGAAATAGTAGTTTCGAACGAGATTCGCAAGAATCAAACTCAAGTGCGGAAAAGTCGCTAAGAAGCACAGAACTCAATAAAATGACACCGAAACGAACTCGGATGTCAAAAAGTGTAGAATTAATCATTCTCATAATGAAGAAACGGTATCAAGCAAGTCGTCAAAACGGACTCTCGCCAAAAAAAAAAAATTACCGGAAATCGAAATTGCGGATATTACATACTACCCTCCTTAAAAGAAGTTTCGTCCCGAAACTTAAAACAAGTAGGGAGAAGCAATATCCCGCCAGGAAAACTCAATGAAATACACAAGAAACGCGTAACTTACGCCCAACGGCGAAATGTTACAAGCAACACAAAGGAATATACGGCATGAAAACACGCTCCACGGCGCCCAACACAACATCGCCGTTAGGGATATAATAAAACCAACAAGTGACAAGCGTCATCAAACGGATAATACAGTCAAGTCAATTATCCGAACAACCACAAAACACTAAGCACCTGTTACAAGAAACAAGCACAGTAGAGAAAACAGCAATTAAACACAAAACGGTCCACAAGGGCAATGACAAACAATTCGGACTACGCCGAAATCCTCAAAAGAAAAAACTTCAGCTACTGTCTCGCAATGCACGGCTCGGTGACCCATCTGGCCACACTCGAAACAGCTGACTAACGGTGAACGACAATTCTTCGCGGTACGAGATCAGGCAACAACAGTCGGACAACCCCGATCGAACAACAAAGATCGAACAACAACGATCGAATAACAATGATCAAATAACAATGATCGAACAACAACGACCGAAAAACAATGATCGAACAACAACGATCGAAAAACGATGATCGAGTAACAACGATCGAATGACAATGGTCGAATAATGACTCCAAGGTCCAGACTTCAACTCAAGACATTAAAGAGCTGGTAGAAACTAAAAGATGTTACTTCCGAACAAGGTTCACAAAAATCGAACCGAACTCGAAAAAGTCACAACGATAAACAGATCGATCCGAAACAAGGTCACAACCCGTTCGAATGATGACAACCGGAATACCAAACAAGTTCAAAAAGTATCAACGAAAACGAGCAAGTCGATAGAATTTAGAAGGAGAAAGTGCAGAAGTCAAAATAAAACGAATATTACAATCGACCTCTTATAAAAGAAATGTCGTCCCCGCAACTCACAACAACGAAAGCAAGGTGACAACACAACAAGCAACTGACAGAAACATCTTTCAAAGGCCTCTCAAAGCCGATCCTGATAATTGTTCTAAAGCACGAACTCCGGAAGTCTCGGTAACCAATTCGCAAAACTGAATTATGTGTCCTTCGAGTCCACACTTGAAACGCGTTACCGACGAGAAATACAATTGCATGTGCATGCCCCCGGCACATCACGGTTGAAATGCCTCGGCTCAGCGTACCGAATATACAATTGCTAGATATAACGGAATGTAACATCGCAAAACAACATATCGGGGATGCCAACTCAGCATAACATATCAACACATACAAAAATCACAACAACAAAGGCATCGCTTGACGATTACAACAGCCCGAACGATAGCCAGCACACAATCACAAAACATCATGAACAATCACACATTTACACAAACGTACAAACTCCAGCTTTAACAGCTCGCACATGTGCGATAGCACGCAAATCACCACGAAATGACAACGTTAAAGATCAACATCACACCTCTCACTGAGGGCTAATACAACAATTGCGTGGCGAACGACTCAGCGCTCACACCACCAATTCAATCACAACTTGGGGGTTAACACCCCAAACGAAAGTGCAAACATTATACATACGTTCTCGGACCGCAAACAGGAACGAAAGGTTTTAAAAATGAAAACCACATTTGAAAAAGAAAGATTTTGGAAACACTAGTTGATCTTGAGTATCACCTTTCAAAAAGTAGTACAAACACCATTATCGAGACTTTGAAAATCATCTTGCGTTTGAACAAAAATGAGGACATTTTTCTTTTAGTGAAAAACTTTCAAAAATATTCGACCCTCGGGTCTAAGCAACACATTTCTAAATAATTGGAAATATCTCAAAATATTTTTGGTCCTTAACTGGAAAAATTTTGAAATATATTGCGGCACTAGAAAGCACCTTGAAAACATCGCAAGAAAATAATTCGTTTTAAAAGTACGCCTCGAAATTTAATTTTCTAAGATACTCAAGGTTTTCAAAAATTCAATAGGCCAGAATGCCCAAAACTCGCAGAATCCTTTATCAAACCGTCATAAAACATTCAAGGCCAAAGTGCCAAAACTCGATTTAGGGAATCGGTTTTACGAATTAGAACTCAGTTTGCAAAATACTGAAAGTCATTTTGAAAGGACTCACGCAGCGGATAAAATACAGTTCGAAAATACATTAGCAGCGACACCGATTCGCATATAAATAAAATATTAGAGTCGAATACCCACATATCACGAAATAAAAATCCACAGAAGGACTCAATCAATCAACGATATAATCATACAAGCAGCTCATGTCAGACGAGGCACAACACAAAGAAGGGAGACTACAGGTCGCACGAAGATGATGATCGATCCACGATACTAATCACGACCAACAGACTCAGGCGACGCATCACGACACGACTCAGTCAGACAAAATCCGACGAGACAAAACTAAACAGACACCACTAAACTCGACAGCCTAGGTTTCCACAACCTAATCTCTGATACCATTTATGTAACACCCCCAATCCGCTCAGGGATATTACATGTCGTAGACCCTCTCCTCAAGGATCTACCAGGCTGGTAATAACATCGAATATGTAAATAATGCCTTTAAGGCTAAAACGACTCAGTAGACCGATTTGGTATTTCAATAAAAACAGACAACTCAATCTCAATACATGCCCACACAGGGGTCAAATACAAAATACTCCCGTAAAACGTGGAGAGAAATACTGCAGCGGAAATAAAATACAACTGAACCAATACAAAAATGTACGGGTCCTCATGTGATTAGTATCGATCATCTTTCATCATCCTTCGTGCCGACCCTGTGTTATGCTCCCAAACCTGAATGCAAAAACAGACATCCACCCCCCGAATACTCGGGGGTTAGCAAAACTCCACTGTTTTGCTAGTGCAAGAACAAAGTGCAAAATACGAGCCATACAATTCACATTTCCACGAATAACAATAACCAGGAATCCTCAAAGATCCAAACGTAAGAAAAAGTACTTCCCGAGGCAAGAGTTTAGGTAAAACATTCCAAAACTGAAAGATCACAAATCAAGGGAAGCCATTTATAAATAGTTTAAAATGCCATCGAGAGTTTTAATAGAAAACAATTTAGGATTACTGAATCCTTCTCTTTCCAACATCAACAGGGGTCACAGCCCAAAGGTTTTGTTTTTCGCAAATAAAACCAACAACAATACACAGTTTTAAAACTCACGTCACGTGTCCTCGACGGACATAAAATCAATACCAACTCGTGAAGTTTTACTCGTGAATCCAGGGCTCTCCCATTGGACTCCCTCCGTGGCCCCGCCGAACCCTCCCGAGGTGAGCAAATACATTCACCAAACATACACACCACTCATGAAGTTTTTACTCGTGAATCCAGGGCTCTTCCATTCGAGGCCCCGTCGAACCTACCCAAGGTGAGTAAAATACATTCACCACTCGTGAATCCAGGGCTCTCCCATTGGACGCCCTCCGTGGCCCCGTCAGACCCTCCCGAGGTGGGCGAAGCAATCATGCACAAATAACATATCACACCAAGGATATCCAAACAATTCACCCAGAGGCATCAAACACTTAGCAAAACACCACGTCAACCATAACGCCACCGAAAGAAGCAATATACGTACACACGCATTATCAAGTGCAACATCAACACCAAACATATCCAAAGGATTCACGTAGTCACTTACAACCCACACAATTTACAAAACACACGTGTTTTGAAAGTGAGCCTTTAACGAGGCTAGCCGAATCTTTTGAAAACTCATTTCAAACAAACAAACAAACATACCAAGACGATCACCAATCATCATATCCACAAAACAAGAAATGTATGGACAAGGTACTTGCCTCGAATAAGAACAACGTGGAGAATCGACCGAAGTAGGTTGGCACGAACCGACTACGAACCCGCCGACTCCACCGAATGCCAACTCGCGATAATAAACTACGAAGGACAATAACAACAATGAAAATGAATTCCATAGCACGACTTAAAGCCGTTGAATTCAAGGAACAAACGACGAAAGTTCACAGGTTTCCCCCAAAACGGTCAAGAACACGAATCGACCCGATAAAACATGAAAATAAACTTCCCAACCGAAATATGGATATTCAATCCATAAGATATGTTTAAAACATCATTTTACAACAATTGGTTCATCAAAAACGGATGGAAAACGAAATCAAGAACAAATCCGCCAAAAAGTTAACTCGAAGAAACTCAAGAAATATACCTTGATTCGACGAAGAACAATGGATTAAATGATGTTAAACACAAGAATACTAGTAAGATTAATCATACCCATCATGGATTAATCAACAATATGGAACGAATCGGACAAAAACGCAAAAACCCCAAAATTTCTCAAAATAGGGTTCTAGGAAATCTCACCTTGATTCGTTGGATCAAATGATGATATAGGATGATCAATCAATGATATGAACTCAAGAACTTCATGGATTTGTTGTTCAACAACATGGCTTCGCCTCCTACGAAGCTCCAGCCGTGGATCGAAAAGAAGAGAAATGAAAAACGAGTGAAAATGCGACTGCTCTGTCACATTTATACTGGTGCAGCCTAGCGTGCGCTAGGCTGCCGAGTTAGCGTCCGCTATCAGCCCGGGCCGCAATCCAGAGACTTCCTGGACTAGACTGCTCGGCCAGGTAGCATGTGCAGCCTTCCGTCCGTAGCGTTCGCTACCTGCCGATCGTAGCATGCGCAGTGTCCGACAGTAGCGTGCGCTACCTGCCGATCCACCCGAGTCCAGAACCTCACTGCCCCTACTGTCTCGGCCGACTAGCGCGCACAGCTAACCGGCCGTAGCGTGCGCTGCCTCCCGGCCATAGCGTGCGCTACCGGTTCCTGCCGCACCCGTCCGGACAGTGCCCACAACCGTCCGGCCAGTGCCCGCAATCGTCCGGCTAGTGCCCGACCACCAGGACTCGATGACTCGATTATCCGAAATCGCACGGAACGAACACGACAAAATGATCGTGGGCAACATCATCGACCCGAAATGAAATACCATGCAACAATTAGTCACACGCGGCCATGAAAAGGGTCAAGACAACAAATACGAATGCGGATACCCACAACTTTGGGTAAATTACAAAATGGCCCGAAACGCCCGAAGATCACGATGCGTGATCGAATAACCAAACCGAAGTTCACAACACGTCTAACAAAGTTAAACAGACTTACGGGAAACTCGAAACAGTAGTTCGAACGAGATTCGCAAGAATCGAACTCAAGTGCGGAAAAGTCGCTAAGAAGCACGGAACTCAACAAAACGACACCGAAATGAAATCGGATGTCAAAAAGTGTAGAATTTTCGGATGTCAACAAAACGGTCCCAATCGAGTCGTCAAAAAGGACTCTCGCCAAAAAAAAAAATTACCGGAAATCGAATTTTCGGATATTACACGAATCACAGATTCAATAAGTGTTTCATATACACGAAATGTATAAGCATCACAAGAATTCAATCATCATTATAACCAAGCAAGATAACTTGCCTCAATACGGAGATGAGAATAATCCTCCCTTGTCGAACGAACGGACGGTCCTCGACTAATATCGGTTACTCGAACAATCGACCTTGAATGAAATACATTTCACTCAATAACACATCCATATAATCATTGGTATCGAATTCAGTGGGAAAACACCCTAAATTCAATTTGAAATGTTCAACTACCTCAAGGTATCAAAATTCTATTCCAAGAACTCTACTTACCTCAATTCATTTTTTATGATCGGTTTACAAGATATTCTCAAATACTTGCATGATTCTTTATGAACAAGAATTTATCGAGAACATGTTAAACAATCATTTATGTTCGTTCATATCATCTTATATCGTTTAACTTTCCAAGAACATCACCAAAGATTAACAATAGCTTCCCAAGAATATTATCAACTTATTATGATGTTCAATATATTCCCAAGGCATTAATACGACCGGTTATCATGAACCTATAAGAGTTTAGTTGTCTTCAATAATATCTTTTATCATTTTACAAAGGCTTGGTTAAGCCAAAAATAGAAATGAAGTTGAAGTTTAGGTTCAAGATCAACACTCTAGTTTCTAACATTCATCAAGGTGTTCGAATACATTTTATGCCAACAATTCCATTAATTACACTTAACTATGATGAAACTAAGGATTATTATTGTCTTAATGATGTTAACAATCTAGCAGGAAGAGTTTGATTATATTAAACATGACCATTACCGTCAATACATCAACAACACCTCATTCCAAACCCTTAGTTACCATATTCATCAATAAGTATTAAAAAGCTTAACTACAAACATGTTTTACTTGATTAATTCAACATTAGGTGTAATATACAATATTACTAACATCATAACTATGAAAATGTAGAGTAGAATCGTACAACATACCTTCAGAAACGAAGAACAACCACCAAGAACACAAGAACACACACCAAGCTACAAGAACAACTCTAAACTTCCAATCAACAAGCTCCAATCCATGATGTAAAGCTCAAACACGAGTTGGAAGGGTGTAAAAACAGTCTAGTGAGGCAGAGGGACGATTGTTGGAGAGAAAAATCGGAGTTTGGACGTGCAAATGAAAGACACAAGCTGTCTTTTTATAAACTGCACAGCTCATTACGTACGTTATCGCATGAAGATAACGTACGTTAACCCCTTTGCGTACGCTACACCGAATAGTGTTACGTACGTAATCTACCTCTAGATGTTACTGTCTCAAAACACTAACATCATTACGTACGTTATGGGCCACAGCATTACGTACGTAATGTATGTCAACCTGGCTGCCTCGAAAATGCCATATATCCGGATCATGTCCGGCCCCCTACGCCGAAAGTGAGATCAGATAATATTCCAAGCATTACATACGTAACCAGCACTATATTACGTACGTAAATACAATGAAATATTGTATGTTAAGTTAAGCCTTAGCGCACTTTAAACACAGAAATTCTAGCCCAAAAATATAACAATCTACACAACGTCAAGAATTCAACCACAATGTGAATGATAGTCATAATCAAGTATATTCTGATATATATCCTGAAATAAACATTAACTGGATGTAACATGATTACAACGATACTCAAATTATCCGAACAATACAACAGTAGATAAGAAATTGCAGTCAGTTATTACACCTTAAGTCCGAATTCGAGATGAAAGACCTGGGGAGGACTCGATTTTGCTTCGGCTTAGAGCTTGAACATCGAGATAATGGTAAACTCATTCAACAATATGCCTACGTCCAAAAGATGCCCAGGTAATTTAGCATGGACAAGGCACATCCTCTCGCTAACCCCATGGTTGATCGAAGTCTGGAAATGAACAAGGATCCGTTTCATCCTAAAGAGGAGGATGAAGAGGTCCTTGGAGTAGAAACACCGTACTTGAGCGCAATTGGTGTGTTGTTGTATCTAGCTCAATGTAGTCGCCCAAGCATCGCATTCTCTGTAAATCTGTTAGCGAGATTCAGCTCCGCTCTGACTATAAGGCATTGGAATGGAATAAAACACCTATTTCAATACTTGAAAGGCTCTAATGATCTTGGACTGTTCTTTCCCTATGCAAGAGAGAGCGATATTCTGAAAGGAACTGTTGAGGTTAAGTCGATGCTTACCAACTGTTGATCTTCCTCTAATATTGCAGATAAGCATGGCAGCTTGACTACCAGTAGTGCTAATGCGAGCAAGCTTGTCCCCTATGAAGAAAAATACAACAATATGTTAGTTGGATTTGCTGATGTCGGTTATCTCTCTGACCCGCATAAAGAACATTCCCAAACTGGTTATGCGTTCACCATTGGGAATACAGCGATAACTTGACAATCTACCAAGCATACCCTGGTTGTTACTTCCTCGAACCATGCAGAGATAATTGTCTCACACGAATTCGTAAGGGAGTGCATTTGGCTTCGGTCAGTCATAGACCATATACGAGGAATTTGTGGATTAAAGTGCAACACCCCAAACTAGGCGGATATTATAGTGCCATGGACCCCCGACTGGGACCCACCAGACGAATAAAAATTAATGAATTAAATAATATCATTGTGGTACCGAACCACATTATATCATCAATTACTCCGATGAGAAGTTTCATTATAACACACCCAAGATAATACCGAATACATGTATATTTTATATGAAGATAAAATACACAACACTGAACGAAACGGAGTATCCAAATGGAAATCTGCAGCGGAAAATAAATGACAACAACATGAATGACTGAAAGGATCGGGCCCCCTACTAGTATCACTGGGACTCCTCGCCGTCAACGTTATATTCCCGTGCTTTTGCCTTGCCATGACTTGAAAATAAAATCCCCCAACGGGGTCAGTTACACAGAACAACAATCCTCAAGAGTTGAATAAACATAATCATATATGCTGTATAAACCACAAGTTCGATCAAAGTCTCAAAACGTTGAACACATGCGATCAAAAGTGAATCGGTCAGATTATAACCCAATCCTGTTGAAAACATACGCAATCAAACATGTTGTATGAATCAACTAATGGTACGGCTCAAAGGGTGGCGCCACACTATGCCCGGGATGTAAATGTGTCCGTGCACAAGCTACCATCGAGTATCGATCGAATACACGTGTGGTCTTGTACCTAATCAGTCTCACGAAGTGATCTTCTCGTGTGCACAGTCCAATGTGAGGCCAACAACCAACACATGACTTAATATGTGCCCGACATGAAAATCCTACACATACCAACCGGCACGCCAGTATGACCCGGAATGCCACGAGATAACAAAAGTGACATCGAAATCAATAATGACTCACCGAGATTAAATGACAATGAAATGAATGATAGCTCAATGAAATGATTGGAACCGTCGTTCCTCGTGACTGAAGTGATTAATTGACAAGTACAAGTCTCAATACGGTTAATACATTATGAATGAACTATAATTATGAATGAACAACAACGAAATGAATGAATATCCTTTTAACCGAGTAAGAATTAACTTACACAACGCCGATGAAGAATGTCCTTCCACGAACAACGTCCTAAATGAGATGTCGGTCGCTCGAACAACCTTGAATAACACAATTACCAATAATCCGGTTCAACACACGAATCAAACACGAGTATAACTAACTCAAAACGTCGATACGACTAAACCAAGTTCATTGGGGCATTATATCAAACACGTTGTGGCCAAACTCCGGTTGTTTACAACCAAACCTCAATAATACCAATATCAAATCCCCAAGAAGTGTTTCAAACCAACAAAACATCTTCAATACGATCAATAATCCAATATGAATATCCAAATTCGTGATTTCAACAACAATTAATCGAAAACACCCAAATCCAACTCAATATTCAAAGTGTTCTTGAATAACCTTTCAATAATCCGATGAATATTCATACATACTCATAATCATATGTATATCTTTTCATACAACATGATTATAATGTCCAAAACATCATATCTCAACACAAATCGAAATCCAAGAGGTTTGAGAATATTACCTTTCAAGATCCAAACACTTTGATTCGATGAACACGCGTTAGATCGACGATCCGAGCTTCACAACCGAATGAAAATAATAAAAAATCGAGTATTCAAGTGATTGATGATGAAAATTTCTCCCACAAACCCTCTCTCTCGGAAGTAGGATGAAGAAATGAGTTTTTCTTCTAAAAAAAACGAAATTATAGTGCAGCCTGCACTGTGTGCCGCGGCCCGGCCGAGTGTGCCGCGGCACAGGGCCAAAATCGCCCCGGTGATCGGGCAGCAGTGCCGCGGCCCTGAGTGTGCCGCAGAATGACTGGCAAGGTGCCGCGGCCCCCGGGCAGAGCCGCGGCCCCAGATAGCCGGTCGGCCAAGACTGCAAACATGTGTGTGCCGCGGCGCACACTCTCTTGTGCCGCGGCCCACATCCCTTGGATCCTAAAATGATGAAAAATGACCCAGGAAGAGAATAAAAGCAATAGGAATCAATATTTGGGAAACAATAACACGAAATGGAAGTGCGGAAACCCCAAAACGGTGGTTCCAAGCAATGATTACAAGGGTTCGCCCAACAAAAACACAATTTGAACAATGAGGAGATTTGAAATGACATGAACTCCAACGTCAACATCGACTAATGAATCAATTACAACAATCAAGATAATACTCTTGTCTCGATTCCCAAGCAAGGTTGAAATAATGGACAACATCGATACACGACTCGAAGTTATTCCGAACGGTGAACACGGATGAATGAATCTGGATGATGAATGATTATTAACAAGTGAAAAATTACATAGTGACAATTACTGAATTACAACCGGGTATTACATACTCCCCCCTTAAAAAGAGTTTCGTTCTCGAAACTAAGGTTCAAACAACTCGGGATAACTCTCTCGCATAATATCCTCGGTTTCCCAAGTAGCCTCTTCGACTCCGTGTCTAGACCACTGAATTTTAACCAAAGGAATCGCCTTATTACTCAACTGTTGATTCGCTGCTCTAAGACTCGTATGGGATGCTCCTCATACGAATGATCATTTGCGATCTCGATTTCGTAGAACTGAAGTATGTGACTCGGGTCGGCAATATACTTCCGTAACTGAGATACGTGAAACACATTATGAATTCGGTTCAACGCCGGAAGTAAGGCCAATCGATAAGCTAGTTCGCCTACTTGATCCAAAATCTCAAACTGTCCAATGAATCTCGGACTCAACTTTCCCCGCTTCCCGAAATGGAAAATACCTCGACTCGGAGATACCTTGACCAACACGTGGTCACCTGTCTCGAACTCTAATGGTCGGCGACGATTATCTGCATAGGATTTCTGTCGACTCTGAGCGGTCAACAAACGACTCTTGATCAAAGCTACCTCCTCACGGGCGGCTATAAGCATATCGGGCTCGGTGCCGATTGATTCTGATAAGTCATCCCAACACAAAGGAGATCGACAACAACGACCGTACAAGGCCTCGTAAGGTGCCATCTTAATCGAAGCATGCCAACTATTATTATACGTGAACTCGATCAATGGTAGTTGGGCTTCCCAATCGTCTTTCCAATCGAGGACGCATGCTCTCAACATGTCCTCTAATGTCTGAATAGTCCTCTCTGATTGTCCGTCGGACTGAGGATGAAAAGCTGTGCTGAAATTAAGTTGAGTTCCCATGGAATGATGAACTGATTTCCAAAAATGAGACACGAATCGCCTGATACGATCAGAAACAATACTCTTAGGAGTACCGTGCAATCTCACTATTTCTTTGATGAACAACTGGGCAAGTCTCTAGGGACCCCAAGTATCCTTAATCTCGAGAAAATGAGCTGACTTAAACAAACGGTCCATAATTACCCAGATTGAGTTCATGCCACGACGACTCGTCGGCAAACTCGTGATGAAGTCCATGGAAATATCTTCCCACTTCCACTCTGGTATAGGGAGCGGTTTCAGCATACCTGTCGGTCGCTGATGTTCTATCTTGACTTGGTGACAGGTCAAACATCTCGAAACAAATTCCGCAACTTCTCGCTTCATATTACTCCACCAGTAATTTTGTTTCAAGTCTTGGTACATCTTGCTAGACCCCAGATGGATGGAGTAAGGGGTAGCATGAGCTTCTCTCAAAATCGAGTTTTTCAACTCGTCATTCGCCGGTACACCTAACCGATTCTTGAATCGCAATAGTCCATACTCGTGGACCACAAGTTCAGGGGCTTCCCCTGAGCCACATCCTCACGGATGCGCAACAATGATGGGTCTGAACTCTGATTCGCTCTGATTGCCTCCTCAAGTGGCGATGAAATCTCTAACATGTAAAGTTGCCCTTGCACTCGCTGAAGCCATACCTTAATATCGGGTCTAAGAAATTCCTGCTGAAACTCCTTCTGGACTGTCAAACGAGCAAGCATTTGCTCCTGGACTAACTTACGATTCAAGACATTGGCAACCACGTTTGCCTTACCCGGGTGGTACAGGATCTCGATATCATAATTTTTGATTCGTTTCAACCACCGCTTCTGTCGCATATTTAACTCCTTCTGAGTAAATATATACTTCAAACTCTTATGATCAGTGAATATCCTACAGGTGACGCCATAAAGGTAATGACGCCAAATCTTCAATGCGTAAAGCACGGCTGCTAGCTCCAGGTCATGGGTCGGATAATTAACCTCGTAAGGTCTCAATTTCCGTGAAGCATAGGCAATAACCTTCCCATTCTGCATGAGTACACATCCGAGACCCTGTCCGGACACATCACCATAAACCACAAATCCTTCCGTCCCTTGCGGTAACGAAAGGATAGGTGCTGAAATTAACCGGCTCTTAAGTTCCTCAAAACTCTGCTGACACGTATCGGACCACGTGTATTTCTTATCCTTTCGCAAAAGGTTTGTCAATTGTTGAGCAATCATAGAAAATTCTTCCACAAACCGCCGATAATAACCGACTAATGCGAGAAAGCTACTGATTTCGTTAACATTCTTCGGAGGTAGCCAATCTCGGATAGCCTCCGTCTTCTGTGGATCAACACGCACTCCGTCTGATGAAATTACATGCCCGAGAAACGTCGCTTCGGACAGCCAGAATTCACATATGGAAAACTTTCCATAAAGTTGCTCTCGTCTCAACACGTCGAGAACCTAATGAAGGTGAAGCTCGTGCTCCTCCCAGTCACGAGAATAAATTAAAATGTCATCAATGAAGACAACCACAAACTGATCCAAAAGGTCGATGAAATCCCGATTCATTGATTCCATGAATACCGCAGATGCATTAGATAACTCAAACGACATTATCACGAACTCATAATGACCATAGCGTGTTCGAAACGCTGTCCTCGCGATATCCGACTCTCGAATCCGCAACTGATGATATCCGGATCATAAGTCGATCTTGGAAAATAATGAAGCTCCCTGAAGTTGATCCAAAAGATCATCGATACGGGGTAGGGGATATTTATTCTTGATCGTCACCCTGTTCAACTCCCGATAATTAATATACACACGAAACGAACCATCCTTCTTCTTGACAACAACACTGGTGCTCCCCACGGGGACGCACTCGGTCGGATATAACCCTTCTCGGTCAAATCCTTTAATTGATTCTTAAATTCCTGTATTTCGGTCGGGGCCATCCGGTACGGTTCCTTCGATAATGGGGACGTACGAGGATCTAACTCTATCGGGAATTCCATATCCCTCGGTAGAGGTAAAACAGGTAGCTCGTCTGGGAGTACATCGTCAAACGATAACAATGATACCACGAATGGTTGAACACCTCGATTGCCTTAGAACGGCCAATCGATGGAAATGATATAATGAATGATTGAATACCTCGACTGCCTTAGTACGGCCAATCCATGACAATGATACAATGAATGATTGAACACCTCGATTGCCTTAGAACGGCCAATCGACGACAATGATATAAGGAATGATGGAACATCTCGATCGTCTTAGAATGGTCAATCGATGACAATGATATATAATGAATGATTGAACATCCCTGGTTGAGTAATTTACTGCTTTCATCATATTAATGATTCTTCCGGAACAACGGGGATCACCTCCCTGAAATACACACTCGACTCCAACGACGGAAATGATAGGGACCATACGCTTACGAACATTGAGAATGGTGTCATGACGATCCATCCCACTAATACCCAATATTACATCGTCCTTAGGTAAATCCACCACGATTAGGTCCACCAACCACTCGTGGTCATTAAGCTTAATTCGGTCAGTTCTTAACCTCATGATTTCCGGAAATTCTTCTACCGTCAGGTAGACCAATGATATAAGGTCAACAATTATTAAGACTGTCTAAGTGAAGTCTATTCAAACATGATTCGGAAATGAATGAATGCGGTGCACCGGTATCAAAAAGGGTACACACAGGTTTAGATAAAATTACGAGTATATCTGGGATCGTTCGGGCCTCCGGATCATCAGTCCTCTTCATCTCGTGAATCCGGGACTTGCCGGCCCCCGAACCAGACGTTCCCGTCTGATAAATATGAGCTTCGCCTTTATTCGCTTCCGTCGTCTTAAACGTTGCTGACATAGCAGTCTGATTCTGAATCGCTGATTGCTTCGGGGCCTGAGATGCTACCGGAGTCGGCTTGGAGTCCCTTCGGCAAAAACGGGCCCTATGCCCCGCAATTCCACAGTTATGGCATATGACAGTCTGCCTCGGACACTTAGTACTGAAATGACCCTGTTCTTCACAGTTGAAACAGGTGATGGCCGAACTGGCCGCTCGGGACTGAGATTCCGCGGGTTTAGGCGTCATAGGAGGTCGCTCGGAAAAAGTAGAGCCCACATGAGGTTTCTTGAAAGTGGCCTGACTGCCGTCAGACTGATTACGATTTGTTGATTTCTTGCTAACAGGTGAAGGTTGTTGCTCAGCAATTTCCTTAGCAGCAGGCTCATACGGGAGAGTTCTCTCAATTAAATCGGCCAGAGTGGCGCAATGATGATTAAGCAATTGCATATGGGTCATCATGACCTGCATAAAAGTGAGTGGATCAACTCGAACATCTTCCGATCGAGCGGAGTCCTGGGTATGGTTTCCCGACAGTGAGCGATTATTCCCCGGGTTTCGGCCTGCACCGCGACCTCTCCCCGTGCATCCCCTGATAGCTCTCTCCATACTGAAGTAGGAAGGTTGCAGGATAATCATAGATCTCGTATGAGTACCACATTATAATTCACGTCATGAAATGATGAAAATGAGCATACGCGCTCTAACACAGTGATTACATGAATGATTAACTGAGGTGACATGGTTATTTGATGATATTCTTGAAATGATTGTCTTGAACAAGTTAACAAGATTAATGATATGATCTTCAAGATCAATAACTGAGTAATGAAATGAACTGAGTGATTATTGAGTTAACGTGATCAACATGATCAAAATGAAAATGATGTTAGAAGATTGTTAATTGATGAATTATGAATGAATGATTATTGCCAGAAATTATACCATGGCGTTAGAAGTCTTACAGTTCTTTCGGTCTGATGGGCTCGGCATTTGCACAGGTCACACATGACGCGCAAGTCCAATGATACTAGTCTGATGACGATGATTTCAAATGAGACATGACTCGGAAGGTAGTATTCAAAACCACGCTCCGATACCAACTCAGTAACACCCCAAACTAGGCCGATATTACAGTGCCGTGGACCCCCGACTGGGACCCACCAGGCGAATGAAAATTAATGAATTAAATAAAATAATTGTGGTACCGAACAACATTATATCATCAATTACTCTGATGAGGAGTTTCATTATAACACACCCAAGCTAATACCGAATACATGTATATTTTATATGAAGAAAAAATACACAACACTGAACAAAATGGAGTATCCAAATGGAAATCTGCAGCGGAAAATAAATGACAACAACATGAATGACTGAAAGGATCGGGGGGCCCTACTAGTATCACTGGGACTCCTCGCCATCAACGTTATATTCCCGTGCTTTTGCCTTGCCATGACCTGAAAACAAAATCCCAACGGCCGGCCATACGTAACAACAATCCTCAAGAGTTGAATAAACATAATCATATATGCTGTATAAACCACAAGTTCAATCAAAGTCTCAAAACGTCGAACACATGCGATCAAAAGTGAATCGGTCAGATTATAACCCAATCCTGTTGAAAACATACGCAATCAAACATGTTGTATGAATCAACTAACGGTACGGCTCAAAGGGTGGCGCCACACTACGCCCGGGATGGAAATGTGTCCGTGCACAAGCCACCATCGAGTATCGATCGAATACACGTGTGGTCTTGTACCTAATCAGTCTCACGAAGTGATCTTCTCGTGTGCACAGTCCAATTTGAGGCCAACAACCAACACACGACTTAATATGTGGCCGACATGAAAATCCTATACATACCAACCGGCACGCCAGTCTGACCCGGAATGCCACAAGATAACAAAAGTGACATCGAAATCAATAATGACTCACCGAGATGAAATGACAGTGAAATGAATGATAGCTCAATGAAATGATTGGAACCGTCGTTCCTCGTGACTGAAGTGATTAATTGACAAGTACAAGTCTCAATACGGTTAATACATTATGAATGAACAACAACGAAAGGAATGAATATCCTTTTAACCGAGTAAGAATTAACTTACATAACGCCGATGAAGAATGTCCTTCCACGAACGTCCTAAATGAGATGTCGGTCGCTCGAACAACCTTGAATAACACAATTACCAATAATCCGGTTCAACACACGAATCAAACACGAGTATAACTAACTCAAAATGTCGATACGACTAAACCAAGTTCATTGGGGCATTATATCGAACACGTTGTGGCCAAACTTCGGTTGTTTACAACCAAACCTCAATAATACCAATATCAAATCCCGAAAAAGTGTTTCAAACCAACAAAACATCTTCAATACGATCAATAATCCAATATGAATTCGTGATTTCAACAACAATTAATCGAAAACCCCCAAATCCAACTCAATATTCAAAGTGTTCTTGAATAACCTTTCAATAATCCGATGAAAATTCATACACATGTATATCTCTTCATACAACATGATTATAACGTCCAAAACATCATATCTCAACACAAATTGAAATCCAAGAGGTTTGAGAATATTACCTTTGAAGATCCAAACACTTTGATTCGATGAACACGCATTAGATCGACGATCCGAGCTTCACAACCGAATGAAAATGATGAAAAATCGAGTATTCAAGTGATTGATGATGAAAATTTCTCCCACAAACCCTCTCTCTCGGAAGTAGGATGAAGAAATGAGTTTTTCTTCTTAAAAAAACGAAATTATAGTGTAGTCTGCACTGTGTGCCGCGGCCCGGCCACTGTGTGCCGCGGCCCGACCCGGCGGACCTGGAAACCCGGACCCGTGGTATACACGGGTGGGGTCCGGGTCTTACATTTTCAGACCCGTCGACCCGGCAGTGAAATAAAAAAAATTGAAAATTTTCAAAAAAAAATTATCGTATTCATGTTGTTTTCTTGATTAGTGCTGTTTTATCTCCCGATTTGAATTTAACTCAAGTACAACAATTACTTGAAATTTATTATAATATTCTTAAAAATTTGGGTTTTCCTAATATTGTGGATAGTGTTGAAAGTCAAACTTTGTTTGAAAATATTCCTGATGTTGAACAAGTAAAAATTGATTTAAAAAATAGTTGTGAAACTGTTTTTGCTGAATATTTAGCTAAATATGGAGATAGGATTCAAATTCAAAAAACAAGAACTAGGACTACAAATACATTTAACATGCAATTCGAGAGAACTCCGACTAACTCATTCCAACAACTCTATAATATAGCAAGAAATAGGGAGTAGTAATAGAGGTGCCCAGAAAAACCCAGACCTGGCGGGTCGACCCGTCGATCCGGACCCGTGGTATACACGGGTTGGGTCCGGGTCTTACATTTTCAGACCCGTCGACCCGTCGGGTCGACCCGACGGTGAATTAAAAAAAAATTAAAATTTGAAAATTTTGGCTGTTGGACCCGCTGGGTCTAACGGCCAGATTTTTCAAAATTTCGAATTTTTTTATCGTATTCATGATGTTTTCTTGATTAGTGCTGTTTTATGTCCCGATTTGAATTTAGCTCAAGTACAACAATTACTTGAAATTTATTATAATATTGTTAAAATTTTGGTTTTCCTAATATTGTGGATAGTGTTGAAAGTCAAACTTTGTTTGAAAATATTCCTGATGTAACAAATAAAAATTGATTTAAAAAATAGTTGTGAAACTGTTTTTGCTGAATATTTAGCTAAATATGGAGATAGGATTCAAACTCAAAAAAACAAGAACTAAAACTACAAATACATTTAACATGGATTCGAGAGAACTCCCACTAACCCATTTCAACAACTCTATAACATAGCAAGAAATAGGGGGTAGTAACGTCGGTCAAAGAAATGACCTTAATCGATATTATACAACTAGTTTTGTGCCAGAGGATGACAATGCAGGTACATTTGATCTGTTGGATTGGTGGAAGAGAAGGGGAACCGAATTTCCCATACTTTCCATTACAGCACAAGAAATTCTTGCAGTGCCCGCATCCACAGTCCCCGTTGAGAGTGCTTTTAGTTAAGGAGGCTATATGTTGGACGAGCGGAGATCCCGAATGATGCCAAAAAATCTCGAGGCTCAAATGATGCTTAAAGACACAACAAAAGCCGAGTTACGAGATCAAGAAAATAAGTGGGATGACCTATTAGCGGACCAAGACGCCTATCAAGAAGGCACTACTGAAGGAGAGTCTAGTCAAATGAGTCAGACCAACGATCAAGAAGACGACGACATCGACTTCGACTAAAGGTAAGTAAGGTAAGTCAGGTAAATAAAAAGAACTATGTAGGGCTTTGATTCCTCGTGAGGATACGTATGCAATTTAATTTTAAATGAAAACTTAAAATTAAATACAAACCCGTTTTTTTCTTAATTAAAAGAACTCTGTAGAGCTTTGATTCCTCACGATGATATGTAGGCAATTTAATTTTAAGTGAAAACTTAAAATTAAATACAACTCATTTTTTCAATGATTTCCTTGTTCATTGTAGTTATTTTTTCGTGTATAAAATGACAATAAATAAAATTTTATAAAAACTTTAAAAAAATCATGGGTCGGACCCGTGACCCAACGGGTCGGACCTAGACTCGGACCCGTGGCCGACCTATGAACCCGCCAACCTGTACATTTCATATGTACGGGTGGGGCCCGGGTCCTGGCCGGCCGACCCATCGACCCGACGGGTCCGACTCGAACCCGGACCCGGCGGTGGGCACCTCTACTTTTTCCTCACGTCTTTATTTTTTTCACGGGGTTTTGTTTGACTCTGGAAAGGTTTTTTTACCAAGGCAACATCTTATGCACCATGATTGTATTAGTGCTCGACACAGGGGAGTGTTCTGGGATACCATTCCCTTGTTAGTGTCTTGCCTAATACTGATTGTAAAAAGATACATAGATGGAATGTTTTAGATCCTTCTAGAGGTAGTAGAATCTCATTAGGTGTCTTACCTTAACTAGGAATCCTATGTATAGAAGGACTCTTCTTGTAATGTCTTATATAAAAGCCCTCTATCAGTGTTATGAATACAATTGATTGATTCATCTTTACAGTTTTCTTACTTTCTCCTGAAACAATATTAATATTGTTGATAATTATAAGATAATGATAATAACAATAATTGAATTTAAAATAATAATCGTAAATAGTGATAAAGCTAATAGTAGTAATAATAATATAGTAACAGGATTTATAAGTACAATGGAAATTATATACTTTGGACTAATTAATAATTTTGAATAAAGTTTAAATATATGAATCGGGCATTGAACTGACGAGATGCAAATATTAACTTGAACCGAAAAATAAAAATAAGAATAGATTTGTGATAGAATTATTGAGCAATATTTTTAATATCTTGGAAGTTATTTTCTATCAATCTACAATAAAGTAAATTCAAAATTTTGGTCTGTTACACACCATACTTTGTTGTGCTGCCCTGCTACGGCAATCTTTCAGAGTTGACTATGTTCGTTCTGAAATTCTAGCTCCAAATTCAAAAAGAAATCTTATATATAATATATTATATATAATGTATTTTTCATTTATCACCTTTTTCTTCAGTAGGTGTATGGGATGATTCTCATCCTGCCCAAGCCGGTTTCAGTTGCCTATGGGAACTCCACCTGCCGGGCCCTTAACATCCTCGTCATGGCCCAAGTCCATTAGGTCATTCCCCAAATTGATTGCAACAAACTAGGCTTGGATGTGCTCGTCCTATACGGGGTAGACAGCGTTCGGAATACCCATGCAAGACTAAAACCAAACCAAACCAAACCAAACATACTCAGTATATCCCGCTCAGAGCAGGTTTGGGGAGGGTAAGATGTCTGTGACTACGCCCTATTTATTACGGTAGGGAAATTTGTTTAGTGAAGACCACTTCAACAGTGCGCGTGAGAATCTTATGTGATAAATACAAAGGAAAACATATGATTCGAAAATGCTCGAGATAATACCTGAGCCCATGGCTTGATCCACATGAGAAATACCCATGCAAGACTCTCATTTATAAATTGGCACAGCATATGACGTGCTGAGTACCTAATAGGGGTAAAGAACGTCCTAAAGATTCAACACATGCACCAACCACATAGTAAACATCGTATATCTTCTTGTGACAATACTGTGGTTAAGTTCACCCTGGTCGGATCTAGTTGAGCCGAAAAAAATCGGATACTATTTCCATTCTGATTGTCCATCATCTTATTTGTATTTCCATATATTTCACGAGTAAATATCTACTTTGTTCGAAACCAAAGTGGCATCAACAAAGATAAATTACGAAAACTACGTATAAAGTTTAACTAATCATAGCATGTTTCGCAAACATCTTTGAAGATATTACAAATACCCAGCCAATCAGGTATCACGTCAATGTTGAGAGTTCGGAGATTTTTTAACCAAGTGTTTCAAGTTTGAAGTCTGTGTGGACAATCTAACTACAAAGACGTATCCTCGCCTTTCTCACGAGCAATTGACGCAGAGAGAATTCCTAAATCACGATTCGAGAATGTCAATGCAGTTTCACACTCGGAAATTATTCTCATAACTGAAGATGGCTCGCCGGCTACTGTTTCAAAAGATCTAATGGCTACTGCTGTATGCGAATCCCGAAGGTTCTTCAAGTTTCCTAGAAACTGTCAGGACAAGAGAGAGGGAAAAATGACTTGACATCCTTCTTCAGATCTTAAATTTTTACCAAACATGAATTAGACAAGAAATCACAGCTAGTGTATGAGAATGAATTAACACTGACTTACCTTCAAAAGCATCTTATATGCTTCCAACAATCTATTTGCAGCTGGCCCAAAACCATGAAGCTGTGGAACCTCCATCATATGAGTCCAGGGACGTACTTCCTGCACACAGCTGAGTAGTCAGAAACGAGATTTATGGATAATATTAACTGTGCGCGCAGAACTAAACAGAATTATAATGCAAATTTGCTAAAATTACATCCAAGATAAACTTATGGCAAAATGTTTGTATCCATGCATAGTTTCAGGGTTGTTTCGGTAGATATAAAGGCCATGTACCATACATTAAAATTATGCCATTTCTATAACACTGTAAAAATAAAATAAAATATATAATATTTATGATTTTTAAAATACAAAAATAGCCAATTAAATTACAGAAAAATACAATATCAAAATTCACTTTTATAGTGATGTTCGCCTTACATATTTCGTCACAAAATATCCGTAAAATTATTGCAATCTACTTCTTCAAAATATATAAGTCTATAACTAGTTAAAGTACGACATAATCACTTGGAAAGTGACATTCGCGTTGCATATTTTGACGCAAATCATCCACCAAGTTGTTGATATCAATTTCTTCCAAGTTATCCTGAGTTGCAATTAAAGCCAATATATTTAGCCTATCTTGCAACATAGGTGACCGCAAATAATGTTTCGGCAAATGCCAAAATCATCTTTGAAAAGCTTGTTCTGCATGAGTGAACGGAAGAACACTAATAGATTTAGGGTTCAGAGTTTCGGAAAACAAGCGAATTTGAAAAAGAAAAAAACAAGTTATCCTAAGTTGCAATTAGAGCCAACACATTTAGCCCATCTTGCAACATAGGTGACCGCAAATAATGTTTCGACAAATTCATCTTTGAAAAGCTTGTTCTGCATGAGTGAAGGGAAGAACACTAATAGATTTAGGGTCCAGAGTTTCATAAAAAAAAAAGCGAATTTGAAAAAAAATAAAAGTAAATTATATATATAAAGGAAGTTCTAAGGTACCCACATAGGTACCACCGGCGTGTATATTTACCATTGAATTTGTGATGAAAATCATTTGCTACAAATCTAATGGTGAATATACATGCAGGTATGATACCCGTGTGGGCACCTTGGAATTTCCAATATAAATGCCACCCCACAAGTGAGGCCTGGTGTTGTCGCTCACTTTCGACATGCTCAGATCCAACCTTGTACAGTTTATTGTAACATGAATGTCTATACAATACACAGTTTTCTAAACTTTCAGAAAACCTATAGATAAAAGCACTTCGGACTTGGGATCGAAAGTACACGAGTGATGAGCATGGAGACAAGAATAAGGTATTGCCCGTACCTGATTAAATCCCTCTTAATGAGTTAAAAACTCTTCACTCCAAATTAGGAACAGTCATGTTTAGGATTAGTAATCTTTTTGTTATTTTTAGTTTAACGATACGCCCTCCGGTCCTTATTATAAGTCCCATTGTTCAAATATATTTACAAAAAGAACCTTCATTGTAGCTCCCAAAAAAAAGAAAGAGAATATGATGGTTCAAATTCCAACATATACTTTATACTCTCTATCTGTTTCCATGAATACTCTCTTTATATATTTATATTCAGGGACAAAATAGAAAATAAATTTTTTTAAAACACCTTTTTATACCTTTAACTAACTTCTCTCGGTAATGATGTGTTCAAGGTTGTTAAGTCGACAAGTCGACAAGTCGAGCCCGAGTACCGTGGAATTGACTAGTCGACAAGTCGCCAGACTAGTCGTAAAAAGTCGTAAATAGTCGACAATATCCTATTTAGAGTAATTATAATATATAATATAGGTAAACATACTTCAATATCACAATTCAAATAAAAACTAATAGATAATAAGTTCAAGTACCCAAAGTCATACATCTATAAGCAAATAAAAACATAATTAAATAGTCAAATCGACTAAACAAACACAATCATGCATCAAATTAATCCATCTCGAAATCATCTCCATCCCCCTCTCCATCTCCTCCTTGAGTATTTTCCTCGGGTGGTATACCATAGTCATCTTCCACTTCGTCCTCATCATCGAAATCTTCATCTTCATCTTCCCCTTCCTCATCAATAGGATCTTGTTCTTGTGTCGAACTAGTGTTGCGTCGAGTATAGGTAAGAATGGAGGTGGAACCGCCTCTAGCTCTCCTTGGAAGATTGCGTCCCTCAAGTGATTCGGATGCACCCGAAGCTATATTCACTGCTTCCCAAAACCTTTGCTCAATGCCGGTCCACTCATTAGTCCACTCCAAGTCTTCGAGTACAAGTGGATCAAATTTCTTTCCTAGCTCACGTCTCTTCTTGAATCTTGAATCTATCTTCCGGTTGTATTGGATATACACCAAGTCATTCAAACGTTGATGTTCAAACCTATTCCTCTTCTTCGTATGTATCTAAATTGATGAAATTTAATTAGGCCAACAATAGTTGCAAATTGACAATAATTGCTTGAAAAAGAGTAGGCACTTAGTCACTTACGAACTCAAATGTACTCCAATTGCGTTCACAACCGGAAGATGAGGCACACAAACCAACAATACGCTTCGCAAATGATTGAAGCTCATGTGCACGGCCTCCATATGCATCCCACCAATCAACTAACATAAAAACAAGAATAACACAAACTAAGCATTTTTTATTTTGCCAAGTAACTAATTACTATATGAAATTCACAAAGTTTTGGAATGAACTTACGAGGACTTTTTATCTTTCTATGCTCAATTGCCATCTCTCTTGCAAAGCCTTCTCGACTATTTTTGTAGGCATCGGCAGAATTGCTTATTTTGTTCCTTGTATCCCTATCCTTGACCATCTTCTCAAGCACATCATTGAAGTCTTCTCTTATTCGGGAGGCATAGGCAGGATCCTTATCAAGAAGATCAAAATACTTCCCTGGATTAAGAAACAAAGCAGCCCCGTGTAATGGTTTTCCCATTTGACCATTCCAACGATCCTCAATGATCTTCAATAGTTTATTCCGGATTGCAATTTTTCTACCTCCAAATTTCTTCTTAACTTCATCTTTTGCATAATCAATAGAAGCTGCAATCTCTGCCAAAGCAGGCCTTTCATCACCATCAGCAATGCGCAACACTTGAAGAAGTGGCAGTGTTGCATCTACACAATCATTCACACTACTCCAAAAGATCAAGAGAGAACAGTGTCACAAACTTTGCTTCCTTTTCTGATTTTGATAATTTTGACTTGGTCAATCGAACCACAAAACAAGTAACGTAATGGTTCTTGATTTTGTTGCAAACTATCCAATGTAAGAAAAGCAGTGGCAAACCTCGTAGCTCCGGTCCTGACTAGGTCCCTCCCATTAGTTTTCTCCTTCATAGCATCAAGAACACGCCCGTGCCTATAGATGAATGTAGTGCATCTTCTTGCCTGGTTGATTGCCTTCTTAAAGGCAGGAATTTTGCCAATGTCCTCTAACATCAAATCAACACAATGACAAGAACAAGGAGTCCAAAACAAGGTTGGCATCCTGATCTCCAAAATCTGACCAGCTAGCTTGTAATTTGCCCCATTGTCGGTCACAACCTGCACAACATTTTTCTCACCAATTTCCTTTATCTTGCTTTCAAGCAAGTTAGCCAACATTTGTGCATCATGTGATTCGCTTGACGCATTGACCGAACCCAAGAAGAAAGTACCTTCAGGACTACTAGCAAGGAAGTTTATGAGACTCCTTCCTCGTCTATCCGTCCACCCATCACACATAAGAGTGCAACCATACCTCTTCCAAGCCTTTTCATGCTTCTCCTTCAATTTTTCAGTCTCCTCTTTTGCTTTATTAAGTAATGGCACCCTCAATTCATGATATGAAGGAGGCTTTAAACCCGGTCCATATCGGCCAATGGACTCAACCATCACCTCATAACTCCTAGAGTGTGCAGCATTGAAAGGAATACCATTTTCATAGAAAAAGTTTGCAATGTGCATATGAACTTTTTCCTTCTCTTCCGGAGTTCTCAAGCGATTTTCCAGTCGTCTGACTTGCTCCCTTAGCGTGCCTCTGTTCAACAACTTGTTCCGGGCTTCTCATGTACTTCATCAAGCAGATTTAGTACTAGTCCGGCATTTTGAAATTAAAAGGTCAAGGCACACTTGCCTTTTGTGCCAGCACAAGAGTTTGAGCTTTGCATTGTATTAGAAGCTGCTGTGGAAGGTATCTCTTCAACATCATCATCGTTGTTCTCTTCTTCAATCTGCACATTTTTTCTACTCTTCTTCTTATTTTGCACATGCTCATTTCTTTGGCAATTTCTTTGGTAGTTTTGGGACATTTACAAATATCCGGATATCCCCTAATCAGGTGTTGTTTAAACCGATTAATTCCTCCATGATTTTGATTCCCGCAAAGAATACATTTAACATCTTTATTGCCTTCGGGGTTAGGATAATATGCATACTTCCATCCCGGATCGTTTGATCGACTAGCTTTTCTTTTAGGATCTTTAGCTAACTCTCTCCGAGAACTTTCGGTTTCAATATTTTCATTCTACATTGCTTATTTTCTGCACAAAAACAAGCTATAATCAGTGAATACTGAATATGCAGGCTAGGGGCCGGATGCGGTGCGAATGCAAAAAATGAAAAAAAAGCGAGCGTAATGCAAAATTAATCAAGTGCGTAATGCAAAAAGAAAAAAAAAGCGAGCGTAATGCAAAAATAAAGCTGCAGAATGCCAAAAAAAGCGTAATGCAAAAAAATAAATCAGAACATTTTTTTGATTTTAAAGAAATAAAAAAGCGAGCGAGAATGCGAAAATTAATTACAAAAATAAAACCGAAAATTAATTTTTAAAAATTAAACAAAAATTACTTTTAAGAAATAAAACAGAAAAAATTGAAAAATAAAAATAAAAATGTATGTAATATTATATTATACACTCAGTAAAGAAAAAAGAAAAAGAAAACGAGAAGAAAAGATGGGAGAGAGTCGGAAGACGTGAGAGGAGAGAAGACTTACCGAAGGAGATGAAGCCGTTGAAGTCGCCGGAGGAGATGAAGTCGCCGGAGGAGATAGTCGTGGCCCGTCGCGCCGCTGTCGGCTGAGATGAGATGAGTCGCGGTCTGGAGAAAAGTCGCGAATTGTCGGGTGAGGAGGAGAAAAGTCGCGCAGCTGGTAGGTTAAGTAATTTTTTTTTTTAATTAATGGAAGGTCGCGGATTGCGGGTCCGGGCGGGTCGGCCCGGGGTATAACCCACGGACGACTTATACAACAGTCGGGCGTCGACTATTTCAGCCAGGTCGACTTCTCGACTAGTCGGCGACTGGTCGTCGACGTGACAACCTTGGATGTGTTAGTTAAAAGGACTTATAATCTGGACCAGTTGGTCTATCATTTTAGCCAAAGTTTCACAAAGAATCACATGATTGAGAACACTGTTGTTACGGCGCTCGACTAGTCGCGACTAGTCGACCAGGCGATGGAGGATGGTCGCCGTGCCACTCCGACTCGCCGTGTGTGAAAATGTCGCCCGACTTAGACGACATGGGTCGCCTGGTCCGACTTGGGTCGACTGGGCGACGACTCGGGTCCGACTTGGACCCGCAGAATAGTATTTTTTTTTAGCGCAGGGCAGAATACTTAAAAAGAAAAAAAATGTCAACTCTCACAAGTCACAACCCTAATTGCAAAACGAGCCGACTGAAGAAACCTGAAATTTCCACTTGGTCCGTCGCCCGAGTCGATCACGCCCGCCGCCGTACGCCGATTTGCCGCGCCGCTAATAAACAGGTACATTTTCTTCTTCTTCCTAATTTGCCGCGCCGATTTGCTGTACCCTTCTTCTTCCTATTTCTATTGATATTATATATATATATATATATATATATATCACTGTTTTAAATAGTGTTTCGTAGCGTAGGCTATAGCGAGCTATAGCGTAAAAATTGATTGTAGCGCTACGTAGTGCATCCAAAATAGCGTTTTGGACAAATAACGTAGGCTTTTTGATGACGTGGCACGTTTTTTATCCAAATAGCGTAGGCTATTTGAGCTATAGCGTAAATAGCGTAAGCTATTTGAGAAATTTTAATTTTTATCATATTTTTTATTTTAATTATATATTTTTATTTTAATTACTAATATTTTTTAATTATTATTTTATTACTTTTATATCTATATAAACTATAAAGTTCTATTAATTACAAAATATAGTTTTTTTAATAATTCTTAGATATATGTAGTGTCAAAGATAATGACAAATAACCAATGATAAATAACCGATAGGAAAACTTGTTGATGAGTTCATTAAAAAAACGGTGGATTGTAGCTAAACGAATATGATATTTATACATTTATTTTCATATATTCTTATTTTAAGTGTTACTAGTTATAATTTTAACTTGATTTATATTAACTTATGACAAAGAATTATATATTACATAGATATATTTTATTTTTTTATATAAAATAGTACGAACGCTAAACCTGCGCTATACGCTACGCTATTTGCGGTACGCGCTAGCAGGACAAAAACGCTACACATCAAAGCTGCGCTATTTAAAACACTGATATATATATTATATATATACACGCACACAGAATAAAGAATGGAGAGCTAGATGGCGATGTGGCTCACAGAATAAAGGCAGGATGGTTGAAGTGGAAGAGTGCCACAGGGGTTTTATGTGATCCTGACATGCCTCATAGATTAAAGGGTAAATTTTACCGCACGGTAATTAGGCCTGCTTATTGTTATATGGCAGAGTGTTGGGTCAGAAAAGCGATGTCACGTTCAAAAGATGAATGTGGTGGAGATGCGTATGCTACGATGGATGTGTGGTCATACAAAAAAGGATCGGCTCAGAAATGAGGTGATTAGAGAGAAGGTAAGAGTTGCGTCTATGGAAGACAAGATGATGGAGAATCGATTACGATGGTTTGGTCATGTGAGAAGAAGACCTGTTGATGCCCCAGTGAGGAGGCTAGAAAGTTGGGGAACAAGTAATGTTGTGAAAGGTAGAGGAAGACCCAAGAAAATTTGGATAAAGATGATTGAAAATGATATGCGATTTCTTGGAATTGGAGAAAGTATGGCGATGGAGAGGCAAATGTGGCGGGAAAGAATACGGATGGTGGATGGAATCTGATTCCTTTTTTTTTTAATCTGTATTTTTATTCCTATTTTCTTTTATTCCATGTTATTTTTTAATTTATTTTTCAGGATTTTTCATTTTTTTTTCGTTTTTTTAACATTCATTCTCTTTTTTTTATTTGCTTTTTTCTCTACTTTTTTCCCTCTTTTTTCCTTTTATGTTATTTATGAAACGATTATTGACGGTTTCAAAGTTTGATTCATGTTAGCCGACCCCAAATCATTTTGGGACTAAGGCTTAGATGTTGTTATTGTCGTTGTTGTTGTACACGCACACACTAATATACTGACACACTAATATACTAGATATATATATATATATAATAGCAGTATCAGCCGACTCCATATATGATCAGACTATATATATATATATATATATATATATACATCCAGTATATATATATATTACTTTATATATAATCAGTATATATATATAATTATATATTAATATATAGTACATACAGTAGTATACATATTACATATAAATATAATCATATATATTGATTATGTTCGAATGTTTTTCAAATTGTAGATGGCATAATCAAATGAAGCTTATGATCTGGCTAAGGATCCAAAACGGAACGCTAAATCCGGGGATGTTGGGTGGAAATATGGATTTTGGCCAGATTTAACAAATAAAGATGTGGTTCAATGCATTCTTTGTAGTAAGGTCATGCATTCGGGGGTAAGTGTAATACCCGGTTGTAATTCAGTAATTATGATTCAGTATTTATCATTCAGTAATTTCACTCGTTAATGATCATTTGTCACTCATATTCAATCATGGTATTCATCGTTCAGAGTAATTGTATCGTGTATCAATCGTCGTTCATCACTAATCTAATTAGAGTTTCGTTCCGTGTTTATCAGCATTGTCATTTTCATTGTGGGCTGTGCGTGAGGGATAGCGCACGCTACGTACTCTTTCTAGCGCGCGCTAATTGAGTACAGGTAGCGCACGCTACCACTCAGCATTAGCGCACGCTAATGTTACCACAGCCGCATCCGTAAGTCTTGGACTGCAGTGAGTTATTAGTAGCGCACGCTACGAGTGGTATGTAGCGCGCTAGGTGGTTGTAGTAGCGCACGCTAATCTATGCTGCAGCGCGCGCTAAGGACAGATCAGGTTTACTCCTTCGTCTTCTTGTCTGGACTGGCTTAATTCATAGCGCACGCTACGAGTGATTTTTAGCGTACGCAAATGGTGTAGTAGCGCACGCTACTTGTTGGTTGTAGCGCACGCTACCGAGATCAGATCAGAGGACAGAGATATTTAGCTAGCGCATGCTAACAATTGGAGTTAACGCACGCTATTGGGATATAGTTAGCGCACGCTACCAGGTCGTAGCGTACGCTAACGGGTCAGCCAGAGTTCACTGGAATGTTCATACAACTCGTTAGCGCACGCTAAATAGCAGGTCATAGCGTGCGCTAATCTGGAGCAGTATAAATTGGACAGTTAGCCTGAGTTTCGTCATTTTCTCACTTCTCTTCGTTTTTGAGCGACGTCGGGCGATTTCGGGCGACTTGGAGTGTTCTCTTGAGGCTATCATCTATCATCATCTTCAAGTCTTTGAGTTGGATTAATCATCACTTCATCACTCCTTAACATCAAATCTAAGGTATTAATCTCTTGGATCTAGAATTTGGATTTTGGGTTTTTCCTTCCGATTTCTTCGTAAGCTTCGATTATTATTGGAATATGTTAGATATGGATTATCTACCTTGGATAAATATATTCCTACGGATTTTATGGCTATTTTCTAATTATTTCAAGAACCCTCGGGTTGACTTCGGTTAATTTGGGGATTTTCCGATTGTTGTTGTTGTAAACTTGAATTGTGGATTCTATGGATTATTGATATCATCAAGTGTTTTGATGGTCCGAAATACTCATTTTGGTGTTGGTTTCGATATATTCGATTGAATATTTTCAAGTTGTGGTAGCTACGATTCGTTAGAATGCCACTATGAGTTTGATTATCGTTGTATCGACTTTTGGGTTAGTCGTGTTTTGTTGCTTGACACGTGTATTGATCGGTTGTTGGTAATTATTGTTATTCAAGGTTGTTCGAGCGATCGGTATCTCGATTAGACGCGTTGTTCGTGGAAGGACATTGTCATCGGTATTGAGTAAGTTAACTCTTACTCGGTTAAAAGGATACTCATTCCTTTTGTTGTTGATTGCTCATAATCATAACTCATTCATCATGGTATTAATCATATCGAGACTTGTAATTGTCGAATAATCATTTCATTCACGAGGAACAGCGGTTCCAAATCATTTCATTGGGTTATCAATCAAGTCACTATTATTTTCATCTCGGTGAGTCATCTTGGCCTTGTCGAATTATTATTCATTGATATTCATTGTGGTCATTCTCGCTCATATGACCTTCTCGGGTTCATATCATGCGCGGGTGTGGTGTGTGGAATTTTTAGTCGGGCACACGATGGTCATGTATCGGGTTCACCGATACATCGACCGTGCACACGGTAACAGTTACCTCCGTGAGACTAATTAGGTACAAGGACGGGTGTGTCCTGGCCATTCGTCTTGTACACTTGCACGTAACATTACGCGCGTCTTTATGATACTCCTCTCCAGCGTAATTCATAACTAAGGATATTTCATAACTTCGCTAATTCATGATTGTGTATTTTCAACCTCGAGGATTGTTGTTACAGAATCGATTCCGTTGGGATTTTGTTTTCAGGTCACGGCAAGGCAAAGGCACGGGAAGAGCATGTTGACGGCGAGGAGTCCCAGTGATACTAGTAGGGGGCCCCAATCATTCCGTTTATTTCAGTCATTACAGTTATTCTGTCATTTGTATTTTCCGCTGCAAATTCCGTTTGAGATGTTTAACTGTTCAGGGTGGTGTATTTTATCTCCATATAAAATATACTAGTATTCGGTTTTGTCCTGGTGTGTTGTACTTAAACTCCTCATCGGAGTACTTGGTAATATAATGTGGTTCGGTACTACAATTATATTATTTAATTCACCATTTTCATTTGCCTGGTGGGTCCGAGTCGGGGATTCACGGCACTGTAATATCCGCCTAGTTTGGGGTGTTACAGAGTTGGTATCGGAGCGTGGTTTTGAATACTACCCTCCAAGTCATGTCTCATTTGAAATCATCGTCATCGGACTAGTATCATTGGACTTTCGCGTCACGTGTGACTGCGGCAAATGCCGAGCCAATCGTACCAAGAATCGTAAGATTTCTAATGCCATGGTATAATTCCTGGCAATAATCATTCATTCATAATTCATCAGTTAACAATCCTCAATCATCATTTTCATTTTGACCAGGACGGTCATGTTAACTCATTAATCACTCAATTCATTTCATTACTCAGTTGTTGATCAGGAAGAAAGATCATATCATTAATCTTGTTAGTTTGTTCAAGGCAATCATTTCAATAATTTCATCAGATAATCATGTCACCTCAGTTAATCATTCATGTAATCACTGTGTTAGAGCGTATATGCTCATTTTCATCATCTCATGTCATAATCATAACGTGATATTCATGCGGGAAATATAATCATCATGTGACTTTCCTACTTCAGTATGGAGAGGGCAAGAAGAGGACGTGGAGGACGAGGCCGTGGAGCGGGCCGAATCCCGAGAGCTCGTGTGAATACACGTGCAAACGCGAGAAATAATGCTAATTCATCGAGCAGCGATGCTGCCACTCACTCACCTGGACGCAATCATTCACTAACGGGGAGTCGCACTGGACACGGCCTACCAAGGTGTCCGGGTTGACCCACTCGCTTTTATGCAGGGCATGATGGCCCAAATGACCCAGATGGCACAACTTATGGAGACGATGCACAACTCAGTTAATCAAAATCAACAGGCTCCTCCGCCGCCACCTCAGAGGCAAGAAAGGAATGTGAGCAATATCATCGGCGACATCTCTCGCCAGAGGCCACCTACTTTTGAGGGCTTGTCTGAGCCGGCGGATATTATTCATTGGCTCGAGCATTTCGAGAAGTTGTTTGCTATGGTAGAGTGTCCCGAAGGACACAAAGTTTCGCGGCTTACTACCCGGGTAAGAGCGCACATTCTCGTGGTTGTCGTGGAAGCCCACCGAAGGATCATGTACTTGGGATCGGTTCAAGACTCTCATGATGGAGAGGTATTATCCGGCTCCACTGCAGAGGCCAAGCCGTCAATTACTCACACCCGACCCTCGCCAGACGAGGATGTTCTCGCCATTGCCGAGAAATTTCAGAACTTCTCCTTTCGCCTCATCCATCATTCATTCAGAGGCGGATAAAATCAAGTATTTCAAGAAGAGGTCGAAACCCCGTATGAGACTTCATTGCTTAATCATAATTGCACCACGTTGGCGAATTCATTGAGAAAGCTCTCACTTATGAGCTTATCGCTAAGGAAATTGCTAAGCGAGAACCTTCGTCTGCTAGCAAGAAATCGAAGAATCGTAATCACCAAGGCGGCCGACAACCTTCAAGAAACCCCGCGGGCTCGCTTTTCCGAGCGACCTCCCGTGACGCCTAAACCCGCGGAATCTCGGCCTCGAGCGCCGCCTGCCATCACCTGCTTTAATCGCTGGGATCTTGGTCATCTCGCATTCAAGTGTCCGAGACAGACTATCACGTGTCATAATTGTGGGATTGTTGGGCATAAGGCCCGCTTTTGCCGTAGGGACTCCAAACCTACTCAGACGTCATCTCGTGCCCCTAAGCAACACTGCTCGTAACTGTGCCACTCATTCAAATCGTTTAAAACGACAGAGCGACTAAAGGTGGAGCCTATAGCCGCAGACGGAGTTGCCCGGCACGGACTAGCAAGCCCGGATTTATGAGATGAAGAAGACCGATGATCCAGAGGCCCGAATGATCTCGGTATACTCGATATTCTATCTCAACCTATGTGTACCGCTTTTGATACATCGCATCGCATTCATTCATTTCCGAGTCATGCTTCGAGTAGACTACGCCTGGGTAGTGCTACTAGTTGTGAGCCTTATGTCATCGGCCTACCCGATGGTAGACGAATTATCGTAATCGTGAGATCCGAATTATCCGATTGGGCCATGGTCGTGTATGGCGCCGACCTTATCGTAGTAGATTTGCCGAGGGACGACGCCATCTTGGGTATTGATTGGATGGATCGTCATGATGCCATCATTAGTGTCCGTAAGCGTATGATCACTATCATTTCGCATTTATGGGGTTGAATGTGTGTTTCAGGAGGTAATCCCTACTGCTCGTAAGGTCATTAATTTGATGAAAGCGGTGAGATTACTCAATCGTGGGGTGTTGGTTATCGTGCTATATGACCAAAACCGAGAAATCATCGAGAATGTTGACGACATTCCGATAGTGAGGGAATATGCCGATGTCTTTCCGCACGAGTTACTGGCTTGCCTCCACAGAGGGATGTGGAATTCACGATTGAGTTGGAGCCCGCACGTCCTCGATATCAAAGGCACCGCATCTGGATGCCCCGACCGAAATGCAGAATTAAAGAACCAACTTGAGGAGTTGTTCGAGAAGGGTTATATTCGACCGAGCGCGCCCGTGGGGAGCACCAGTGTTATTTGTCAAGAAGAAGGATGGTTCTTTTCGCTTGTGTATCGATTATCGGAGTCAACAGGTGACAATCAAGAATAAGTATCCCTTACCCCGTATTGATGATCTCTTAGATCAACTTCAGGAGCTTCAAGATTTTCCAAGATCGACTTAAGATCCGGATATCATCGATGGATTCGAGAGTCCGATATCGCGAGGACGGCGTTTCGAACACGCTATGGTCATTATGAGTTTGTGGTTATGCCGCTTGGATTAACTAATGCACTGCGTATTCATGGAGTTAATGAATCGGGTTTTCATCGACTTTTGGATCACTTGTTGTTGTCTTCATCGATGACATTTTGATTTATTCTCGACCGGGAGGAACACGAGTTTCACCTTCATCAAGTGCTCGACGTGTTGAGACGAGAACAGACTTTATGGGAAGTTTTCCAAATGTGAGTTACGGATGTCCGAAGTGACGCTTTCTGACACGTAATTTCTTCAGACGGAGTTCGTGTCGATCCTCGAAGACGGAGGCTATTCGAGATCGCTACCTCCGAAGAATGTTAAGGAACCAAGTTTCCTCGGATTAGCGGTTATTATCGGCGATTTGTGGAGGGATTTTCTAGAATCGCTCAACCTCGACGAGCCTTTTACGGAAGGATAAGAAATACACGTGGTCCGACGTGTCAACAGAGTTTTGAGGAACTCAAAGCCGTTAATGTCAAGACTGTACTTTCCTTGCCGCAGGGATGTAAGGATTTGTGGTTTATAGTGATGCGTCGGACAGGTCTCGGATGTGTGCTCATGCAGAATGGAAAGGTTATCGCCTATGCTTCCCGGCATTGAGACCTTACGAGGTTAATTATCCGACACACGACCTGGAGCTAGCGCAAGTGGTGTTCGCTTTGAAGATTTGGCGTCATTATCTTTATGGCGTTACCTGTCAGATTTTCACCGATCACAAGAGTTTGAAGTATATATTTACTCAGAAGGAGTTAAATATGCGGCAGAGACGGTGGTTGGAATTAATCAAAAATTATGATATCGAGATCCTTTAACACCCGGGCAAGGCGAACATTGTCGCCGACGCCTTGAGTCGTAAGTCCGTTCAGGAGCAGATGCGCCTGCTTAACAGATTCGAAGGAGCTTCAGCAGGAATTCCTTAGACCCGAGATCGAGGTCTGGCTTCAGCGAGTTCAGGGACAGCTTTGTATGTTGGAGATCTCATCGTCACTTGAGGAGGCAATCAGAGAGAATCAGGGTTCGGATCCATCATTGTTACGCATCCGTGAGGATGTGGTTCAGGGGAAAGCCCCTGGATTCGTGGTCCACGAGGATGGACTTTTGAGATTTAAGAATCGGTTGTGCGTACCGGCGAATGACGAGTTGAAAAACTCGATTTTGAAAGAAGCTCATGCTACCCCTTATTCTCGCTCATCCGGTCTAGCAAGATGTACAACGACTTGAAACAAAATTACCGTGGAGTAATATGAAGTGAGAAGTCGCAGAATTTGTTTCGAGATGCTTAACTCACAACAAGTTAAGATTGAACATCGGCCGTGGTTTGTGAAACCTCTTCCTATTCCCGAATGGAAGTGGAAGACATTTCTATGGATTTCATCACGAGTTTGCCGACGAGTCGTCCGTGGCATGAATACGATCCGGGTGATCGTGGACCACTTAACTAAATTAGCTCATTTCCTTGAGATCAAGGATACTGGGGTCCCGAGAAACTTGCCCAGCTTATTCATCAAAGAGATAGTGAGACCGCACGGTACTCCTAAAAGTATCGCTTCCGATCGTGACGGACGGTTTGTGTCGCACTTTGGAAATCGATTCATCGTCTATGGGAACCTGTGTTAATCTCAAGATCGCTTTTCATCCTCAACTGACGGCAATCAGAGAGGACTATTCGGACATTAGAGGACATGTTGAGGCATGCGTCCTCGATCGAAAGACGATTGGGAAGCCCAACTACCATTGATCGAGTTCACGATAATAATAGTTGGCATGCTTCGATTAAGATGGCACCTTACGAGGCCTTGTATGGTCGCCGTTGTCGATCTCCGTTGTGTTGGGACGACCTATCGAATCAATCGGCACCGAGCCCGATATGCTTATAGCCGCCGTGAGAAGGTAGCTTTGATCGAGTCGCTTGTTGACCGCTCGTAGTCGGCGTAAATCTTATGCGTATAACCGCCGCCGACCTTTAGAGTTTGAGTCGTGTGACCACGTGTTGGTCAAGGTATCCCCGAGTCGTGGTATCTTCTCGCTTGGGAAGAGGGTAAGTTGAGTCCGAGATTCATCGACCGCTTGAGATTTGGATCGAGTAAAGTAGTTAGCTTATCGATTGGCTTTACCTCCGCTTGAGCCAATTCATAATGTGTTTCACGCCTCTCGATTGCGGAAGTATGTCACGACCGAGTCACATACTTCAATTTGACGAAATCGAGATCGCCGATGATCATTCATATGAGGAGCGTCCTATACGAGTTTTAGAGCGGCGAATCAAACAGTTGAGGAATAAGACGATTCCTTTGGTTAAGATTCAAAGGTTCAGTGCACTGAGTCGAAGAGGCTACTGGGAAACCGAGGATAGTAGGCGGGAATTACCCCGAATTGTTTGACCCTTAGTTTCGGGACGAAACTCTTTTAAGGGGGGGTGTATGTAATACCCGGGTGTAATTCAGTAATTATCATTCAGTATTTATCATTCAGTAATTTCACTCGCTAATGATCATTACTCACACATATACAATAATGGTATTCATCGCTCGCAGTAATCAGATCGTATCAATCGTCGCTCATCACTAATCTAATCGAGTTTCGTGCCGTATTTATCATCATTGTCATTTTCATTGTGGGTCGCGTGAGGGATAGCGCACGCCACGTACTCTTTCTAGCGCGCTAATTGAGTACGTGTAGCGCACGCTACCACTCGGCATTAGCGCACGCTAATGTTACCTTGGCCGCACCCGGAAGGTACCGGATCGCAGTGAAGTTAGTAGCGCACGCCACGAGTGGTATGTAGCGCGCGCTAGTGGGTTGTAGTAGCGCACGCTAATATTTGGTGCAGCGCGCGCTAAGGACGGATCGAGTTGAGTCCAGTGGCTACCGGATCGCACCGATTAATTCATAGCGCACGCTACGAGTGATTTTTAGCGTACGCAAATGGTGTAGTAGCGCACGCTACTTGTTGGTTGTAGCGCACGCTACCGAGATCGATCGAGGACGAAGGTTCTCGACTTCGATCGACAACAGATATTTAGCTAGCGACGCTAACAATCGAGTTAACGACGTTATTGGGATATAGTTAGCGCACGCTACTGTGTCGTAGCGCACGCTAACGGTCACCAGAGTTCACCGGAATGTTCATACAACTCGTTAGCGCACGCTAAATAGCAGTCATAGCGTGCGCTAACTGGAGCAATATAAATGGACGATTAGCTTGAGTTTCGTCATTTTCTCACTTCTCTTCGTTTTGAGCGACGTCGGCGATTTCGGCGACTTGGAGTGTTCTCTTCGAGCTGCTATCATCTATCATCATCTTCAAGTCTTTGAGTTGGATTAATCATCACTTCATCACTCCTTAACATCAAATCTAAGGTATTAATCTCTTGGATCTAGAATTTCGGATTTTTGGATTTTTCCTTCCGATTTCTTCGTGTAAGCTTGGATTATTATTGGAATATGTTAGATATGGATTATCTACCATGGATAAATATATTCCTACGGATTTTATGGCTATTTTCGGAATTATTTCAAGAACCCTTGGGGTTGACTTCGGTTAATTTGGGGATTTTCCGATTATTGTTGTTGTAAACTTGAATTGAGG
The DNA here is from genome assembly GCA_033398695.1 of Orobanche coerulescens. Lineage (NCBI taxonomy): Eukaryota > Viridiplantae > Streptophyta > Magnoliopsida > Lamiales > Orobanchaceae > Orobanche > Orobanche coerulescens. The sequence goes on from CM065811.1 coordinate 159,902,784, forward strand.
ATTCCTATGGGATTATTGATATCATTGAAGTGTTTTGATGGTCCGAAATACTCATTTTGGTGTTGGTTTCGATATATTCGGATCAATATTTTCAAGTCAGTGGTTGGTTACGTATTCGTTAGAATGCCCCTATGAGTTTGATTATCGTTGTATCGAATTTTGGGTTAGTCGTGTTTTGTTGCTTGACACGTGTATTGATCGGTTGTTGGTAATTATTGTTATCCAAGGTTGTTCGAGCGATCGGTATCTCGATTAGGACGTTGTTCGTGGAAGGACATTGTCATCGGTATTGAGTAAGTTAACTCTTACTCGGTTAAAAGGATACTCATTCCTTTTGTTGTTGATTGCTCATAATCATAACTCATTCATCATGGTATTAATCATATTGAGACTTGTAATTGTCGAATAATCATTTCATTCACGAGGAACGACGGTTCCAAATCATTTCATTGGGTTATCAATCAAGTCACTATTATTTTCATCTCGGTGAGTCATCTTGGCCTTGTCGAATTATTATTCATTGATATTCATTGTGGTCATTCTCGTTCATATGACCTTCTGGGTTCATATTGCGTGGCCGGGTGTGTGGAATTTTTAGTCGGGCACACGATGGTCATGTATTGGGTTCACCGATACATTGGACCGTGCACACGGTAACGCTTACCTCCGTGAGACTAATTAGGTACAAGGACGGGTGTGTCCGGTCATTCGTCTTGTACACTTGCACAGAACATTACGGACGTACTATAATACTCCTCTCCAGCGTAATTCATAACTAAGGATATTTCATAACTTCAGTTATTTCATGATTGTGTATTTTCAACCCTTGAGGATTGTTGTTGTGTGTAACTAACCCCGTTGGGGGATTTTGTTTTCAGGTCACGGCAAGGCAAAGGCACGGGAAGAGCATGTTGACGGCGAGGAGTCCCAGTGATACTAGTAGGGGGCCCCAATCATTCCGTTTGTTTCAGTCATTTCAGTCATTACAGTTATTCTGTCATTTGTATTTTCCGCTGCAAATTCCGTTTGAGATGTTTAACTGTTCAGGGTGGTGTATTTTATCTCCATATAAAATATACTAGTATTCAGTTTTGTCCTGGTGTGTTGTACGTAAACTCCTCATCGGAGTACTTGGTAATATAATGTGGTTCGGTAATACAATTATATTATTTAATTCACCATTTTCATTTGCCTGGTGGGTCCCAGTCGGGGATTCACGGCACTGTAATATCCGCCTAGTTTGGGGTGTTACAGTAAGAAGGTTGAAACAACATCTTGCGGGCGGATTTCCGGATGTAGCAATGTGTACGAAAACTACACCGGCATTCATAAAAGAAATGAAAGATCATATTCAGAAGAATGCAAAGAAGTCTGTGCCACTTGATGACGATCTAGATGATGATGATAATAATAATGAAGATGACGAAGTTCATGAAAATCCAACACATCCACATGAGTCCTCAACAGCTGGTTCTAATACTTTGTCAAGTTCCAGACAACAAATAAAAGAAAGAAGATGTCTTTCATAGTACCACAATCAAAACCAACAAAGACAATTGCTTCTATGATTCGAAAAACTCCCGAAGAAGTCATTGAGGAAAGACATAGTAAGAGTCCATCTCAAACTACTCTTGAAAATTCTATAAAGACCGAAGAAGAAAAAGAAAGGGTGAAGATGCACATAGCAAACTTCTTCTATGAATGTGGGATACCATTCAATGCCGCTAACTCCAGGAGCTATGAGATCATGGTCGAGTCTATTGGATAATTTGGACCGGGTTTGAAGCCGCCCACCTATCATAAATCATGGGCCATTACTTGAAAAAGCAAAGAAAGAGACATAAGTTGAGAGAGAAACATGAAAAAGCACAGGCGGTATGGTTGTACACTTATGTCTGATGGATGGACCGATAAAAGGAGTAGACACTTGATCAATTTCCTTGTTAACAGCCCGGAGGGTACCTTTTTTCTAAAGTCAGTTGATGTGTCAAGTAAGGTACAAGATGCATGGATGTTGGCTGATCTGTTCGAGGAACAAATTGATTCGATTGGGAGAGACATTGTTGTTCAAGTAGCTACATACTTATTTTGTATTGTTTGTCTTCAATCTTCATTGAACTTAAGAAATGTTCTCACTTGTTGCATTAATTTTAGGTTGTGACAGATAATGGTGCTAACTTTAAGGCGGCAGGAGGATTATTGTGCGAACAGATACGTACACTTTATTGGACTCCTTGTGTCGCACATTGCTTAGACCTTATGCTAGAGGATATTACAAAGTTGAAGGAGTTCGATGCTACCATCACACACGGTAGAGGAATAACAACATTTATTTATAGGCATGGTCGACTCCTATATGCCATGAGGGAGAAGACTATGGGAAGAGACGTTGTGAAAACGGGAGCTACAAGATTTGCTACGGCATTTCTTACATTACAGAGTTTGTACAAAAATAGGTAAGTCCCTCACTTAGGTCTTCTTTAATTTTTAAATTCATTCATTTGTGAAATGAAAGTAAAATATCAAGATGTGTGTATAGGGATGCTTTTGAGGAAATTGTTTGGTGGTGAAGAGTGGTTCAATTCTAACTTGGCTAAAACTGTTGCGGGAGGGAAAGTGCATGATGTTGTCCTCTCAACAAGGTTTTGGAATAGTGTTGAGAATTGCATTAGAGCATCACAACCATTGTTGGTTGTCTTGAGGATTGTTGACGGAGATGAAAAACCGGCTATGGTGGAGATTTGTGCGTCAATGGAATATGCCAAGGCTAAGATCAAAAGTGCACTTGAAAAAAAACCAAGACTTTCAAGCAAAGTGTTAAGCATTATTGAGAAACGATGGGACTCTCAAATGGAAGTAGATTTGTATAGCGCGGCTTTGTTTCTCAATCCAGGAAGATTCTTTGATATCAAAGAAGATGATTATGCATACTCTGCACGATTGCGAATGAAGTTTAATGATGTTCTTGAAAGAATGGTTCGTGATACAAGTGTGGTGGAAAAGATTAGTGACCAAGCCGATCAATACGAAAATTCAAGGAATTCTTTCGGAAAGCAATTATCAATTCGTCAAAGGAAAACTAAGAATCCACATAAGTAAATTAAGTTAATGTTTATAAATTAAATTTATAACTTGTTGTACTTGTACCATCACAGTAGAAATGCTTATTAGTAGAAATGCTTATTAGTATACATTATCTGTATTCGTTCTAGTTGATTGGTGGGGTGCTTTTGGTGGCAATACCATTGAGCTTGCAATGTTTGCAAAGAGAGTTGTTGGACTTTGTTGTTCTTCATCCGGTTGTGAACGTAATTGGAGTACTTTTGAGTTTGTAAGTAGCTTTATTATTTTCTTCTATATAATCAAAATTGTATTTTTCAGTTTATAAGTTACATGTCATTGATTCATTGTTATTTATGTTATATATTGTATCTAGATTCACACCAAGAAAAGGAACAGATTGGAGCATCAACGTTTGAATGATTTGGTGTATGTTAAATACAATCGGAAAAGTGCAACAAGGTTCCAAAAGAGACATGAAGATGGTAAACATTTCGATCCATTGCTTCTAGATGATTTCCAATGGGATAATGAGTGGGTGAATGGAGAAGTCGTTGATCCCGGTGATGTGGATTGGCTTGCTATAGATAGAGCTTTGGAGGCGTCGGAAGGCATTGATGGACGTCGGAATCCTAGTAGAGGTGGTGGTGGGGATGTTGCTAGGCTTACCTACAGTAGGCGTCGTGGCAGTGGTTCTTCTCAAATTGATGCATCATCCGATAATGAGATGGAACCGGATCCTATCATTTTAAATGATGATGAGGATGTGGATGATGATTATGGACATAGGCCACCAACTACTTCTACTCACGAAACTAGTGATCGCGACACATATGACTTGAAGCTTGATGAATATGTTTGATCATGATTGTGTTTTTTTTTAATTTTGCACTCTATTGAATTCTACTTTTCTTTTGTTGAAACTTGCAACTTAAAATTGGATGATTATTGTTATTCTATTTTGCAATGTGGTATTTGTCAATTGTCATTACATATTTACATAACAATTTCATATATTATATATATATATATATATATTTATAATTAGTCGACTAGTCTACGACTCGCCATGCCGGACCTCCGTCGACTCGACTTACCGCCGTAACAACCATGATTGAGAACAACAATAGCATTTGGGTCTCACTTTCTAAGTTAACAAATAGAGAGCAAAAACTAGTTACTTTTTCAACTCCGCGTAAAGAGCTCATCAACACCTTCAAAATTCGAAAGCTAACTGAGTAAAATCTCAATACACTCTTCTTTATAGATGTATAAATTTCACAGAATATTAGTTACTATTTGCAAATAGATAAAAACATCATCATCATCATCATCAACAGCACCTTAATCCCAACTATGTTGGGGTCGGTGGCATGAAGATTATAGTGTCGTTTAATTGTCTAAAATTAGTTAACACCATAACTCATGCAAATAACAAAGTGGCAAAGTTTTACGCCGGATGCCCTTCCTGTCGCAACCTTCATATGAAGGAGAAATAGAACGAAATTCCAAAACCGTCAACATCATAGGTTTTTCCATTTATATGGAAAATATCATGAGACGGCGATGAGTTTGAGATAATTGCTATTGTCATGTCGCAATACGTAACATTTATTTTATATACTCTTGTAAGAAAAGCCATATACTTCTATATTAAGTTGTCAAACTTATAAATCTTCCAAATCTTTTCACATCATGTCCTATCAATATATCAAAATATATCATGTTTTTTCATGCATAAAATTCCATCAACATATACTCAAATCAAAACTTCCATAATCTACATAGGAATATAACTCCAGACTAATCCACATTTTTTAATTAAAAAAGATAGCAAATAATTTCAATCCTAAAACGCCGGATTCAAGAAATGTGCTTGAAATGGAAACCAAACAGGATCTTTATTTATACAGGCACGTCCCTTGATTTTTTAAAGTAAAGAAACAGACCATTGAAACACAGTAAGCATTTCCTCTAGGTCACTAGTTTTGGCTGAACATAAAATCTCTATTTGAAAGTAATGGAAATAATGCAACAAACATAAAATTACAATCTGGAGAAGAGTAAAAGAAAGCATACCTTGGTGTAGATTGTATTAAAAGATCTTGCAGTTTCAAGAAAAGACTCCAGATGTGCCCGTAATTCTGCTTCGACATCCACGTAATCCTCATCGGGATTATATGGATGCTACAGAAGGTAATACCGTAGTATTCAATGGCAAAATTAATCATATCAAATGTAATAAATAAAACGTAATAAATAAAAAAAGCTTGAAAAGAACCTTTGAAGCTAGACCATCAACCATCTCTTGAAGGTTCAGAAGCCTGTTTGATTGATCTGAAAGTTGTTTTTCCAAATCAGATATATCTGGCCTGCAAGTAAACTTTGATTAATGGGACACAAGGTCACTATATCTGCTGAAGAAATATGCTAGTATAATGATATCTGCATAAAGATGCACCTTCTATAGCTTATGAAGAATTCTCATTTTCAACAACTCAACAAGCCAATCCGACCAACTTTACTAATATTTAAATTGCAACCAATACAAGTACAAGATCTACAAGTAGACGATGCAAAACCGCCCAGCTTAGTGTAAAAGGCAACAACCCGATAAAGTAACCAAATAAGCATAAAAAAGTCACTCATCTAACAGAAAACAGTCGGCATATCAAAAAAATAAAGAGTGCAAGCTTTCGTAAGCTCCTGTTCTACAGTTTTTTGCGTGCCAATAAAATGAAAGCCTTTAATATTCTTTATTTCCCCCTAAAGGAACGCCTTACAAAACAAAAACATACACGACAGCCACTGCTCTTTAAATCTTGTTCGCATAGTTAAGCCCCAACTCTAACAAGGATTTTCTTTCCAGATTTTTCATGTGCAACAAATGCACCGACACGCAGTTCGAGTCTCATCAAACTAAAAATCAGAATATGAGTTCATCTATTTTAAAGACCGGAAACAAGCACCTCCAGACAACCAAAATATCAACGACACCTTAATCCCAACTATATGGGGCCGGTGGAATGAAGATTATAATAATTCATGCAAAAACAAAGTGGCAACGTTTTGCGCTGGATGCCCTTCCTGTCGCAACCTTCATACGAAGGAGAAATGAGATGAAATTCCAAAACCATCAACATCATAGGTTTTCCAGTTACATGGAAAATATCATGAGACGATCATGAGTCGAGATAATTGCTATAGTCATGTCACATTACGTAATTGATATTGTAAAATCAGCAAGTACATCATGGAACATGACTCCATACAAACAAAATAACAAACTAAAAATACCAAGTTAGCAATGCAATTTGATGATCACGACAGACGACATAAAGGGAATACAACCTGCATCGCGTAAGCCTCGCTTGAGTACCCAGCACTACAATCTAACATACTACCCCCATTCACTTTTAATTGCAACACTTCACTTTTTTACATGATTCATACACTAATCTTAGATTTACTAATATAAAAACTTAACATGGAAGATGACGTTGGATTTGTCTCATCTATATTTTCAAAATATTACTCTTCTTTAATTTACACTAATATATGATTACTGATATTAATGGTCAAAGTTGTACACTGAACTCCACGAGAAGTCCAATATTGCGGTCAATTGTGAATGGAGGAAGTTTACTTCTGGAGAAGGAAAAAGAAAATAATACAATAGCCATAGATTATGAAGAAAACTATCATCCAGCGCACCACAAATTTGATCTTTTTGGCTACCTCACATTTTATAATTTCGAAACCAGTTTATCCGCAAATTTTTATGAATAGAAGCAGGTTTCAAAAGCCATATAAACAAAGATCAATATATCTTGTCTGACAGATTTGAAAACATGTGCTGAATCTATAATTTTTGTTGAGGGAAAAACTCAAAGCAAATGACAGTAGAAAAAGACTTCCCCTAGGAAAAAAATCGAGGAAATTAAACCATAAGAGTGTCTTTCACATTTCTCCAATATGACTTGTGATATATCATCACTTGGGATCACGTCATAGGGAAGATTCTTTACGATCCTATATTGTAAGTAGCAAAATTCATGTCATGTGTTGAACCAAAAGAAATAAAAACAAACAGTGCTGGTAGTTCAAAAGTGAATGACACACACACACACACACACACACACACACACACACAGAGAGAGAGAGAGAGAGAGAGAGATGAGAGATCAAGCAAATGACAGTAAAAAAAAACTTCAGGAAAAAATCAAGGAAATTAAACCATAAGAGTGTCTTCACATTTCTCCAATATGACTTGTGATATATCATCACTTGGGATCATGTCATACGGAAAATCCTTTACAATCCTATATTGTAAGCAGCAAAATCCCTATCATGTGTTGAACCAAAAGAAATAAAAACAAACCAGTGCTGGTAGTTCAAAAGAGAATGAGAAAGAGAGAGAGAGATGAGAGATCAATCTATTATCGAAAGCCCCTAGGTAAACAATAACATCAGAAAATCTATAATTCTATTAAAACAGAGTCGTGACACATGTCACTTTGTAATTTTTTGATTTTTTATTTTAAAATAAAGTTTATATATAGAGATGTATTCTTAAATTCCAAAAAAGAAATCTAGATATGTATTGTGGGAGTTTTATTCCACAACTTACACTCATCTACCAATAAAAAAATCCTTCCTTTATTTTTTTAGCTTAAAATTTTAAATGTTTATAAGTTTTTAAATCAAGTTTATTTTTAATGAAAAATATATCAAATTAATTTTTATTTCACAATTTTCAACTAGACATCCATATAAATATAATAAATTTGATGGATTTACAATAATGACGGATTGCACAAAAAATTATATTAGAAAAAATATGAATATTTATTTTCAGTAAAATTAATTGATGCAAAATAAAAATATATTAACTCATTTATTGCTTACATAAAAAATAAATTATGATATTTATTTAATTATAATAACTAAAAATAATAAAAGATACACTGCACACACACACATATATTAAGACTTAATCACATATTACTTTCGTCCCCAAAATTTGTTCCTACTTTTTTTTCGGTATGTCCAGGAAATTTGTCATGTAATGGACACTAATTGACTTAACACTCCGCTAATGTGGTACTCTTTCTTAAATTATATTACACCTCATAATACACTCAATAAGTCTTTTATTAATATTACGCTGATATGATACTCATGTCGAAAATCATCAAAAATAAATTTAGAGATCGAGAACTTATTTTCTAATAAGAGAATATCTTATGCGGTGCATCGCACCGGAGAACATCTAGTATACCTAAGAATAAAGAATGAAATATATGCAAGATGAAGCAGGCAGTTCATTTACACCGAAAAGGAAACTAAAGAAGATTTCTGCTTTATTATACCATTCAGAAAAAAGACTAAAGGCATAATGGGAACCAGACCAGCATTACTTTAATAACGAGGCCAATAATCTGCTAAAGAACTTCAAAGCAGGAATGCAATTAGCAATGAGGCCAACAATCTCAATAGGAATAACTTCTTACAACGGATATATAGATTGGATCTGGACATCGGCAGGAAACAATTTGCAATCTTCAGAAAAAATCTGAGCTTGTCTCTCGGCAATGGCATCTATTAGTTGAATGTCTTTAGCTACTTGCTCATCTACACTGGAAAATGTAAAAGTATCTAAGATTTGTTGCACGGATTTATCTAAGCATCAACACGGAAAGGAATATACTCTTTATTGACAATTAATAAAGTAGATTCACACACCTCCACTCAGAATTATCAGCATAGATGCTTGCTTCCACAAGATCCACGATAAGTCGTAACATTTCACAGCGATCTTCATAACTTCCTCGACCCTGTAAAGAAAAAGTTACATCATGGATCAGTGACAAGGGATCTGCATACTTAGCACGCCTTTTTTACTGAAAAATCAGATTACCACATATAGACATCTTTTTCTACCCTTAATTTAACATGTGTGAGCACGATCCAGAACTAACTATAGACTATTTAGCCAAATTGGAGATAGAAAGCTGAGAAACCAAAGTAACACGATTTATACTCACTTGGATGGCTTCAGTGTCTATAGTGGTGGTAATTCCCAGGAACTTTGCAATCTCTGCCAAATCTGTAAACTTTCAGAAACAAGCCCACATGAATTTTCTCCAAAAAAAAGGGAGGAAATATAAATATATTATAAATATAAAAATAAAAAAAATGGAATTTCAACAGTGATCATGATAAAAATGTTAACCGCATTTAATCTGTGTACAAACTCATATTGCATATTAAAGTCGAAAGAACATGATAAACAGAGAGGAAATAGAACTGGTTCATAAAACGAGAACTACATTGTATCCTGGATGTTTCTTCGTCCCGATCCACAGCATCCCCTTGTAGATTCTGCTGTGAAAATGGGGATTTATCACCTAATAATCTGCAAATTTAAGTCAAATTACTATAATAAAAATATGATTCACATAAGAAAACAGATAATTACACAAGTATAATTTTGAAGTTTCTGAACTTGAAAAAGAGCCATTCGAGAAGTGCGTATCGCTCCATGCCGGCAAAAAGTAGCGACTGGACAGGGGAATTGGCTCTCGGGTAATTCAACATCGCTAATTTTCTCTGAACCTTTTCCATTTGCTTCGCTGCCATTATATGCTGTTGGATCCGGATTGCAGCCCAAAATCCAATGGCAGATAATTGTTTCTCAATTTTGCAGGAGCGGAAAATGGAGTGAGGTGATTCGAAACTGTTTCTGTTGCCAAGAGCGTAGGTTGTAAAGGAATCCGACTTTTGTGGAATTCCAATTTGAATTCTGCTTTATATTCGTTGATGTTTGAGGGAAAATAACTGCCATATCTATACTTCTATACTTCTAATTAAAAGAGAGTATATATGTCATTATTTAAGTTTTTTTATTTTGTTTATATATTGTGGTGCGGCGATTTATACGCCTCGACGGCGATCGGAATAAGGGCCGAGCGACCGAGTCCACGACCAAATGAGCTACGGCGACCTTGTCAGAACGAAGAAAACAGTCCACCTTCGAGTATCTAGCGATCGACTCCCAAGGCGATCGCCTTTTGGCACCAATCGATCGACTCTGGTGCCCGACCTAGGACGACCGTCCTGTGCCACGAACAAGGCCTTCGTCCGTCAAAGTCTGCGAAGACTGGATCACGAAGCGAGCACCCATGTGCAGATCCGCGAATGGCGCCGCAGTACATGGATCGTTGACTCCAGCCCATTAGCAACTGTCAGTGACAAGAACGGCCTCACCTACCGACAGACCGCCGAAAGGTCCTAAGTAGGGCCTCCCTAGACAGCGACATAGACGCGTGTTGGCCACTCATTGGTTCGCACTTCTGGCAGCCAGCAACTTCTGCGGACTTTAAGGAGACCAACTCATGCGCTAAAGACGATCGCCCGCTTATTATAATACAGCAGAGGCGATCGCCCAGCAACTCTCAGTCCTATAAATAGAGAACCTCCAGCAACTGGAGAAAGGTTCCGAAAAACATTCAGGCATTGATAATACGTTCACAAAAGATCTCTCCTCTTTGGCTTTCTCTCTTGAACCCATTTAGGATTTCTCTCTGAGCACCTCTTCACCAAAAGACGGTCGGCAGAGGCAAGAACTCCCTACAGTTCAGGTTTGAAGAGATTCACAAGTCCAGAAGCTCAGACATTCAGCTAATACACACAGTGAGAGACCGTCGATTTCTCACAATCGTCACAGCACTCCATCGTTGTTACAAGAACTCACAGAGCATCATATCTGGTTCTTCCGGCAATCTTCACGCTCGATAGCTAAGATAACTAGGGTCTTTACACTCATTGTAATTGTACTCTAACATTAATATTTGTACTCCAAAGTATTTGTATTAATAATATCTCACGAGAGCATTCAAGCCCGGAACTAACAACCCCGGCAAATCTTGTGTTATTTACTTTCCCCACGGACGTGCTCTCGCATTTGTTTGTTACTCGACCATTCCAGCAATATCATCTCCGGATAATATTTTGGGTAACAACAATTGGCGCAAGAAGAAGGGCGTCTTATCCTTCATTTTTATTCCTACCGTCCCGAAGAACACTCACTGTTCTCGGGGCATATACTTGAAGAAACACTCATTATTCTTCAAAGAAAAGCCTTTAGAATAATGACATTTGCCACCACATCGAAGAGAGCAACTCTCCGAACCGCCGAACATCATATTCTGGCTCGATCATAGCCCCAGCCAACGGCAGAGGGTAGCCGCGGCGACGCGAGACTCTCAATCCCGCACCTGAAGGACGACCCCAGCCTTTCGCTCGACCAGTTCCAAACCGCGGAATAGATCGAGGAGGCTATGGCCATCCTAAAGGAGCGACGGAGAGCATGTGCAGCGCCCGCTATAACTCCCTCGGCCATCCGCCGCGTGGGCAAACGGAAGTTCAAAGGGTTATTGGCCGAGCGATCGTCAGAAAGCCCCGATTCCCGAGAAAAGGCTCTCGCAAGGTGGGACGGTTCCGTCTTCAGCCGCTTGGGAAGCGACCCATCATGGCAACCGGGGCATTCTGGCCCCAGCCATGAGACGACGGAGCTCGAATCCGTCACCAGGAGTTCAGCTTACCCAACTCCCAGAAGGCAGACCAGCCATTTGGCTCCTCCTCGCCGAAGAACCAAGATCGGTGACGACAACCTCATCGCCTACCGCGGAGCCAGGAGATTGGTACACGATCGCCTTGGCTCCTGCTCCGAGAGCTGAACCACGAGCGACCAAGCTACGGCGATGGCCGCCATGCAACGCCAGCTCGATGGCATGAAGGCGCTCCTAGAAACTGGGGCAAGCGCCAAGAGAAAGATCGATGGGCCGAGCGAGCCGCTCGCAGTCCAGATCGAACTTGCCCCCGTGCAGCCAAGGATCACTCCTCCTAAAACACCTTTATACGAGGGGAGATCGGACCCCGAAACTCACCTGAGCAAGTTCTGGATTTACATGACCGGATGCGGGGCATCAGACACGACCATGTGCCGAATGTTCCCGTTAACATTGGGCGAGTTGGACCATAGGTGGTACATCTCACTTCCACCGCGACCAATCAGTTCCTTTGAACAACTGGCGAACAACTTCACAACGTACTTCGCCGCCAAGGTCGCTCGACCAGAAGGTCCCCACCGCATGATGAAAATCAGGCAGGGGGAAGAAGAGACCGACGTAGACTACATAGACCGGGTGGATGAGATAATCCTTAACGGTGAGCTCGTAAGCGACGAGATCGCCCTCTACTCAATCCTAGGGGGATTCAATGGTCTTTCGCCCATGTTCAGGCACCTTACGAAGGACATTCCCCCGACCTACGCAATCTTTCGCGCCAAGGCCGCAGAATTTTTGGCCAGGTGGAGGTTGCTCGCCCTTCGCCAAGACAAAGGGACGGAGACGGTGATCGCCAATTCCAACAAGGTGGTCGCCAAGCCACCCGGAGATTTCAGGACCTTCGAGGATGTGAAAGCCCATCTCTACCACAACCTCAATCTATCTCCGGCTCATATTTTCTACCCCATACAGGGGCGCGAGCGACTAAGCAAGCCGAAGGCGGTAAGGGACCACAGTCATCTAGACCGCAACAAATTTTGTGCTTACCACAAGAGTCACGGTCACAATACCGATCAATGCCGCGACCTCCTCAGACAACTCTGGAGATTGTTCGAGGAGGGCAAGCTGGATAGTCTAATAACTTAGCCGGAGCCCCGGGCTGAAAGAACCAAATGCCGCGATCGGCGTCAGAACGACGATCACCAGTCTTCCAACCCGATCGCCGGAATCAAGCAACATCTCTAAAAATGGAGGACTCGCTCGCCATCTACGGTTCATCATCTAACATGAAGGACCAAGGCACGAGATCGCCTCCCTCAGCACAACGTATACCGTCGAACATGACGATCTGAGGTAGAAGAGTGCAGCCATGGTCCTGGAAGTCGATGGAACCGACTGCTTCGTCCATGCAAGGTTCCTTTGGGCTGCGATCGCTCGCCCTTCGTTTAAATACGAGGCGGGCGTAGCCGAAGGACCCTCTAATTAAATATGTGGACACGGTCGCCAACCCTCAAAGGTTCGTTATCTAACTTGGTGGACCCGGACAGTGCGACGCGTCCCTACCCCCGTCACAACATATACCGTCGAGGATTGCCATCTAACATGACGATCCGAGGTAGAAAAGTGCTAACAAGCTGCAGACGTGGAGTCGATTAATCCGACGACGCCCCGCGCAAGGACTCCTCCAGACCAAGACCGCACGCCCTTCATTTAAATACGAGGCGGGCGCAGCCTAATGGAGGACCCTCACAATAAAGTGAGTCGTGAGACAAACCTACATGTGGAATGTCCCTCGCGCACAAGACACGGTTATGGAGGTCGGTCCATCGAACTCCGCGACCGTGCACGGTTCCTCAAGGTCGAAACAATCGGCTTTCCATGAGGGATCTGCAAAATTAAAGATCACAAGAACAAGACCGAAGATAGCTCCCCAAACGATCAAGTCGCCCAAATCCGAGACCAAAGTCCGCTCAACGGATCGCCCGTCTTTATCCTAAACGATCGCCGGTGGAACCACCTCACCCCATGTCTTCAACATCGGAGCGAGCTGGGGGGCAATTGTTGTGCGGCGATTTATACGCCTCGACGGCGATCGGAATAAGGGCCGAGCGACTGAGTCCACGACCAAATGAGCTACGGAGACCTTGTCAGAACGAAGGTAATAGTCCACCTTCGAGTATCTAGCGATCGACTCCCAAGGCGATCGCCTTTTGGCACCTAGCGATCGCCTCGGGTGCCCGACCTAAGACGACCGTCCTGTGCCACGAACAAGGCCTTCGTCCGTCAAAGTCTGCGAAGACTGGATCACGAAGCAAGCACCCATGTGCAGATCCGCGAATGGCGCTGCAATACATGGATCATTGACTCCAGCCCATTAGCAGCTGTCAGTGACAAGGACGGCCTCACCTACCGACAAACCGCCGAAAGGTCCTAAGTAGGGCCTCCCTAGACAGCGACATAGACGCGTGTTGGCCTCTCATTGGTTCGCAATTCTGGCAGCCAGCAACTTCTGCGGACTTTAAGGAGACCAACCCATGTGCTAAAGACGATCGCCCACTTATTATAATATAGCAGAGGCGATTGCCCAGCAACTCCCAGTCCTATAAATAGGGAACCTCCAGCAACTGGAGAAAGGTTCCGAAAAACGTTCAGGCATTGACAATACGTTCACAAAAGATCTCTCCTCTCGGGCTTTCTCTCTTGAACCCACTTAGGATTTCTCTCTGAGCACCTCTTCACCAAAAGACGGTCGGCAGAGGTAAGAACTCCCTACAGTTCAGGTTTGAAGAGATTCACAAGTCCAGGAGCTCAGACATTCAGCTAATACACACAATGAGAGACCGTCGATTTCTCATAGTCGTCACGGCACTCCATCGTTGTTACAAGAACTCACAGAGCATCATATCTGGTTCTTCCGGCAATCTTCACGCTCGATAGCTAAGATAACTAGGGTCTTTACACTCATTGTAATTGTACCCTAACATTAATATTTGTACTCCAAAGTATTTGTATTAATAATATCTCGTGAGAGCATTCAAGCCCGGGACTAACAACCCCGACAAATCTTGTGTTATTTACTTTCCCCATGGACATGCTCTCGCATTTGTTTGTTACTCGAGCATTCCAGCAATATCATCTCCGGATAATATTTTGGGTAACAACATATATCATATATATATATATATATTGAAAGATTAGGTCGTAAAATTGATTGTGGAGTATTAATGACACCATTTTTGAAGTGAAAATATATGGAGATTAATGTCATGACATCACTAATTGATTGGAGTATTAATGACTTCAGTTTTAAAGTGAACTCATTTTAAAGTGAAAACTCATTCATATCAACTGTATGTATTGTTAATTCATTTCATATTGTGTCAAATTTAATGAGGCAAATATTAATTGCCTAAAGTTATCAAATTCTTTTCAAGTCTCCTTCATTTAATCATTTGCTCCTTTCATTTGCCTTCAAATAAATGCACAAACCCTTCAACCACCATCATTTGATACTATAAATAACACCATTTGAAGAGAAAAAAGTACAAACTGTTCGAATTCGTCAAAGCTAGAACGTAGCAAAGCATTTGGAAAATTCACCCAAGACGTGGTTTTACAAACCTGTATTATGGGTGGATGTGATTATTTACATATCCCAGAAGTTGGCGTATCACGAGCCATCCGTGCTATGAGGGATCGTAAAGGTGTTATGAGAGAGGAGTATGACTATCTCAATGTACATTTATGATCTCGCATGTGATTTTCTCCTTTTCCTACTTTTAAAAGATTCTAAGCATTCTATGCAGGTGCGATCGATGCAACTCCCAAATATATCAACGGGTATACAACTCCGACAACAAAACTATAGTCCATCTTACAAATATGGCTTCCGAAAGAGAAGAAGATTATTTGTACGTAGGGTCACCCATAGCACAAGGATTTGTTGAGGATATAGCAATTGTGGATTTAGATCCTGCTACTAAATAAAATATGCAGGTGTGTGTTTGTTGTTATGCGGCGATTAATGCGCCTCGATGGCGATCAACATGATGGTCAGGAGCCAGCTATAGAAGACAGATGCTGGGCAAGCGCCTAGCATTTGACGTCCAAGGCGATCGTCTGTTGACATCTGGCGATCGCCTATAATGTCCGGCCGTAGACGATCGTCCAGTGCCACGCGTGAATCCGACACCCATTAGAGTCTTCGAAGACCGAATCTCGGAGGAAGACCCACATGCAGATCCGCAAAAGACGCCGCAAGATAAGGCCTTTGACCCCAGCCTGTCACCAACCTCACACCTACCGCCGAAAGGTACAAAGTGGGTCCTCCCCAGACAGAGACTCAGGACGCGTGCAGGCTCCCCATTGGCTCACACAGCTGGCTGCCAGCAGCAGCCTCGGACTTTAAGGGAACAGTCCCACGTGATGGGACGATCGCCCACCTTATTCTAATATAGAAAACGGCGGTCGCCTGCGATCGCCGGAGAGGACCCAACAACCTTTTCTCCTATAAATATGAGGCCTCCAACAGTGGCCAAGACACAGTGAAAAACGTAAAGAGAGAACGGTGGACTTACCTGACGAATACATACACATACACAGTGATATTCGTTCACATATACAGAACACCAAAAGCAAGAACTCACAGAGCTTCATAGCTAAGATAACTAGAATCTTTACACTCATTGTAATAGTATTCTAACATTAATATTTGTACTCCAAAGTATTTATATTAATAACATCTCGCGAGAGCATTCAAGCCCGGGACTAACAACCCCAGAAAATCTTGTGTTATTTACTTTCTCACGGAAGTGTTCTCGCATTTGTTTGTTACTCGACCATTCCAGCAATATCATCTCCGGATAATATTTTGGGTAACAACAATTGGCGCTAGAAGGAGGGGATCTTAACCTTCATTTTTATTCCGACCATCTCGAAGAACACTCACTGTTCTCCGGGTCATATACTTGAAGAAACACTCACTGTTCTTCAAAGAAAAACCTTCAGAAACATGACATCTGCCACGACCTCCAAAAGAGCCACCCTGCAATCTGCCAGACATCTCATTCCGGCCCAGACCGAATCTCAACCAACGGCGGAAGGCGACCGCAGCGACGCTAGACTCTCACTCCTGCCCCCAAGGGACGGTCCCAGTCTCTCACTCGATCAGTTCCGGACCGCGAAACAGATCGAGGAGGCTATGGCCATCCTCAGGGAGCGACGTAGGGCATGCGACTCGCCCACCATTACTCCATCTGCCATCCGCCGAGCAAGCAAGCGGAAGCTTAAAGGGCTATTCGTCGAGAAATCGTCGGAAAGCCCCGAGCCGCAGGAAAAGGCTCTCATAAGGCGGGATGATTCCTTCTTCAGCCGCCTAGGGAGTGATCCCTCATGGTGACCCGGGCATTCAGGACCCAGTCGGGAGACATCGGAGTCCGAATCCGTCACCAGAAGTTCGGCATATCCGACTCCCAGAAGATAAACCGGTCAACGGGCCCTCGCTCGCCCAAGAATTGAGCCCGGTGGCGGAGAACTCGTCACCTACCATGGGGCCAGGAGATCAGTACATGACCACCTCGGATCCCGCTCAGAGAGCCAATCAGCGAGCAGTCAGGCTACGGCGATGGCCGCCATGCAGCGCCAGCTCGACGAAATGACGGTGCTCCTAGAGACTGGGGCAGGCGCCAAGAGATCGATTGTCGGACCAAGTGAACCGCTCGTGGCCCAAATCGAGCTCGCCCCCGTTCAACCGAAGATCGCTACTCCTCAAACACCTCTATATGAGGGAAGATCGGATCCAGAGACCCATTTGAGCAAGTTCTGAATTTACATGACCGGATGCGGAGCATCGGACGCCACGAAATGCCGAATGTTCCCATTGACATTGGGCGACCTCGCCCATAGGTGGTACATCTCACTGCCACCTCGCTCGATCAATTGTTTTGAGAAGCTGGCGAACGACTTCACGTCGTACTTCGCCGCTAAAGTTGCTCGGCCAGAAGGCCCCCACCGCATGATGAAAATCAGGCAGGGGAAGAACGAGTCCGATGAAGACTACATCTACCGGGTAGATGAAATAGTCCTCACCAGCGAGCCCATTAGGGACGAGCTCGCTCTCTACTCGGTCCTAGGGGGATTCTATGGACATTCGCCCATGTTCAGGCACCTCACGAAGGACATCCCCCTGACCTACGCGATCTTCCGCATCAGGGCCGCTGATTTTATAGCCAGGCAGAGGATGCTCACCCTTCACTTAGGCTAGGGATCTGCCGGGGAAGGGAAGGCGCCATCTTCCATCCGGCGAAAGACGATCGCCAAGCCCAGAAAGGCGATTGTGAAGCTACCCGGAGAATTCAAAGCTTTCGAGGATGTGGAGGTTCACCTCCTCCGCAACCTCAACCTATCTCTGGCCCACATTTACAATGCCATCAAGGGGCGTGAATGGCTTAGCAAACCGAAGCCGGTAAAGGACCACGGTCATTTAGACCGCAGCAAATTTTGCGCCTACCACAAGAGTCCTGGCCACAACACTATCCAGTGCCGCGACCTCCTCAGACAACTCTGGAGACTATTCGAGGAAGGCAAATTGGATAACTTGGTTACCAAGCCAGAGCCTCGAGCAGAGAGGACCGTAGGGCGCGAGCGCCGACAGAACGATGGAATCCCTCCCAATACGGTCACCAGGATCGAGCAGAACGATCCGGAGTATTGTGACGAATCAATCCCTCCGATCAACCCTGGCGGCCGGATCAACATGCTTCAGGCGGGAGGTGGAAACCTCGGAGGCCTTTCCTCGGTTTCCACCATGTCAAACAGAAAGCGGAAGGCCGAATTGAGGGCGTTCGCCGGGGTCCATGTCATGGTGCCCCCAGAGCCGACCATCTCCAAAGACGCGCTCATCACCTTCACCAACAAGGATAGGGAGGGAGTGCAGTGCCCCAAAGAGGATGCATTGGTGATCTATGTATGTATCCTTGGAAAAATGGTCGACCGCGTGCTGGTTGACAATGGGAGCTTTTGCAATATCATATTCAAATCCGATCTCGACCAGCTCGGCAACCTAACCAAGTTCATCAAGCCATTCGACACCGTGCTCCAAGGGTTCGGCGACAGCACAGTCCAAGCATATGGAAGGATCAAGCTCTCTGTCGAGCTAATATGTTACTACAATCCCAAGGTTAGGATTAATAGGAACCTAAACTTTGTAATCATAGATAGGCCCAGCATCTATAATGGGTTCCTAGGTCGTCCATTTCTAGAAATCTTCGAAGCGGTCGCCTCTTCTTTCTTTTACTGTATCAAATTCCCCACTGCCGATGGGACGGTCTGTACTGTAAAAGGAGACCAACTAATGGCTAAAAAATGTTTGCATTACTCCTGTGTCGTAACTTCTTTCAATACTTCCCATGCTATTTGTAACATCGAGACGATCGACAATCAACCGATGGAGATCGACGAGCCAAGCACATCGTACCAACCCGACTTAGTGGACGCCATCTCACATCGATTGACGGACGACATCGAGACGAGGATCGGTTTCGAGCCAAGCCTCGACATTGATCCAAGAATCGAGTCCAAAAATCGTTCCAAACGAGAAGCGACCGTCCCCATTGAAGAGTTGGAAAGTATAACGATAGATCCGGCTCGCCCGGAGCGGGAAGTACAGATCGGCACAAGCGTCGTCCTCAAGTTAAATGTAACACCCCCAAAACCATCTGGGATATTATAGCGCCATGGGTCCCGCGCCGGAACCCACCAGGCTAAAAACCATTTCAAAACCGTTTAAAAACGCCAAAAGGCCGATGACGGTAGTATTTTGCAAATACTCAAATATTTTCAAAAGCATAGTTCTCAAATACCGTCATAAAATACCATTTAAAAATACAAGGCGAAATGCCAATTTTCGACAATCCAAAATGTACGTTAAGCTACCACTTAAACGTATTGATAAAATAATTTGGGAAAAAGAGTTTGACGAAAATAACCCAAGTTCGTAAAATGCCAAAAAGGCCATTTTGAAAGTACACACGAGTTGGTAAAGATACCGAAAAGTCATTTTGAAATATACACACGCAGCGGATAAAGATACCGAAAAGTCATTTTGAAATATACACACGCAGCGGATAAAAACACAGTTCAAAATAGACATTTTCAGCGGAAATGAATAACCAAAAAAAAGAAATACTCGATACTCCAAAACATGCCACCGCTAGTATCACATCGGGAAGCTCATCCCTTCACGACCGCTACTAGCTCGATCTCCGAGTACCTAAAAATAAAGCCCACGACGGGGTCAGCCACAATATTCAATAATGATATCGATCGCATCAACATAAATAATTACATACCAATGTAATAATATAGTAAGAATACTACCAAAGTAATCTTACCGACATAACCTTACCAATCCATAACAATCCAATCATGACCATAATCCACATTTCGCATTCTCAAATGACGAAATGAACTCAACCACAACCAACTGTATTGTATTCAAATAATATCAAAAATCCTCAAAACATCATCATAACTCATAATCATGAAATAATTCATCCGTGCCAAATCCTGTCCATCGGATTACACAATCAAAACTCAACCTGGATAAACCAATAGTACCCAACATATCTGTAGATCAACTACCACATGACAATGAATACAAATTCCAAAACATCGACGTATAGTCCAAATGCTTATACGATCAATAACCAGATCAACCGATAAATCAACTGAGAATATCATCGACATGATAACTCCAATACGACCAATAAAGGATCACGATAACTGAGAATACTATCAACATGATAACTCCGACACGATCAACAAAGGATCAACAATAATCGAGAATACCACCAACAAGGTAAACTCCAAATGATCAACAAAAGACCAACAATAACTGAGAATACCATCAACAAGGTAAACTCCAAATGATCAACAATAATGGATCTCAAAGAAATAACTCTGACTGTCGAACATACCCTTCTGGCATATGAACAACCAGTCACAAACCGTCGAACATACCCAACCATAAATGGAGGATGAACGACCAAACAATATGGCTCAAAAATGGAAGTCATAGTACGCCCGATCCGGAAATGTGTCCGTGCACAAGCCACCCCGGGTATCGATCAAATACACGTGTGGTCTTGTACCTAATTAGCCTCACGAACTACGTCTCGTGTGCACGGTTTAATGTGGAAATATCAACACATAACCATCATGTGCCCGGCTAAAAATCCTACACAATAACCAATCGGCACGCAGATATGACTCCAGATATGTCACGATGCAACATGACAACGAAACTCAAAGAAACACATATCAAATAAGGATCAAAAGACTCACCGAAGTGAACAACAACAGACTGACAATGAAAAGTCGACACGACTAATCAATATCCAAAACATCAATCCTGGGATCATCATCCCCAAATGAATGACCAACACGATATACGATCTCAATACAACAGTCCTGGGATCAACATCCCTCATCGAATAACCGATATGAAACTCATTACACGAACCTCAACACATACAACAACTCAACATACTAATTATCCACATGACTGAACAAATACTTAGATTACCTCAAAGCCGAGGACCACATCCTTTCCACGAACAACATCCCTGAACAAATACACAGTTATACAAATAATCTCAAATAAGGTACCATCCATTCAATACCGATAAACCTTTATCCCGATACTTATGTCATCACTATAACTATCCTCGATATCCGATATTCTATATCCTTGACCAAAGATAACTCACGTCTTCCCTGAACACAATTAAATCATATACCTTGTGATTTAATACAACCAGAGCACGATATACAAACCATTATCCCAACAACTTACATTTCTAACAACATTGCTATACGAATTATAAATGAAATGAAAACGAAACCATTCATCAAATATTATAAACTGAACAAGTATAAACTTGCCTCGATACCGATACCACGAAGCCATTACCAAAATCCATTGCCTTCGTCTATGAGCTCCTCAGCCCCGACCAAAAGCAATCTACGAACTCTTCAGCCTCAACCGCAACACAACGGTCATAAACCACGATCAAAACATATCAACCTATTGCAATAACCGATTTACACACATTCGATAAAAATCAATAACCGACATACCCAATCAACAAACTCAACGGTTCAACAAAACCTCGATCATATACATAAAACCAAATAATCCAACTCAACAAATACGATCTCATATCCACAATACAATCCGTAACTCGATGATCACAAATAACAATCAATAACCGATCAACAAACACAACGGTTCTACAATATCCCGATTAAATACAAATCCAAACAATCCGAACCAATCAAACACGAATTCAAAACCACAATACGATTCCACACTCCGAAGATCATATCAATAATCAATTTAAACCAACAAGGGTCTAACATTACCGATTCCAAATTCAATCTTAAATACGGATACAAGTTTCCTCCTTGTAATTTCATAATAAAACCAATTACCGATTATCATCATCAATCCGGATGATCCGATTAATTCAACATTATAGATAATCATACTCCAAGAGTTTCAAATATTTCCATTATCCGAATTGAACACTTATTCAATAAGTATGAATTCTTAAACTCAAAAGTGAATCATAATCTT
This sequence comes from Orobanche coerulescens, assembly GCA_033398695.1. Lineage (NCBI taxonomy): Eukaryota > Viridiplantae > Streptophyta > Magnoliopsida > Lamiales > Orobanchaceae > Orobanche > Orobanche coerulescens. Next base: position 159,925,050 of record CM065811.1, read on the forward strand.
ATCAAACCCGAAAATCATATTCGTATTCCTATACGAATATTGTATCAAAACACATAACATAGTTTTAAATGTGAATATTCCATATTCATATCCAAAACACCAACACTTTAAAACATATTCATCAAATTAATGATCAATTCATCTCGACATTAAGGATTTTATAACATATTCGATTCCAACTTCAACTCCAAATATGAAGACAAAACTCCTTCTTGTTCATACTTGTAAATTCGTAGAAAACAATTTACCGATTATTATCGTGAATAATCACATTCCAAAATTATCCGAAATCCTTCCAAAATCATAACATGTAACTCAAGGGTTCTTCAAGAACACGAATTATCCAAATTCACGTTCACAATCCATAAAACAACATAACCCGATGTTTTCTAACATCTAAACAACCCTTAATCATAATTCAAGGTGTATATAATCATGTTCTTCAACATATACTTCTCATAACATCATGAATCGCAACAAACCACCAAGAACATCGAGAATACCACGATTCCATAATCATAACAACATAATCGAATCTTTTGATCACCAATTCATTATCTTCCTTTAACAAAATTCCCATAATTACCAAGAATCATCACAACAATATCATTTCAACCATCATTCATACGAAAACGTGTAGAATTTTCCAAGTTCTACTCATTGAGACATTTCATCGAACACTTTGAAGGCAAAGTCCAATTCAATCGATTATTCAAAGAAATACTCGAATTCGTTCCACAAAACTTCAAGAGTAATGAATAATCTCAAGAATACAACAAGATTCCATCAATAATCTGAGTTAAAACGAATCAAATCGGCCAAAACATCAAGAAATTCCAAAAATATCCAAAACCAAGTGTTTAGGTGTTCTTACCTTCGATCCGGGTGGAAGATGATGTTAATCCATGATTCCAACTTCCAAAACATGTTGTTACATGATGATCTTACTCAAATCCATCCATTTTTGCTGAAGGAATCGCGAAAAAACGAAGAAAAATAAAAAATGCCCAAGATGACTCGGTCCAAGCCTTATATAGGCCGAGACCAGCCGGCACTTTACGTACGTAACCGGCGGGTCCTTACGTACGTAGCCGTCCGTGGCCTACCCTACTGCCCAGTTCGTTCGGCACCCTTGCGTACGTAACCGGCAGCTGGCTTACGTACGTAACTGGCCCTTACGGCCGTAACCGGCCACTGCCTTAGGTACGTAATCGGCCAGTCCTAGCCATCCCTGCGAGTCACTGCCGACCGTGATCGGCCATCCATGCGAGTCACTGCCGACCATGCTCGGCCATCCCAACGAGTCAATGCCGACCATGCTTGGCCACTACAGGTCCTCTCGGCCACGACTCGGTCAGCCGCCCCGTAACGTACGTAACACTTATTCGGTTGCGTACGTAATACGTACGTTGACTTGCTATAGTATTATACTCGTATTACGTACGTAATACACCCTGTATAACGTACGTAACTCCATCCGTTGACTCACCTGTCCACATCTGCGCCGAAAGCCGCCGACCACGGGCCCCACTGTCCGATTCCTCTTGTTACGTACGTTATGTACACTATATATCGTACGTAAGCTAACACATTTTACGTACGCAAGCTCCAAGGCTTAACGTACGTAATGGCTTTTATACTTAGCCAAAAATCCAACTGTTCCTGTCCGACGTCTCGACGTACAAAATACAAACATACGGCATACTGAATACACATACTGAATCCAAAAATATTCTCATACGGTATACGATATCCAAATCGTTCAACTCGATACAACATATCCTGAATATATCTCACAATCAAAAACGATAATCACACCAAGATAATCGTCTCAGCTTCTCAATTTATTTTATCCATACTGTATAGATACCAAAGTATACAGTATATCTCGGATAAAATAACGCGAAAAATTTATACTAAAAATTCGGGTATTACATACTACCCCCCTTAAAATAAGTTTCGTCCTCGAAACTTGCGACCTGTCACCAACAACAGATAAATCCAAAACTTTCCAACTCATCACAAAACAATCAAGTGTCGCCACAAGCGAATAACCAAACCAATATACTTACAGGTGCGTGAAGCCGATGATCTCCCGTGATACTAGCACACGACTCCCACACGAAGTCTCAACACAACCAACACACACCAATATCATAAATAGCAATTTGAAAAGAATCTCAAAAATTTTGGAAACTCCAAAAATCGGTTCGACTCAAAAGTCAGAAAAACTCATTTTCAAAAATCACGCTACTACCGTACCGGTAAAGCCACATAACACACACGCCTGGGTTTCACAAAACCCAAGCTCCGATACCATCTTCTGTAACACCCCCAAAACCATCTGGGATATTACAGCGCCATGGGTCCCGCGCCGGAACCCACCAGGCTAAAAACCATTTCAAAACCGTTTAAAAATGCCAAAAGGCCGATGACGGTAGTATTTTGCAAATACTCAAATATTTTCAAAAGCATAGTTCTCAAATACCGTCATAAAATACCATTTAAAAATATAAGGCGAAATGCCAATTTTCGACAATCCAAAATGTACGTTAAGCTACCACTTAAACGTACTGATAAAATAATTTGGGAAAAAGAGTTTGACGAAAATAACCCAAGTTCGTAAAATGCCAAAAAGGCCATTTTGAAAGTACACACGAGTTGGTAAAGATACCGAAAAGTCATTTTGAAATATACACACGCAGCGGATAAAGATACCGAAAAGTTATTTTGAAATATACACACGCAGCGGATAAAAACACAGTTCAAAATAGACATTTGCAGCGGAAATGAATAACCAAAAAAAAGAAATACTCGATACTCCAAAACATGCCACCGCTAGTATCACATCGGGAAGCTCATCCCTTCACGACCGCTACTAGCTCGATCTCCGAGTACCTAAAAATAAAGCCCACGACGGGGTCAGCCACAATACTCAATAATGATATCGATCGCATCAACATAAATAATTACATACCAATGTAATAATATAGTAAGAATACTACCAAAGTAATCTTACCGACATAACCTTACCAATCCATAACAATCCAATCCTGACCATAATCCACGTTTCGCATTCTCAAATAACAAAATGAACTCAACCACAACCAACTGTACTGTATTCAAATAATATCAAAAATTCTCAAAACATCATCATAACTCATAATCATGAAATAATTCATCCGTGCCAAATCCTGTCCATCGGATTACACAATCAAAACTCAACCTGGATAAACCAATAGTACCCAACATATCTGTAGATCAACTACCACATGACAATGAATACAAATTCCGAAACATCGACATATAGTCCGAATGCTTATACGATCAATAACCAGATCAACCGATAAATCAATTGAGAATATCATTGACATGATAACTCCAATACGACCAATAAAGGATCACGATAACTGAGAATACTATCAACATGATAACTCCGACACGATCAACAAAGGATCAACAATAATCGAGAATACCATCAACAAGGTAAACTCCAAATGATCAACAAAAGACCAACAATAACTGAGAATACCATCAACAAGGTAAACTCTAAATGATCAACAATAATGGATCTCAAAGAAATAACTCTGACTTTCGAACATACCCTTCGGGCATATAAACAACCAGTCACAAACCGTCGAACATACCCAACCATAAATGGAGGATGAACGACCAAACAATATGGCTCAAAGATGGAAGTCATAGTACGCCCGATCCGGAAATGTGTCCGTGCACAAGCCACCCCGGGTATCGATTAAATACACGTGTGGTCTTGTACCTAATTAGCCTCACGAACTACGTCTCGTGTGCACGGTTTAATGTGGAAATATCAACACATAACCATCATGTGCCCGGCTAAAAATCCTACACAATAACCAATCGGCACGCAGATATGACTCCAGATATGTCACGATGCAACATGACAACGAAACTCAAAGAAACACATATCCAATAAGGATCAAAAGACTCACCGAAGTGAACAACAACAGACTGACAATGAAAAGTCGACACGACTAATCAATATCCAAAACATCAATCCTGGGATCATCATCCCCAAATGAATGACCAACACGATATACGATCTCAATACAACAGTCCTGGGATCAACATCCCTCAACGAATAACCGATATGAAACTCATTACACAAACCTCAACATATACAACAACTCAACATACTAATTATCCACATGATTGAACAAATACTTAGATTACCTCAAAGCCGAGGACCACATCCTTTCCACGAACAACATCCCTGAACAAATACACAGTTATACAAATAATCTCAAATAAGGTACCATCCATTCAATACCGATAAACCTTTATCCCGATACTTATGTCATCACGATAACTATCCTCGATATCCGATATTCTATATCCTTGACCAAAGATAACTCACGTCTTCCCTGAACACAATTAAATCATATACCTTATGATTTAATACAACCAGAGCACGATATACAAACTATTATCCCGACAACTTACATTTCTAACAACATTGCTATACGAATTATAAATGAAATGAAAACGAAACCATTCATCAAATATTATAAACTGAACAAGTATAAACTTGCCTCGATACCGATACCACGAAGCCGTTTCCAAAATCCATTGCCTTCGTCTACGAGCTCCTCAGCCCCGACCAAAAGCAATCTACGAACTCTTCAGCCTCAACCGCAACACAACGGTCATAAACCACGATCAAAACATATCAACCTATTGCAATAACCGATTTACACACATTCGATAAAAATCAATAACCGACATACCCAATCAACAAACTCAACGGTTCAACGAAACCTCGATTATATACATAAAACCAAATAATCCAACTCAACAAATACGATCTCATATCCACAATACAATCCGTAACTCGATGATCACAAATAACAATCAATAACCGATCAACAAACACAACGGTTCTACAATATCCCGATTAAATACAAATCCAAACAATCTGAACCAATCAAACACGAATTCAAAACCACAATACGATTCCACACTCCGAAGATCATATCAATAATCAATTTAAACCAACAAGGGTCTAACATTACCGATTCCAAATTCAATCTTAAATACGGATACAAGTTTCCTCCTTGTAATTTCATAATAAAACCAATTACCGATTATCATCATCAATCCGGACGATCCGATTAATTCAACATTATAGATAATCATACTCCAAGAGTTTCAAATATTTCCATTATCCGAATTGAACACTTATTCAATAAGTATGAATTCTTAAACTCAAAAGTGAATCATAATCTTATCAAACCCGAAAATCATATTCGTATTCCTATACGAATATTGTACCAAAACACATAACTTAGTTTTAAATGTGAATATTCCATATTCATATCCAAAACACCAACAATTTAAAACATATTCATCAAATCAATGATCAATTCATCTCGACATTAAGGATTTTCTAACATATTCGATTCCAACTTCAACTCCAAATATGAAGACAAAACTCCTTCTTGTTCATACTTGTAAATTCGTAGAAAACAATTTACCGATTATTATCGTGAATAATCACATTCCAAAATTATCCGAAATCCTTCCAAAATCATAACATGTAACTCAAGGGTTCTTCATGAACACGAATTATCCAAATTCACGTTCACAATCCATAAAACAACATAACCCGATGTTTTCTAACATCTAAACAACCCTTAATCATAATTCAAGGTGTATATAATCATGTTCTTCAACATATACTTCTCATAACATCATGAATCGCAACAAACCACCAAGAACATCGAGAATACCACGATTCCATAATCATAACAACATAATCGAATCTTTTGATCACCAATTCATTATCTTCCTTTAACAAAATTCCCATAATTACCAAGAATCATCACAACAATATCATTTCAACCATCATTCATACGAAAACGTGTAGAATTTTCCAAGTTCTACTCATTGAGACATTTCATCGAACACTTTGAAGGCATAGTCCAATTCAATCAATTATTCAAAGAAATACTCGAATTCGTTCCACAAAACTTCAAGAGTAACGAATAATCTCAAGAATACAACAAGATTCCATCAATAATCTGAGTTAAAACGAATCAAATCGGCCAAAACATCAAGAAATTCCAAAAATATCCAAAACCAAGTGTTTAGGTGTTCTTACCTTCGATCCGGGTGGAAGATGATGTTAATCCATGATTCCAACTTCCAAAACATGTTGTTACATGATGATCTTACTCAAATCCATCCACTTTTGCTGAAGGAATCGCGAAAAAACGAAGAAAAATAAAAAATGCCCAAGATGACTCGGTCCAAGCCTTATATAGGCCGAGACCAGCCGGCACTTTACGTACGTAACCGGCGGGTCCTTATGTACGTAGCCGTCCGTGGCCTACCCTACTGCCCAGTTCGTTCGGCACCCTTGCGTACGTAACCGGCAGCTGGCTTACGTACGTAACTGGCCCTTACGGCCGTAACCGGCCACTGCCTTAGGTACGTAATCGGCCAGTCCTAGCCATCCCTGCGAGTCACTGCCGACCGTGATCGACCATCCATGCGAGTCACTGCCGACCATGCTCGGCCATCCCAACGAGTCAATGCCGACCATGCTTGGCCACTACAGGTCCTCTCGGCTACGACTCGGCCAGCCGCCCCGTAACGTACGTAACACTTATTCGGTTGCGTACGTAATACGTACGTTGACTTGCTACAGTATTATACTCGTATTACGTGCGTAATACACCCTGTATAACGTACGTAACTCCATCCGTTGACTCACCTGTCCACATCTGCGCCGAAATCCGCCGACCACGGGCCCCACTGTCCGATTCCTCTTGTTACGTACGTTATGTACACTATATATCGTACGTAAGCTAACACATTTTACGTACGCAAGCTCCAAGGCTTAACGTACGTAATGGCTTTTATACTTAGCCAAAAATCCAACTGTTCCTGTCCGACGTCTCGACGTACAAAATACAAACATACGGCATACTGAATACACATACTGAATCCAAAAATATTCTCATACGGTATACCTGATATCCAAATCAGTTCAACCTGATACAACATATCCTGAATATATCTGTCAATCAAAAACGATAATCACACCAGTATAACTGTCTCAGTTCTCAATTTATTTTATCCATACTGTATAGATACCAAAGTATACAGTATATCTCGGATAAAATAACGCGAAAAATTTATACTAAAAATTCGGGTATTACATACTACCCCCCTTAAAATAAGTTTCGTCCTCGAAACTTGCGACCTGTCACCAACAACAGATAAATCCAAAACTTTCCAACTCATCACAAAACAATCAAGTGTCGCCACAAGCGAATAACCAAACCAATATACTTACAGGTGGTGAAGCCGATGATCTCCCGTGATACTAGCACACGACTCCCACACGAAGTCTCAACACAACCAACACACACCAATATCATAAATAGCAATTTGAAAAGAATCTCAAAAATTTTGAAAACTCCAAAAATCGGTTCGACTCAAAAGTCAGAAAAACTCATTTTTAAAAATCACGCTACTACCGTACCGGTAAAGCCACATAACACACACGCCTGGGTTTCACAAAACCCAAGCTCCGATACCATCTTCTGTAACACCCCCAAAACCATCTGGGATATTACAGCGCCATGGGTCCCGCGCCGGAACCCACCAGGCTAAAAACCATTTCAAAACCGTTTAAAAATGCCAAAAGGCCGATGACGGTAGTATTTTGCAAATACTCAAATATTTTCAAAAGCATAGTTCTCAAATACCGTCATAAAATACCATTTAAAAATACAAGGCGAAATGCCAATTTTCGACAATCCAAAATATACGTTAAGCTACCACTTAAACGTACTGATAAAATAATTTGGGAAAAAGAGTTTGACGAAAATAACCCAAGTTCGTAAAATGCCAAAAAGGCCATTTTGAAAGTACACACGAGTTGGTAAAGATACCGAAAAGTCATTTTGAAATATACACACGCAGCGGATAAAGATACCGAAAAGTTATTTTGAAATATACACACGCAGCGGATAAAAACACAGTTCAAAATAGACATTTGCAGCGGAAATGAATAACCAAAAAAAAAAGAAATACTCGATACTCCAAAACATGCCACCGCTAGTATCACATCGGGAAGCTCATCCCTTCACGACCGCTATGTTGTGTCAAGAATTAACACCTTCCGACCGGCGATCGCCTAGGAGGTCGGGCGACCGAGTCACCGCGAAGGCCCAAGGAAGAATCAGCCGACCACTGTGCAACCTAGCCTTAGCCCGGCAGACAAGCATGAATCGCCCAATCGAAGGTCCCAGGACAAGTCCCGGTGCCGAGCGATCGACATCCAATACGATCATCTCTCGGCGCCTGGCGACCGACTTCTGGCGACCGGCTTATGGACGATCATCTCTCAGCGCTTTGCCGACCGACCCTTGGTGACCGACCAATGCCGACCTTGATCGCCGAGAACGATCCTCGGTGTCGGCTAGAGACGACCGCATCATGACGATCCGGGCCGATGGCCATCCAAATACCAAGGCCGAGCCACAGACAAAGACCCACGTGCAGATCCACAAAAGGCGCTGACAAACCTGTCACCTACCTCACGTACCAACAGGGCCGCAGACCTGCGAAAGGAGCTGACGGACAAGACTGGTGACCAGAGCCTGTCACCTACCTTTCCTACTGACAAAGTCCGCCGAAAGTAACAAAGTGGGACCTCCTGTGACAGTACTTCCGGACGCGTGGCCGCTCCTCATCGATCGCACACCGGCTACCAGCTGTAGCCTTAGACTTTTGACAGGCAGCCCATGTGACCTTTAGGACGATCGCCCCATTACATTAATGGCCGAAAGGCGATCGCCCACTAGGGAACAAAGCACCTCAACCCCTATATAAAGAAGGCAGCCTGCACTTGGATTCTCTCTCTGGCATTCTCGCATTTTCACACACCATACAGAAGCAAAATACATAACACTTGGCTAATCTCCAACTCTTGGCAACAACTATCATTCGGTCTTACTTCTCCCGGCCTATCTCATCCAGCAGATTATCGGCGGGGACGAAGAACACCGAGCTTCGCTCAAGAGCCGGATTAACAGAGTCTTTTTACACTCATTGTATTTAGATTTCTCTCATTAATACTTGTATCCACGAATATTCGTATTAATAACATCTCGCGAGAGCATTCAAGCCCGGGCCTAACAAACCCGGCAAATCTTGTCTTATTTATCTTCTCTCGGAAGTGCTCCCGCAATTGTTGTTTGTTGTCCGTCATCCAGCAGTATTAATCTTCGGATAAATATTTTGGGCAACAACACGCTACTAGCTCGATCTCCGAGTACCTAAAAATAAAGCCCACGACGGGGTCAGCCACAATACTCAATAATGATATCGATCGCATCAACATAAATAATTACATACCAATGTAATAATATAGTAAGAATACTACCAAAGTAATCTTACCGACATAACCTTACCAATCCATAACAATCCAATCCTGACCATAATCCACGTTTCGCATTCTCAAATGACGAAATGAACTCAACCACAACCAACTGTACTGTATTCAAATAATATCAAAAATTCTCAAAACATCATCATAACTCATAATCATGAAATAATTCATCCGTGCCAAATCCTGTCCATCGGATTACACAATCAAAACTCAACCTGGATAAACCAATAGTACCCAACATATCTGTAGATCAACTACCACATGACAATGAATACAAATTCCGAAACATCGACGTATAGTCCGAATGCTTATACGATCAATAACCAGATCAACCGATAAATCAATTGAGAATATCATTGACATGATAACTCCAATACGACCAATAAAGGATCACGATAACTGAGAATACTATCAACATGATAACTCCGACACGATCAACAAAGGATCAACAATAATCGAGAATACCATCAACAAGGTAAACTCCAAATGATCAACAAAAGACCAACAATAACTGAGAATACCATCAACAAGGTAAACTCTAAATGATCAACAATAATGGATCTCAAAGAAATAACTCTGACTTTCGAACATACCCTTCGGGAATATAAACAACCAGTCACAAACCGTCGAACATACCCAACCATAAATGGAGGATGAACGACCAAACAATATGGCTCAAAGATGGAAGTCATAGTACGCCCGATCCGGAAATGTGTCCGTGCACAAGCCACCCCGGGTATCGATCAAATACACGTGTGGTCTTGTACCTAATTAGCCTCACGAACTACGTCTCGTGTGCACGGTTTAATGTGGAAATATCAACACATAACCATCATGTGCCCGGCTAAAAATCCTACACAATAACCAATCAGCACGCAGATATGACTCCAGATATGTCACGATGCAACATGACAACGAAACTCAAAGAAACACATATCCAATAAGGATCAAAAGACTCACCGAAGTGAACAACAACAGACTGACAATGAAAAGTCGACACGACTAATCAATATCCAAAACATCAATCCTGGGATCATCATCCCCAAATGAATGACCAACACGATATACGATCTCAATACAACAGTCCTGGGATCAACATCCCTCAACGAATAACCGATATGAAACTCATTACACAAACCTCAACATATACAACAACTCAACATACTAATTATCCACATGATTGAACAAATACTTAGATTACCTCAAAGCCGAGGACCACATCCTTTCCACGAACAATATCCCTGAACAAATACACAGTTATACAAATAATCTCAAATAAGGTACCATCCATTCAATACCGATAAACCTTTATCCCGATACTTATGTCATCACGATAACTATCCTCGATATCCGATATTCTATATCCTTGACCAAAGATAACTCACGTCTTCCCTGAACACAATTAAATCATATACCTTATGATTTAATACAACCAGAGCACGATATACAAACTATTATCCCGACAACTTACATTTCTAACAACATTGCTATACGAATTATAAATGAAATGAAAACGAAACCATTCATCAAATATTATAAACTGAACAAGTATAAACTTGCCTCGATACCGATACCATGAAGCCGTTTCCAAAATCCATTGCCTTCGTCTACGAGCTCCTCACCACCAAAAGCAATCTACGAACTCTTCAGCCTCAACCGCAACACAACGGTCATAAACCACGATCAAAACATATCAACCTATTGCAATAACCGATTTACACACATTCGATAAAAATCAATAACCGACATACCCAATCAACAAACTCAACGGTTCAACGAAACCTCGATTATATACATAAAACCAAATAATCCAACTCAACAAATACGATCTCATATCCACAATACAATCCGTAACTCGATGATCACAAATAACAATCAATAACCGATCAACAAACACAACGGTTCTACAATATCCCGATTAAATACAAATCCAAACAATCCGAACCAATCAAACACGAATTCAAAACCACAATACGATTCCACACTCCGAAGATCATATCAATAATCAATTTAAACCAACAAGGGTCTAACATTACCGATTCCAAATTCAATCTTAAATACGGATACAAGTTTCCTCCTTGTAATTTCATAATAAAACCAATTACCGATTATCATCATCAATCCGGACGATCCGATTAATTCAACATTATAGATAATCATACTCCAAGAGTTTCAAATATTTCCATTATCCGAATTGAACACTTATTCAATAAGTATGAATTCTTAAACTCAAAAGTGAATCATAATCTTATCAAACCCGAAAATCATATTCGTATTCCTATACGAATATTGTACCAAAACACATAACTTAGTTTTAAATGTGAATATTCCATATTCATATCCAAAACACCAACACTTTAAAACATATTCATCAAATCAATGATCAATTCATCTCGACATTAAGGATTTTATAACATATTCGATTCCAACTTCAACTCCAAATACGAAGACAAAACTCCTTCTTGTTCATACTTGTAAATTCGTAGAAAACAATTTACCGATTATTATCGTGAATAATCACATTCCAAAATTATCCGAAATCCTTCCAAAATCATAACATGTAACTCAAGGGTTCTTCAAGAACACGAATTATCCAAGTTCACGTTCACAATCCATAAAACAACATAACCCGATGTTTTATAACATCTAAACAACCCTTAATCATAATTCAAGGTGTATATAATCATGTTCTTCAACATATACTTCTCATAACATCATGAATCGCAACAAACCACCAAGAACATCGAGAATACCACAATTCCATAATCATAACAACATAATCGAATCTTTTGATCACCAATTCATTATCTTCCTTTAACAAAATTCCCATAATTACCAAGAATCATCACAGCAATATCATTTCAACCATCATTCATAGGAAAATGTGTAGAATTTTCCAAGTTCTACTCATTGAGACATTTCATCGAACACTTTGAAGGCATAGTCCAATTCAATTGATTATTCAAAGAAATACTCGAATTCGTTCCACAAAACTTCAAGAGTAACGAATAATCTCAAGAATACAACAAGATTCCATCAATAATCTGAGTTAAAACGAATCAAATCGGCCAAAACATCAAGAAACTCCAAAATATCCAAAACCAAGTGTTTAGGTGTTCTTACCTTCGATCCGGGTGGAAGATGATGTTAATCCATGATTCCAACTTCCAAAACATGTTGTTACATGATGATCTTACTCAAATCCATCCACTTTTGCTGAAGGAATCATGAAAAAATGAAGAAAAATGAAAATTGCCCAAGATGACTCGGTCCAGGCCTTATATAGGCCGAGACCTGCCGGCACGTTACGTACGTAACCGGCGGGTCCTTACGTACGTAGCCGGCCGTGGCCTACCCTACTGCCCAGTTCATTCGGCACCCTTGCGTACGTAACCCGCAGCTGGCTTACGTACGTAACTAGCCCTTACGGCCGTAACCGGCCACTGCCTTACGTACGTAATCGGCCAGTCCTAGCCATCCCTGCGAGTCACTGCCGACCGTGATCGTCCATCCATGAGAGTCACTGCCGACCATGCTCGGCCACTACAGGTCCTCTCGGCCACGACTCGGCGGTAGCCCATGCGTGTCGTAACACTTATTCTGTTGCGTACGTAATATGTACGTTGACTTGCTACAGTATTATACTCGTATTACGTATGTAATACATCCTGTATAACGTACGTAACTCCATCCATTGACTCACCTGTCCACATCTGCACCGAAAGCAGCCGACCACGGGCCCCACTGTCCGATTCCTCTTGTTATGTACGTTATGTACGCTATATAACGTACGTAAGCTAACACATTTTACGTACGTAAGCTCCAAGGCTTAACGTACGTAATGGCTTTTATACTTAGCCAAAAATCCAACTGTTCCTGTCCGACGTCTCGACGTACAAAATACAAATGTACGGCATATTGAATACACATACTGAATCCAAAAATATTCTCATACAGTATACCTGATATCCAAATCAGTTCAACCTGATACAACTTATCCTGAATATATCTGTCAATAAAAAACGATAATCACACCAGTATAACTGTCTCGGTTCTCAATTTATTTTATCCATACTGTATAGATACCAAAGTATACAGTATATCTCGGATAAAATAACGCGAAAAATTTATACTGAAAATTTGGGTATTACATTAAAGGAGGATCTGATTAATTTATTACGTAAGAACATCGGAGTCTTTGCCTGGTTGCATCAGGATATGGTCGGCATAAGTCCTAAACACGCTTGCCACTATCTAAATATCGACCCGGCAAGGAAGCCTATTCACCAGAAATGTAGAAAGTTCGGTCCGGAGAAGTACGCAGCGCTCGATATAGAAGTCAAAAAGCTACTCGATAACAAACTAATCGGATTAGATACAGACGAGCCACAGTGTGTAGCCAACGCGGTGCTCGTCAAAAAGCCGAGCAACTCCTGGAGGTTATGCATCGACTTCACCGACCTCAACGCGGCATGTCCAAAAGATCACTTTCCGATGCCTCATATTGACCACTTGGTCGATAGCACAGCAGGCTGCGAAATGATGTCGTTCATGGATGCCTTCGCCGGGTACCATCAGATCCCCATGACGGAGAAAGACATAAAATACACATCGTTCCACACGGAAAAAGACATATACATTTGGGTCCGAATGCCGTTCGGCCTGAAGAATGCAGGGGCGACTTACCAACGGCTAGTCAACGGGATGTTCGCCAACTAGATCGGCAAGACCATGGAGGTATACATTGACGACATCGTAGTCAAAATCCTCAAAAAGGAAGATCACCTCGATAACCTTGCCGAGACGTTCGCCATCCTCGAGAAGTTCAATATGAAGCTGAACCCCAAGAAATGCAACTTCGGGGTGAGCTCCGGAAAATTCCTGGGGCACATCGTGAGCCAAAGGGGGATCGAGGCGAACCCCACCAAGATCCAGGCGATCCTCGACATGCAGGAGCCACGGAATATCAAGCAGGTGAAATGCCTCACAGGTTGTCTAGCTGCCCTCAACCATTTCATATCTCGGCTCGATGATAAAAGCAAGCCATTCTTCGCGACCATAAAGAACAAGAAGTTCGCATGGACGAAGGAGAGTCAAATAGCGTTTGCCAAAATCAAGGAGTATCTATCTAACCCCCAGATCCTGGCAAAGCCGACCCCCGGTGAAAAACTATTTCTTTACCTGGCGGCCTCAGAGGTCGCGCTGAGCGCTGTTTTTGTGCGAGCAGAGGGGCAAGTCCACTTGCCAATCTACTTCGTTATCCAAGCGCTCCATGACGCTGAAACGCGATACACGCATCTGGAGAAGATCGCCTACGCTCTAGTCATGAGCGTTCGCAAGCTAAAGGCCTGCTTCTTCAAACATCAAGTGGAGGTTCTGACGACTCTCCCTCTAAGGCAAGTTCTACACCGGTCAGACACCAACGGGCGACTCCTCAAGTGGTCACTGGAGATCGCCCAATACGGTATCACGTACGCTCTTCGCACGGTAATCAAAGGCCAGGCTCTGGCGGACTTCGTGGTGGAATTAACATTCCCTCACAGTCCGACCCTGGTCGGTCGCCCTGCTTGGAAGCTGTACGTGGATGGCTCGGCAACCAACTCGCGAGCAGGGGCAGGGATTGTCCTCATCAGCCCCGACGGACAAAGTTTCACAAATACTGTGTGTTTCGGGTTTCGTGCGACCAATAATGAAGCCGAGTATGAAGCCTTGGTAGGCAGGCTCAATCTAGCCCTCGCCCTGGACATTCGCCGCCTCCACATCTTCATGGACTCCCTCTTGGTCGTGAACCAAGTCAAGGGAGAATATGAGGCACGCGGCGAACAGATGGTCAAATACCAAGAATTGGTCGCCGAAATGTGCACGAAATTTGAGAAAGCACTAATCGAACAAGTCCAGAGAGCACAACTCCCAGGCCGATGCCCTATCCAAACTAGCGTCGTCAGATGGGGCGGCCGATTTATCTAACATCCAAATCACAAAATCAGCAAAGCCGGCGACCGATAGAAGCCTGATTACCACAGTTACCGTCGCCGAAGAGAACTGGATGACTCCGTTCATTAAATACTTGAAGGACGAGACGGTCCCCGACGACCGTATCAAAGCTCGCCAGCTCCAGCTCCGTGCAACCAGATACACCCTATTGGACGACCGGCTTTACAAGTGAGCTTTCAGCCTTCCCCTCCTCAAGCGCATTACGCCGGAGAAAGGCCGGCTCGTTTTAGCCGAGATCCATGACGGGATCTGTGGAAACCATGCTGGCGGGCGAGCTCTCATCCACAAAACGACCAGACAAGGTTTTTTCTGGCCTACACTACAAAAAGACGCGATCGCCTACGCCCGATCGTGTCACAGATGTCAAGTGATGGGCCCAAACATCAAGCTCTCCCCCGAGCAGCTCACTTCAATGTACAGCTCGTGGCCATTCGCCAAATGGGGCATCGACCTTATAGGTCCCTTGCTAATGGCGCCAGGGGGCTGTAAGCTTGCCATCGTGGGGGTCGATTATTTCACGAAATGGGATGAGGCCGAGCCGCTCAACAATATCGGACAAGAACAAGTAATCAAGTTCATTTGGAAGAACATCATATGCCGATTCGGTCTGCCTCATGCTATAATCTCCGACAATGGAAAACAGTTCGACGGCTTAGAAGTCATGCAATTCTGCGAGAAGTGGGGAATCAAAAAGTTGTTCTCGGCACCCTACCACCCTCAGACGAACGAGCAGGTAGAGGCTGTAAACAAAATCCTCAAACACACGATCAAAGCATGACTCGAATCCACACAAGGACGATGGGCGAGCGAGCTCCCGGATGTTTTGTGGTCTTATCGAACGAAGACCCGAAACACAACCGGCAAAACCCCGTTCGCCCTCACCTTTGGAACAGAAGAAGTGATCCCTTCGGAGATTGCCGTCCTCAGCCACCGAACTGAATAGGAGATGACAACGGACAATGATGTGGCCCGACGAATCGACTTGGACATGCTGGAAGAACGGCGACTGACCTCGGAAATGAAGAACACAATCCACAAAAGGAGATTCGAGAAGTTCTTCAATTCGAAGGTCAAGGAAAGACGATTCCAAGTGGGCGACCTAGTCCTCAAAAAGGTCCAGACTCACACGGGAGTCTTTGGCCCAAATTGGGAAGGCCCCTTCAGAATATCTAAATGGCTAACTAGGGGGGCCTACGAACTTGAACACCCTGACGGCACTCCGGACCAATATCCCTGGAATGCCGTACATTTGAAGAAATACTACCAGTGAAAACTTTGTATTCAGTTTCAGTTACCCAATGTACAAAGAGTATAATGAGATCTTCATATCCCTTATATATGATTCACCTCGACCAAAACGAACAACTAAAAAGAGAATGGTTTGCTCGCCCTACAAGAGGTCGTCATCTAACCTGATAGACCTATGCAAGCGATCGCCCCTCTAAGCACAACGTATACCGTCGAGGGTCGCCATCTAACATGGCGATCCAAGGTAGAAAAAGTGCAGCCATGGTCCTGGAGGTCGATGGAACCGACAGCTTCGTCCATGCAAGGTTACTTTGGGCTGCGATCGCTCGCCCTTCGTTTTAATACGAGGCGGGCGTATCTGAAGGATCCTCCAAACAAATCTGTGAACACGCTCATGCGCCCTCAAAAGTACATCATCTAACATGATATACTCGGACAAGGCGACGCGTCCCTTCCCCGCCACAACGTATACCGTCGAGGGTCGCCATCTAACATGGAGACCCGAGGTATAAAAGTGCTAACAAGCCGCGGACGTGGAGTCGAATAAACTGACGACGCCCCGTGAAAGGACTCCTCCAGACCAAGACCGCTCGCCTTTCGTTTAAATACAAGGCGGGCGCAGCCTAACGGAGTACCCTAACAATAAAGTGAGTCGCGAGACAAACCTACAGATGGAATGTCCCTCGCACACAAAGACATGGTTGTGGAGGTCGGTCCATCGAACTCCGCGACCGTGCACGGTTCCTCAGAGTCGAAACAGTCGACCTCCCTCGAAGAATCGGCAAAAATAAAGATAGCTCACCAAACATACTATTTTCGTTCCCTTACTTACACTAAGTAAAAAAAAACAAGGGGCAAAGTGGAGCTATTCCTAAATGCGATCGGGAGGAAGGGACCATACACGATCGGCTTCGTCCAAACACACACATGACGATCGGTTTTGTTCAAGAAATTTACAAGTAAGAATTTTCAAGTGTACCAATGGATAAAGTCGAAGCGGTGCGGAACATTCAAACAGTCGATCAGGCGAGCAAGGCATCAGATGCAATTATATAAACACTTATATAAATTCATATACAAATATTCAAAAGAGACGATCGTACATGTAAAGAATCAGATGCGAAGAAGAAGTATTTTATTCCATTCAAAAGGTTTGTACATTCAAGCCCGAAGGCAATACAAGAGAAAAACAGAAAATTACAAGCAAAGGAAAGGGAAACAACTCCACCATCACTCAGGCCGCCCCCAACTGGCCTTCGCCCCCAGCAGGCGGATCGGTGCGCGCTCCTTCACTGGCTACAGGATAAATAAGTTTATCCAGAAAAAGATACCAGCTCAATCGATCCCTAAGTCGGTGAGGTCGAGGATCGGGAGGGAGAAGTCCGGCTGCAACGGATGCTCAAGTACATAGGCTTTGAGGGCTTCCATCATAGGACCGACCTCGACCCCTACCTTCTTGGCAGCACGGATAGCGTCGGCGTAAGCCAGATAGTAGGCGAACTCGGCGACGTACTCCACATTATGGTAGGGATCGGTCTCGATCGCCTTTAACTGCTCCTTCAACCCCGCAGTCGTCTTCTCAGCATCCGCAAGCTCGGCTACCTTGGCGGCCAGTTCTCCCTTCGCCTTCTCCAGCTTGCCGTTGAGACGATTCACTGTCGCCTTCAGCCCAGTCACCTCCTCCTGCGAGGCCGCGTGCATCCGGCGAGCCTCCGTCATTTGGTCACGGAACCGATCTGCCACCCCCCGGGACCGGTCAAGCTCCTGCTTCATCCGGTCAAGGTCCTGCTTGGCTCGTTTGGCCGTCTCCAAGTACTCCTTATCCATGGCTACTATCCGATTGGCGAAATTGGCGTTCTGGTTCCGAGCAGCCTCAAGATCTTGATGGAGGAGAGCATTAGAGGGTCGCCCCTCATAATCCTTAACGGCTTGGGCGGCCATCGTCGCCGCCTGGAGAGTCAGGGCGAGTGTCGCCTGTACGGCATCTCCAGACCGCCGACGAGCAATCGTGTCGAGATCGTTCGTCCAAGCCTTAGGAAGAGACGTGATGGCCCGGGAGGCATAAGAAGGGACATCGAGGGACTGGCGCAGAGACTTGCTTGCCAGGAAATCCAGCATCATCGGCGAGACGTCCGGATCGGCAAGACGGACCCTGCAACACAAGCAAAAAGAAACAAAGGAGTTAGTATACATCCTACACAAATAGCCTAACTCAGAAAGATCAAACCAATCTTACCTGGTGACCAACTCGGGGTCGCGGCCAAAATAGGGCTTGCCCAAAGGAGTTTCGGCTTCGGCGATCGCCGCGGTCTTCAGGAAGGTAGCTGATGGCATGGACCCCTCCGCCATCGGAATAGCAGAGATAGGTGGCGCGGCAACCGGCGGCTCCAAAATGGATACCTCCGCGTCAGCAGTCGGCAGGGACTCCTCCGCCTCTTGCGGTTGCGCTGGAGCTGTTCTTCCTCTCGAGCTTCCGGCTCGACGACCGGCATCATAGAAGGCCTCACCGCAGGGACAGGACAGGACGTCGTTGTAGGGGCACGACCCGTCTTCTTTCCCTGGTGAAGACGACCCAACAGACCAGGGTTAGACATTGAGATCTCTCTCAGAGGCTCGGAATATCGGGGAAAATGGATCTCTATCAAAGAAAAATGCAGCCAAGTTAGACATCTACTTCAATCAGACGATCGTCATACATGAATGAGGAGGTAAAAATTTATACGTGGAAACTTCAGATGGCGAGGGAAGCGAAACAATCGAGCTTCCAACCAATGAGGTTCGTGGTTGACTGTGCGAACGTCGATGTAGGAGTCCGGTAGTCAGTTTGAAGAGATAGTTCATTTCCAGTGCAGAAGGAAGACGGAACAACCGATGACCGCCAAAAATTGTCAAGGTGCTAATGATCTGCAGCCAGGCGTTCGACGTCAGCTGGAGCGGCGCCAAATTCAAGGCGATCAACAAATATGACAAGGCGAACGGAAAGGGGAACCGCAAGTCGGCCTCCAGAATCATTTCGTTGACGGCAACCAGACCCTAGGGAGGTTGGTCGGCACGCTCGTTCTCTGAGGGCACGTGCAGCGAGACGTCAGAAGGGATATGGAATTTCGCCCTCCAGCGACTCAAGTCTTTCCTGGTCGCCGAGCTCCGAATCTGACTGAGGGTCCACAGGGAGGGGTCCGCGGCCCGAAACACCGTCCACTTCACAGATTCATAGGGGTGGGCGGCGGAGTATGCTTCGAAGTCAAACTAGAGACACGGTCCAAAAATCCCCTCCATAAGATCGGCGAAGTCCAAAAAGGCCCGGCCGAAAATGCTGTTCTGCTCCCAGTACAGCCTCACCGCTTCATCCTCATCCACCGGCGGGCCAATCTACCCCGCCGCCGCCGCCGATCTCGCCGCGTCGGCCTCGTTGAAAAGCTCTTCAATCTCCACGGGTGCAATCCCCGCACGAATGGCCTCGACGGCCGTTTCCATATGAAGAGCCATGGGGGTTTCTTCCCGGTCAGGCGAAGCCGCGGTGGCAGAGGAGCTACCAGCCTCATGCACATTCAATCCTCCTCCAGACATGTTTCGAATTAACGAGAAAAAGGGGAGAGAAAATTTTTGTTCTTACCTAGAAGGAAAGTCGGTCGGCACAAGAATCTTCAAAGAAATTCGGCAAAGTCTCGACTGAAAAGCAAGGGCGCATAAAGAGTTGAACTGAAAGTGGCCCTAACCCTTTTATAGGCGAGTGCAGGGACCTTTGTGGAAATAGGCGGAATCCCGAGGGCTGAAGTGCAACCATCGGGAGGGGGACACATTAAATGCATCCCTCGAAACCAGCGTACGCGTCGTTTCGAGGGCACGCCAGACAACAAATCTGACAAAACCATCGGACTCCCCCAACGGTAGCGCGATGCGTGTCCCTACAACGTTTCGAGAGCCCGCCTCGACTTCTCGCTATTTCCAGCGCATAAGGAGATCGTCCGGATTCAAAATCAGATTGTCCAGGCGATGATTGTCCTTATCATAAGCAGACGAGTCAATCGTCTAAAACAGGCGATCGCCAACAGTGCCACCTCACCCCATGTTTTCAACAACGGAGCGAGCTGGGGGGCAATTGTTATGCGGTGATTAATGCGCCTCGATGGCGATCGACACGATGGTCAGGAGCCAGCCATAGAAGACAGATGCTGGGCAAGTGCCTAGCATTTGACGTCCAAGGCGATCGTCTGTTGACATCTGGCGATCACCTATAATGTCTGACTGTAGACGATCGTCCCCTGCCACGCGTGAATCCGACACCCGTCAGAGTCTTCGAAGACGGAATCTCGGAGAAAGACCCACGGGCAGATCCGCAAAAGGCGCCGCAAGATAAGGCCTTTAACCCCAGCCTGTCACCAACCTCACACCTACCGACAGGCCCGCCGAAAGATACAAAGTGGGTCCTCCCCAGACAGCGACTCAGGACGCTTGCAGGCTCCCCATTGGCTCGCACAGCTGGCTTCCAGCAGCAGCCTCGGACTTTAAGGGAACAGTCCCACGTGATGGGATGATCGCCCACCTTATTCTAATATAGAAAACGGCGGTCGCCCGCGATCGTCGGAGAGGACCCAGCAACCTTTTCTCCTATAAATAGGAGGCCTCCAACAGTGGCAAAGACACAGTGAAAAACGTAAAGAGAGAACGGTGGACTTACCTGACGAATACATACACATACATAGTGATATTCGTTCACATATACAGAACACCAAAAGCAAGAACTCACAGGGCTTCATATCTGGTTCTTCCGGCAATCTTCACGCTCCACAGATAAGATAACTAGAATCTTTACACTCATTGTAATAGTATTCTAACATTAATATTTGTACTCCAAAGTATTTATATTAATAACATCTCGCGAGAGCATTCAGCCCGGGACTAACAACCTCGGCAAATCTTGTGTTATTTACTTTCCCACGGAAGTGTTCTCGCATTTGTTTGTTACTCAACCATTCCAGCAATATCATCTCCGGATAATATTTTGAGTAACAACATTTGTGTTCGTTTAATTGTTGTGTCCTAAATTGGATTGAGTGTTGGATGTGAATTGTGCTTCAAAGTCGTGGATGTGATCAATGTTTGAGTAAAATAAGTTAGTTGAACATTGATCGACTTACGTGTTCAGTAGTCATCGATGAATGAGGCTAGATATATGTGTGATTTGAATCTAACCAATTGGCAGGTCTACGTGATAAAAAATTATGGATGAAAAGAAATTTGAATCTGAGTTTAGAAACTCAGAAGGGTACTTGCGGATTAATAATTAATTATTGAGATGCCATTGATGTGTTTGGGGGAAGATTTTAAGAAGAAGTTTGAATCTGAGTTTAGAAACTCAGAAAGGTACTTGCGGATTAACAATTAATCCCCACCCGAAAATACGGAATGAAGCTTTTTAGTTGATTATTAATGGTGGAATTATGGAGAAAAAAATCTGTTAAGGGTTGGAGCAATAGCATCAAATATTATCAGTAAGTTGTAAACATGAAAATTATGAGACATGTAATGGAACGTATTGCTATTCTAAGGCGTATTGGCGTAATATTTATAAGAGATATCTGTTTCCATGACAATATAATTTTTATCGACTAATATAAAAATTATGCACGCACATAAGTCTATACATGAGGTACATTTTATCCTTGGTATTTCAGAAATGTGTGAGTCTTAAAGATTTTTAAAGATTATTTTCTGGGATATAAAGGAAGGGGTTGACACTCTACTAAAAGTGATAATACTATTCAAGTAATATTTTAATGATGTTCTGGAAATATACATGAGTACCGAATTTGTTATCCTCATGAGAGGCTAAAAAAAGTACTTTTATTTGCTTGATATGTAGTCAAATCAACGAAAGAAAACGTCACATGTTTTGGTGAAAAATGTAACCCATTATCTAAAACTTACACTACAAACATCTGAAAATAAAAACACCAAGACAACAACAAGAAATAAACTATAAACTCAACAAAATAATTACATTTACGTAAACATTAACGAAATACTTAAAACAATCAACAAAGATCTCCCGCGCCAGCCTTAGTTATAGATTGTTGTATATTCGGCAATTTACACAAACATTACGCGATGAACACTTAGATACAACATTTGTGCATCGCACGGATCAGTAAATTTTAGTACATATGATTTGAACAGATAAACTAAAAGAGTTTGCTAAAATAACAAAATTCGACATATTAAAAATATCACCTTGAATAATGAATAGAAAAGAAAAAGTATATAATTTTGTCTCGAAGTCATTTGTAAATTATAATAACCAAATAAAAAAAAGTTAATTTTTAGGCATACGAAGAATGTGGAAGAAAACCCCGATTTACCAATCCAGTTAAGCACAAGAAAATAAGACAAGCGTGTTTCAAAGCAACTCACAACAAGAAAAAAAACAATGAGGTTGACACTATCAATAACTGATTCGACAACATCAAATGTTACTACACATTTGCCATCATCATCTTCTAACAATGATGCAGATTGTTAGGTGATGAAAGATGATTACAAGAGTCATTACGAAGGCCAAGAGTAGTTAAATTTACAGATTTACCTTTTGCAACATTAGGAAGATGTTACTTAACTACAATAATGAGTTATGGAGAGTGCAGTTTTCTATCATTTATGATATATGAAATGCATATTAAGATGGAAATATTATACATAAGTGTTATATTAATTGATCTTAATATTGGTCGAAATTATAACTACGTGATTTCGTTAAAATATATAAACCAACACAATTGATATACAAAAACTTGGGAGAAATAAATGGACAATGGTCCACATCACATAACAAAGCCCAATTACTTTGTATTGAATATGGATCATCTAAGATCAACATTCTTATGAAACATCAAGCACATATCAACTAAAATAATCCCAATATATTACATATAACTAATTATATAAAACTTATATTACAAACATTAAAAAAAAGGCTATAATCTTCTCAAAAAGCAACAAACAAAATCCGACGCAATCTTGATAACAAGTATTCAACTATCTGCACCAACATCACGTCCAAACCACGTACATATTCAACCAAAATCACAGCCGATGCAACGCACGGGTTCGTAAAGCCTCGTATATATATATATATATATATATATATATATATGTTTGTGTGTGTGTATGTATTCTTAATTTTCAGAAAAAAAAAAGAGTTTTATTGCATAACTATACACTAATCTGCCAATCAAAAAATTTATTTTCTTATTTTTTTAGCTTAACATTCTAAATATTATATTTTTTTGTATCAAGTTCGTTTTTAATGAAAAATATATCAAAAAATCTTATTTCACTATCTTCAATTAGACATCCATATTAAATATAGTAAATTTAATGAATTTACATTAATGACTGATTGCACAACGAAAGTATATATTAGAACAATATGAATATTAGTACAATAAAATTAATTGATGCAAAATAAAATAAATTAACTTTCTTTTAAAAATTAGATTTAAGATTCATATTTCTTCCATAAAAAATAAATTATGATATTTATTTAATTACAATAACTTAAATATTCCTACATTTTCTTTTCGGTATGTCTCCTAAATTTATTCATAAAATGAAAATTAATTAACTTAGCACTATGCTAATGTGAGACTATTTCTCCAATTATATTACAATTCATAATATACTCAACAATTTTTTATTAAAATCCGCATTGAAGATCCTCAAGAACAAATTTGAGGAACGAAAAGAGTATTTTTTTTATGTAATAGAATGCTCTATCTGGTGCATCGCACGGGCGAACATCCAGTATGATCATTACATTAATCAGAGCGCTATCAAGGTGATCATTCCATTGATCCCTAAAATTGATATATCTGCGTACCTCGTTAAAAAATTTTCCAAGTGATAAAAAACCCATTGAGAAAAATGACTCTTGAAAGGATAAAAGTATAACGTACGATGCGGATGTAAGACTCCCCCTAATGTCTACATCTCCCCCTGATTTGTACATCAATCTAGAAGTTGTTGCCTCAGTAAAAACTTCACAAGTAATAAAACCCAATGCGAGAAAATGAACCTTGATCAAAGAAAAGAGTACGTGATTAAGTTTCTTTATAAATTACCATTTCCTTATTATCTTTACATCAATCTCGAAAGTTGGAAAAATCTACAGCTCCCCCTAACGCCTACATTCATATATCTTTGCCTCATTAAAACCCTTGCCAAGTAACAAAATCCAGCGGGAAAAATAAATTTTGGTCTAAGGAAAAGAGTGCAATCTATGTGAGTATGTTCCCTTATATCTCACATATTTCCCTTTTATGATCTTTCCATCGGCTGAAGGAATTTACAAGTTACATTATATTCATAAACGTAAGTATGCTCATCAGAGATAATACTTAACCACTAGTTCCTCACAAGTGTAGAACGATAATTCTTAATCATGTACACTCACGAAATGATTGATGCCAATAATAATCTTGTCGCTCTTCGAGGGTTTACCCAAAAGGGTTTGCTTAATCGATTTCGAAAACATAAGCAAATCATACCAACACATTCTTTGTGGTAGTTGCTTCGTCATCAACATTTATTTTAGCATTTGCCTTAACAGAAGCAGCTTCCTTTGCGTGCTTATAGGCAAAGAGTAGTCTGAAGTCAATGGTTTCTTTTAGGGATTAGAAGGTATTCTCGATACCATTCCATTGATGTTGCATCGATGCTGAACTAAATCTAGTCAGCGAATTAACTGGGGGATTATATTAAGTCGTGTACATTGAGTCAAGTACAATAATGCGCTATTGCACTCAAGTAGGGAATTTAAGCTCCCAAAGCTCTTCGTCACTTTCCTTTAGACGAATGGATCTTTTCTTTGCATCTAAACGTTCGACCTATTATGGGAGTGCTAGTAGGGTGTACCTTGTTTATGTTAAAGTGCTTGATAATCTTCTGGACATAGGCAGACCGGTGGATAAGAATTCCATAAACTCAAGGTTCTATGTCATTGCCTCGATTGAATCGAGTTTACCCAATACCTTCATCTCAAACTCAGGTTTTCAGTATCTAGTGGTTTCTCTCATCTCTTCAAGAGTATCGATTATGTTTATGTTATCGATATACATTGAAATGATTGTGAATCCGGAATTTATTTGTGAAGACGCAGGAACACATTTCATTGTTCTTATATACCTTCCCATTTAAGTAGTCACTTAGACAATTATACCATATCCTTAGGGATTGCTTCAAAAACCATAAAGTTGAGCGTTTCAATCTAATTGCAAGCGTACTCTGTAATCTAGAGTCACTTTATTTGGGTGATAAAATGTCATCGGGCACTTTTATATATATCTCCGTATCTAGATCCCACAGAGATACGCAGTAACCACATCCATTAGCCGCATTTCCAGTCCCTCGGAAATTACTATGCTAATCAAATAGCGGAACATATATGTGGGAGTATATTTTATCGTAATCAATCACAGGGTATTGTGAGAAGCATTACTTCGTGAACCTTGTATATTAGGACTCCATTATTCCTGCTACTCTTTACGACAAAGACTCGTTTTTGTCCTACAGGCTTTACACTTGGTTAGGGTAGCACTACCTATACTAAATACCTGTCTCTTTGTCAGATAACTTAGTTCTACCTGGAATGTTTCTCTTATAGGCCAATCATCTCTATGTTGATTTCATCCAACTTAGCGAGGTTTGACATCATCGTACTTTATAATTCATGACTTGTCATCAAAGTGGGTGGTTGATCATAATTTCATCGAGATTCTTGATTTTCTGAATTATATCTTCGGGGCATCCCCCTCGTCATGACTCATAGACATAATAAAATCAATCATGATTTCATGAAACAAGTTCATTGATGATTAACATGTAAAGTTTTCCCTTACTCTACCTCTTCCTTAGGTGAGTATTTAGTCAGACCATGAGGCTTCAACCCCTTCCTTCGCACGGAGCGACTGCCTCAACCACACCTCCACCAGGTGCAGTTGCAACACCCGGTTCGCTGGTGATGTATCCCTTACAAGGGACTTCTAACCTTACATGCACATTTGTAGCTGTAATTTGAGATCTTGTCACTTGAACGATATCAATAAATGCATCCGGTATTAAATCTGCTACACCCTGAAGATCGAGTATTCTTTGTGATTCATGGTAACATTGTGAAGTTCGGGGATCATAATGAGACAAAATGAGGAGACACCATGATAATTCCTACCGTTCCCCGAGAAAATACATTTTATTTTCTCTCCCTAACAATGGGAATATTGTCTCATCAAAGTGAAAATCCGCGAATCTTAAGATAAAGAAATCACCTGTGAAGATTCCAAATAGCGGATAAACATTGAGGATTCGTTATCCAACGTGAATACCTAATCGTTTCTAAATACCAATACGTTGTGGGTGCAGAAGGCACATATAATGCGTAACTAAATATGCGCAATTGGCACTCAAGTCCATTTGGGTCCAAATTACGAAAATCAGGCTTATCCAGTACCAACTAGTATGCATAAACTAATTGGTTAGAAGATGGTCTAAAAATGAACGAATTACGTAAGATTGCGTGAAATATTGTATAATTCCATGTTAAATATGCAAATTGGTGTGCATAAGCAATGACATAATCACCATTCATATTCTTTGAAGGTGGTTTACGTGAGACATTTGCATATGCACATGGGACGAGATGCTATACATTGATCTCTATCATTCAATAAACATCAGATACTTTTTTATATGAACTCTCCAACATCATTAAGTCCTTTAGATGTGATAAGGGAGGTGCGCCCTTATAAGTTATCTTGAAAGTTCTATAGCATTTTGAGTGGGCGGGAGCACGAGGAGTGACCGACATGTCGGAGCATCCACCAAAGCCACAAATCCATAAATGATCAACATATTAGGTGGATGAGTCCATAAATATCTCCTTGTATTCGGTGTAAGAATGGAATATTTGCTTTTGTTAATGGAATATTTGATTTTTTTTCTTGAGCGTAGAAAGGTCTTGCTCCTACTTTGGCCAATGAGCAGACTTTGCAAAACTGTGGTGTGCATTTGATATGTATCCAGTTCCTTGGATGACATAGCGTGATTAACATCAATATTGTTCTCTATGTTGAGTTGTTGCCACTTTTTCTCTTGAAATAAATGATATTCGAACAAGTTTTTTGATATACGAATGATCATATCTCGACCAGGATGACCTAGTCTATCGTGTCAAAGCCTATATAAGTCTATGTCCCAAATTCCATAGTGATTATAATGACTATGTCATCACAATCAACAAGTGTTATAATGCTCAAAAGTTGTTGAAATTGTGTTTTCTAGTCACATAAACAATTGAACCATGTTATGACTGGATGATATTTATGCCAAATTGTATCACTCGTAGCATCTCATTATGATTTATGAGAAATAAAATCTTATGCATCACTTTGTTGGATGTGTGAAAGAATATTCATGAGTCAATATGGTCCGGCTTGCATCATTTTTTATAACCAGAAGATATATTGGGATATTGGCATATTTATGCTTTAATAGTCCGGATTATGGACATGATCTAATGATCCTTATACCACGGTATTGTCATGGACATTATTTTTTCTTGAACAAAGAGCTAGCTAGATCAAAACCACAGAAGTATATTTGATGGAGTCATGAGCAAGGTTCATGACTGATGATCACATTTAAGTCATCCTCGTCTTGTTTTCATAAGTATGTGTGATGCCAAAGACCCCCTAATGATCCTTCTTAGCCATTCTCATTGATTAGAGTCTATTATTTGGCACGATTACGAGAATACACCCACGTATGCTAAAGAGAATAATGTAGCGACTCGCATAATCATGGTGCTGAGTCCTCCCTTTCACTGAGTCCTTATACATGTGATAGGTAGAAAATATTGAGTAATTTTATGTGTCAATTGTGTAATTCTATTATATTTATTTTAGCACATTATATTATTTTTATACTTATTTGATTTATGGAAACAATTTTCTTCACCAGTGGAATCTATTGATTATTTCATGTTCTTGTATTATTTTTGGAGTTGGAATAATTATTGGGCCACTTAAAAGCAGCCCAAGAAAAATTAGGCCCAAAAGTAAAATAAAAGAATATTGAGGATGGTCTAGTGTTAGACCCTTAACATGTGTGACTCACTGGGCTCGGCAGGTGGTCGAGTCACTGGACGGACTGTGCCGACTGGGCGTGGCACGACACTAAGGCACGGGAATGAAAAGTGATTCGGAGGCTTCTTGGCGAGTGTGAGGCTTAGCTAAGACATGGAATCAAGATAATCTCGTGTTACTTTGAAATTTTGGGCAGGTTCAAGGCTGGAGGCAGGCGAGTGATTCTTCAGCTTTTCAATGGTTACTGCCATCACCAGGCTTTATCTGTCTAAGCCTATTATAGGGGGGAGCTAGTTACTGAGAGCCATGACCAAGGGGTGACCCAAGGTGCTCGGCCAAGGACTTGGCAAGGTGCTGGGACTTGCCATGGGATTGGGTCACGGGTCGATCCAGAGGTGAAACCCGACCCGGATCGGACCGACCCGATCAGCGAACACTTCGGGCGCGGACAAGGCCTGGGCTGTCTGCTTACGGCCGAGAGGGTTCGACAGTGCTGGGTGGACCTTGTTCGGAAATCGGATAAGTGCACAAGATGTTGGACATTTGTGCACACTTGTGGGAATTGACTCGAACTATGTGGGAACAAGACTTGGGCACGAGGGAATGCCAGATTTGGTGCGCACAAGCTTGGCATTGACGGTTCGAGGCGGTTGCGAGTCATAGCAGTTGCATGGGGTAGTTATGAGGTAGTTCCAGGCAACGACATGGCGGAACGGTTATGCAAGCGGTTTTGAGAAACGGTTGCAAGAAGGTTCCAAGTCATGTTAAACGTGCGGGGGACACGTCATCATACAGGTAGTTACTTGGTGGGCTGCATGTGCCAGGTGGAGTGCGGGGATCCATCAGGGCAGTTGTGGGACGTTACTAGCAAGCGGTTGCGGACGGTTGAGGGACGGTTCTGGAAGACCTTATACGTGGCAGTACAAGGCAGAGGCGAGCAATTTGTGCGGAAACTGCTCGGGACAAGTGGCAGGGATGCATGGTGGTCTTTTGCCAAGCGTCGACACGTGGAGTGTCGAGCTGAACCGAGCGGTTGGGGTTGTCAACCGATGTAGTCCTTTGCTTGGGCTATAAATAGGTGCTTTATACAATTTTGTAGAAAGAGAGATTCGAGAGCTTAGATCGTGAGGATCTTAGTGAGTTGTACAGCGAGGCTTTTTCCTTGTATATTGAGTGTGCAATAATATTCAAGGTTGGAGAATAGTCCCCGTAAATTGTGTGTGCCTTTACGTGTTTTGATTGTATTCCGCTGCATACTCCTTCAAGCACGAAAGGTGGCTTTGGGCTGTAACTCTGATCATACTAAACACGAGTGCTGTGAAGAAAACACGAGTGTTTGGTGAGGATCAAAGGTTGACTGGTTGTTGTGAGGACAATCAGTGCCGGCACGGGGTTGAATTTTTTCGGCGAAAAATTCTAGCCCGATTCGGACCCGTGACAATTTGGTATCGGAGCCCCGTTGGTGGGTTCTGAGGAAAAAGTTGCTGCGTTATGGCACCTCGAGATGCAAGACATGCGGATCGCAGAGATGAGATCGCGGCTTTGGATGAGAGGATTCAAAGGTTGGAGACTTTGATGGGGCCACCTCCACCAGTTCCGGTTGTAGCCGCAGTTTTCGAACGAATCTCAATGCTGGAGACCGATTTCGAAAAACTCCGTGCTATGACGGAAGTACTCCAGAAATCTATGGATGAAATCCATAATTTCATGGAAGGAAGGCTCGTTTCGGTTCAAGAGGAGATCAGTTCCATAAGCGAGGCAGTGGATGTCTGGCTGGGTGCAGTCAAGGACGAATGCATGTTTTTAAGGATGGCGGTTATTAGATGTGGAAGTCAAGGGAACTCGTCATCTTAATCCAGGTTCAAGATGCCCGATCCAAAACCATTTGTCGGCGAGAGAAGTGCCAAAGAATTAGAGAACTTCCTTTGGGACATGGAAACTTACTTTCATGCTGCACATGTTCCAAGTGAGGAGAAGGTCTCCATAGCCAGTATGTACCTTACCGGTGACGCCAAGTTGTGGTGGCGTACGCGTCAGTCGGAAGGCGCAAATGCCAATCGTGAGAAGATTAGTTCGTGGGAAATGTTGAAACAGGAACTCAAGGAGCAGTTCCTACCGTGTAACGTATCGTGGGTTGCACGTGAAGCCCTTCGTGAGTTGAAACACAAAGGGACTGTTCGGGAATATGTGAAACATTTCAGTACGTTGCTGTTGGACGTGAAAGATATGTCGAAAGAAGACAAGGTGTTCAATTTCATGGCTGGATTACAACCTTGGGCACAAACCGAGTTGAGAAGGCAAGGTGTCAAGGATTTGCAATCTGCCATGGCTGGTGCTGATCGATTGATGGACTATCGAGTTGGTGGCCCAGGCCCGGAACAGGGAAAGAAGGGTGCTGGAAAAGGCAAGGGCAAGTTTGATGGTTTTAGAGCTACTAAAGAAATAACAGTGCAGGTCGAGGGATCGTCTCAGTTCAATAATGTGGACCAAACGAAAAAGGGATGTTACATCTACAGTGGTGACCATCGAATGAGGGAGTGCCCAAAGCGGGGAAGGTTGAACGCTATCTTGTGCGAAGAAAATGACGACGAGGGTGATGCTGAAACTGGTCGGCTCGGGGTAATGAAGTTAGTGCATGAAATGCCGGAAAAGATCCCGAAGAATGTTCGTGGCGAGGCAGATACTATGAAGCCTCCGACCACTATGTGGAACTAATGGTGCTCATCGAGCACCAGGCCAACGATGCGATAAATGGTTGTCCGATGGACAAGTCGGTGTGGGTTGATGGCTGATTTGTCCCGGACGATGGAAGATCCTTGCAGATTGTGGTCTGTTCGTGTCAAGAGGGTGATTGATGCGGCTCAAATTTCGGTTTAAGGTGTGAGGTCGTAAAGTCAAGTTGCTTACATGTATGCAAAGACAACTTGTTGCATTTGGTAGGGATGTTATTCGACGACTTGGATCGATACGTGGTTGAGTAAGGATTTTTTTTCCATACGTTCATATGTTGAATATATTTGTTGGTTCCTACTATGTTTTTCCATTTTTTGAACTTGGTGTGCAAAGATGGTAGGATGTGTGTTCTGTGTGAAGCATGTCCAGGTCATGTCTAATTTTGACGAAATGATGGTGTGGATGGTGGCTAAGGTCCCGATTAGCTTGTTATTTTCAGTCGACTGAGAAGTCCCACGAGTTTCAGTTGGACTGACCATCCGAGCATTGAGAGGATGCTTACAGTTAATGTGCCATCGGTGTTGTCAAAGAGACGCGTTACTGAAGTTTGCAAAAATGAATAAGGAGTTGCAGCCTATTACTCGTTCCAGATAAGTCATTGGTTGTCCGTCTCAATGACTTAGTGGCTGGTTTACTGTATATAGTTTACTTCAGTTTTTCGTTGTATGACCATTGTAAATATTTGCTAGGTCAAGTTGTGTTTGATTGTTTTCCTAGCAAGCAGGGGATGTCCGCTTTCATATGTATGTAATTATGTCGAAGTGGCGTTAAGTTAGGCATATTATGTATATAAGTAAAATGTTAGATGGAAGATGCTGATGATTCAGTGTAGGAGACTTGGATGTTGAAGCTGATTTCAGTCGGTTCACTGGGATGGTTTGAAGTATGTAGCTGTCTTATCATCGGAGGTTTATCGGATGGGTGATCAATTAAAGTGATCCAGCGGAAGGGTGAACCAAATCTACATTGCAAACGGAAGGCGAGCTTTTCAAAGTATCAGACTATGACATGATTAAGGGCTACACTTCTAGTCCGACGAGGACGCCGGTTTCTTTTAGTGGGGGAGGTTTGTTAGACCCTTAACATGGGTGACTCGCTGGGCTTCGGCAGGCGGTCGAGTCACTGGGCGGACTGTGCCGACTGGGCGTGGCACGACACTAAGGCACGGGAATGAAAAGTGATTCGGAGGCTTCTTGGCGAGTGTGAGGCTTAGCTAAGACATGGAATCAAGATAGTCTCGTGTTACTTTGAAGTTTTGGGCAGGTTCAAGGCTGGAGGCAGGCGAGTGATTCTTCAGCTTTTCAATGGTTACTGCCATCACCAGGTTTTAGCCATCTAAGCCTATTATAGGGGGAGGTATTTACTGAGAGCCATGCCCAAGGGGTGACACAAGGTGCTCGGCCAAGGACTTGGGAAGGTGCTGGGACTTGCCATGGGATTGGGTCACGGGTCGATCCGGAGGTGAAACCCGAACCGGATCGGACCGACCCGATTAGCGAACACTTCGGGCGCGGACAAGGCCTGGGCTGTGTGCCTACGACCGAGAGGGTTCGACAGTGCTGGGCGGACCTTGTTCGGAAATCGGATAAGTGCACAAGATGTTGGACATTTGTGCACACTTGTGGGAATTGACTCGAACTATGTGGGAACAATACTTGGGCGCGAGGGAACGCCAGATTTGTCGCGCACAAGCTTGGCATTGACGGTTCGAGGCGGTTACGAGTCATAGCAATTGCATGGGGCGGTTATGAGGTAGTTCCAGGCAACGACATGGCGGAACGGTTATGCAAGCGGTTTTGAGAAATGGTTGCAAGAAGGTTCCAAGTCATGTTAGACGTGCGGGGGACACGTCATTATATAGGCAGTTACTTGGTGGGCTGCATGTGCCAGGTGGAGTGCGGGGATCCATCAGGGCAGTTGCGGGACGGTTACTAGCAAGCGGTTGCGGACGGTTGCGGGACAGTTCCAGAAGACCTTATACATGGCAGTACAAGGCAGAGGCGAGCAAGTTGCGCGGAAACTGCTCGGGACAAGTGACACGCTTTTGGTGTAACTATCGCAAGTGCACGATATCGTATCAAGTAGTAAAGTGGAGTTTTTGAGTCCGGTTTATCGATCCCACAAGGAAGTTTGATTATAATTTGAATTATACACTATTAGTCTATTTTTATAGATAGTAATATGAGTGAAACACACAATTAAAAAGTTTGGTTTAATATTTGCAAAGAAAATGCAATAATAGTTCTAATATTATAAGGAAATAAAAATATTACAATAATAATAGATTGATTAAACGATAAAATGAAATAGTTGGGATTACAAACTTAGTTTGTCATTAGTTATAAAAGATGTATAGGAGATCATAAAATGAATTTACTTATTATGTTGTGTAGATTCGATTTTCCTTAAAAAGACGGTTTCTCTTTCGAACTATAAAACGCCCCTTACATATTGAATCAATCCACTATATTTCTATGTTGATTGGCTTCAATATATAGCATTAGGATTTATGAAAATAACTCAAAGAATCATCTAAGGACTAGAGGTATATTTCTATCCCCTAGAACAACTTAGAGTGAAGATCATTTGATCTAATCAAACATATTTTCTTTCAAAACATATGAAAACCATAAATATCGTCATTTATTGGCCAAATAAATAAAGATTGTTAAAACAATGAAAATCACACACAATAATAAGTAATTCACAATAGATCTTTTATACAAACATAAATAACATGACTAACCTTTTTTATAATCCCAACTAAAGGTTACTTAGCCCATGAAGGGTTTATTACACATATTACAAGCTTTGGTGGTCATTTTTAGTTGAATCAAGAGAAAGAATTGATCCTAACTCCCTTAGTAGATAAAGGAGATAGAAGCAATAAACTCTCTGAACAACATATGCTATACCACACTTACAAATATCACTCAAGAACACAAGTGTGTTCTTCACACAAAAAGAAAAGTTTACAAAAAATGGAAAATTATAAGATGAATGATGAATGATGAAGGATCTAAGGGGTCTATTTATACACCTAAAGTCATCTAATAGCTCCAGAACTCCAGCATTATTACATTAGATCGGATCAATGCCAGCCATCCCCTCAATAATACACAAAAAGTATAAAAAATTAGACAAATCATAACAATACGGCCGTAACTTGGCTTCGTAAATTTGCTCACTGGATGCTTTGATAGTTACGTTTTCAGCCCAGAATTTCTCAGACTTTGCGTTTTTGCCCCAGATCTTCTTCGGATGATAACTTTTGATATATAACTCTGATTTTGAATCCGGAAAGACTGCCGAATTCGTCTCGGAAATCCCTACAACATGAATATATCAAAATTCAACAAAGAGAATATTTAATAAACATGTTATTTCTTGATTAAATCAGTTATTTAATCCGATCATCATCCGATAAAAATAAAATAAAAAACTAATTAATTAAAAGCAAAAAATGAGTAGACTAGCTCAATTATGGGTGAATTTTATCGATACAAACCATGGATAAGTGTACAAAAATGACACTTATCACACCCCCAAACTTGAATTCTTGCTAGTCCCGAGCAAGACTCTTTATTAATCACACTCCAAAAATAAAAATAAAAATAAGACACAAAACTAATAATACACACAAAAATTAAAATAGAAAAAGAGAAAAGGATATCAAAATGCCATTAATACACAACAACCAGCTTATACAGTAGATATAAATGAATCAAGATTCAAAATAAATCTACAAATGATTTTGAAGTTAAAACACGGTTTTAGTATTGTAATTCCAAAATGTAAGGTTTCCCCCCAATAGGTTGATTATTTCTTTCACACTCGTGATACACACGACTCCCTTTAATGGTTGCTCTCGATCACTCGTTTATTTTTCGACTCAATATGAAGAAGAATTTCATTGGCGTCATCAAATATTGTGATTATTCACGAAATTGAGTGTATTGAAATTCAGCCGCTAATTAATTCAAATCTGCTCATAAACTACATCCCTTTTAGTGATAGCTTTCACACCGTTATTTGCTAACGTGTAGCTCTTTTTACTAACACAATTTCTATCTCATTTTTTTTTCGTAAAAAAGGTGATAGCTTTCACACCGTTATTTGCTAACGTGTAGCTCTTTTCACCAATTTTTCTGAGACGGCAGCTACGCACCAATAATGGTTAGTCCTTTATTTTTCGCAAAATTTAATACTTCCAAAATTAGGCAGCTGTTGCTGCTCAACACTTCTCCTTTTCGTCATTTTTTTAGGTAATAGCTTTCACACCGTTATTTGCTAACGTGTAGCTCTTTTCACCAATGACTTTTTTTTTTAAGGGAATAGAATTTTTGCAGAAAATCATTTCTTAGTTTAAGCATGAAAAATCAAAAACTCCACAAATTAAGTAAATTTCATTTCTATTTTTCATCAACCGATTGATTCTTCTTTTCTCAAGGTAACGAATGACTCGATTTTATATGATAATTACAAGGCTCGGAAAGAGAGATTAAGGCTCAAAAAATTTTGGAATACACAAAAAAAAATTTTTACCGGTTAAAACGATTTAGAAGCTTGTATATAGCTAATTTATTGGTGTTATGGCCAGATCTAGAAATCTCATAAATCAAAATACTATATATATATATATATATATAAATTAAGGCAAATAACCAAATCAATCAAAACACACCAAAATAATTAAACAAACCACCCCCAAACTTGAAAATAAAACTGTCCTCAGTTTAAAAATAAAAAATAAAAATCAATGCAGAAAAGCAGAATACTCCCTGTTAATAAAGTTGATGTCTGAGCTAACGCCTTTTAGAATCTGCAAGAGAATAAATATACGAGGCACACAACAAAAGAAAATAAAATATACTAGTATAACACAATTTTTAAGATGCGCATCAAGAAAGTCCGAAGAGTCGCCTTATGCTGCCATCAAAGTTTTTATAAAAGCAAAACACGCAATAAAAATTACAGCAATAAAATAACAATACATAAATTGCGAATAGATGCGCGTCAAGAGATCAAGAAGAAACTCCTTAAGCTGCCATCATTTAGCACGATTATTACACACGACAGAAAGTAAAAATACAAGAGGTCTGACATGGGTTATCAAAGGGAGAGGAATGAATCCACTTTTCGTTTTCTCACGGTAAAATCTTCTACCCAGACAATTTTAGCTAGAGCTGGATCTGGTTGAGGAACAAATTCATTGAGTTTTTTGATTAGTTCTTCCGGTGTTGTTGCGACGACTATGATTCGTTTAGCACGCCCGGAAATAAAACCCTTTTCAGCAGAGTAGTCGATGAAAGACAGTAAACCATCAAAGAAACTATTGACATTAAGCACACCTATTGGTTTTTGATGAACATTTAGCTGGGCTCTAGTAACTACATGAAAAAGTTCCTCAAGGGTGCCAAAACCACCGGGAAGGGTGATAAAGGCACCAGAATTATTTATCATGTGAGTTATGCGATCTTGCATATTTACAGATCTAAACTCATCTCCAATAGTTGACCCGGTGATTTTACTTTCAGCCAGAGGTTTTGGGATTATTCCCAACACTCTTACTCCTTCCATATAGGCAGAAGCAGTAGCTCGTCCCATTAATCCTCGACTTCCTCCTCCGTAAACTACATGAATGCATTTTTCTCCTAATGTACGACCCAAGTTGTGGGCTGCTTCAGTAAAGCATGCCTCTTTTCCAGAACTAGCTCCACCAAAAATGCATACTGTGTTAAATTTTTTTGTGGAAGATGATGACTCCATTTTTGAAAAGAAATTATTTAGAGAGAAACAGAGAAAAGTGCAAGTTTGAGGGATGAATGAAAGAAACAAGCACAATGTTTATTTATAGAAGAAAAAAAAGGTAAAAATTATTTAATAAGTTTGTGATTGCGTTGATTGCGCTTCAACTACTCAATAGAATAATGAAAGCATTTATCGTGTATCACATTTTTTATTCAGAAAATCTCACCTTACGACAAAAATAAAAGATACTTACGTGTATGTACAGTAGTTGTGATTGTGGCTCACATCTTCCTCTGATTTTACGTTCAGAAACGGCTTAAACACCTTCTAAGAGTTGGGGAGAAGCTTCCCATCCAATTTTCTTATAAATTGGCAAACTGGGTCTTTTAACGTCAGATTCCCAAGACGTTGTTCATATTCTGGCATCAACTGCATCAATTTTTAGACAGTAATCATCTGTGGAGGGATGATTCAAAGTTTTTAGGACTTTGAAGGTGGCATGTTCGTCTTGCACTCTAAGAATTAGCTTTCCTTCGTAGACGTCAATAAGAGCATGTCCAGTTGCAAGAAATGGCCGTCCCAAGATAATAGGAATATCCTGATCTTCCTCCATGTCAAGGATGATAAAATCTGCAGGAAATATAAATTTATTAACCTTGATTAGCACATCTTTTATTATCCCATGTGGATATTTGATTGACCGATCGGCTAACTGCAGTGAAACTGTTGTTGCTTTTGCTTCTCCCAAGTTTAGTTTGTTGAAAATTGACAGGGGCATCAAATTGATACTTGTCCCTAAATCACAAAGAGCTTTGTCAATATTCACTTCACCAATTGTACACGGGATTGTAAAAGTTCCCGGATCTTTTAGCTTGGGTGGCAACTTCTTTTGTAGTATTGCGCTACATTCCTCTGTTAGCACGACAGTTTCATATTCTTCAAGCCTTCGTTTGTTAGAAAGAATATCTTTTATAAATTTGGCATAACTTGGCATTTGTGCTAGGGCATCGGCAAAAGGTATGTTGATGTGTAGCTTTTTGAAAATTTCCACAAATTTGCCGAATTGCGCATCGAGCTTGTGATTCTTCAACCATTGAGGAAAAGGGATAGGTGGAACATAAGATTTGGCAGCAACTGGACCTTTTTGAGATGAATGTCCTGATTCAGATTCTTTTTCTATTTCTCGACTTTGTTTATTTTTTTGTTTTGTCAGATGATTTTCCACAGAAATCTCAGGCAATTGCACTCCACTTCTTGTTGTGATAGCCTGGACACTCTCCCTTGGATTTACCTCGGTATTGCTAGGTAACATTCCGTGGGATCTTTCGGAAAGTATTTTGGCCATTTGGCCAAGTTGTGTCTCCAGATTTTTAATTGAAGCATCATTGCGTTGTTGATACTTCAGTTGTTGTTCGGCTAGCTTCGTGATTGCTTCTTCCCACCCGGGCTTCTTTTCTTGATGCGTTGGATTCAACACATTGTTGTTGTTTGCATAAGAAAAATTTGGATGATTTTTGTACCCTGGATTGTATGTTGGCCCGTAAGGATTGTATGCTTGCCTTTGGAAATTCTGAGCATAGGCCACTTGTTCCGTGGTGGGAATGACCGCTCTGTTGCGCTAAGGGACACATAGTCTTTGTTGTGAGTTGCTCCACAAATTTCACATGAAAGAGTTGAAACTTGTGGAGTTTGCACCGTCTTCACAGATTGAGGAGTTGAAAAAGACATGTCCTTGACTTTCTTTGATAAAGCTTCAATTTTTGCCAACATAAGTGAATAAGAATCCACTTCAAAAACGCCATTTGGTTTCTTTTGGATATTTCTGTCTGGCCATCTTGCACTTTGTTCACTTATAACCTCAAAAAGATTATAAGCCTCTCTCATAGTTTTGTTTCCATGTGAACCATTTGATGATGAATCGACATTGGCTCGGCATGTAGGTAAGAGTCCAGAATAGAAGTAATTGACTTGTGCTCCCAAATTGAAACCATGGTTAGGACATTTTCGTAGCATATCTTTGTATCTCTCCCATGCTTCGTGAAATGACTCCGAATCTTGTTGACGAAATGTAGAGATTTCGTATTTGAGTTTCGCCACTTTTATTGGTGGAAAGTATTTAGTGGTAAATTTTTGAACAAATTCGGGCCAATTTGTTATGCTTCGTGGTGGCAAAGTATCTAGTCACTCTCTTGCTCTGTCCTTCAAAGTGTGCACGAAAAGTCTCATTTTTATCGCCTCGTCATTTACATTTGGATATTTGAAATTTCCACAAATCTCCACAAAATGGTTAATATGGAGATATGGATTCTCATCGGTTCTTCCATATAATGAGTTGTTGTTGGAGAAGAGATTGATGACATCGGGGTGAATTTGAAAATTGTCCACTCCAAATGGTGGATAGATCACACTTGATTGCACGCTCAAAGATGGGGGATTCATGAATTCCCCAAAGAGCATGTTGTCTTCATCTATTTCCGGCACAATAGGATGTTGTTGATGTTGAATGTTTTGAGCATTGGGTATTCCCCCTACCGGAGGAATTCTTTCGTTATCATTTTCTTGGAGGAGTGGTGGGTTTGGTTCGTCCACCATTGATGGTGAAGAAATACGGCTTGTTTTTTGTTCTCTTCGCCTTCTTCTAAATGTGGCTTCAATTTCGGGATCTAGTGAAACTAAATCGCGATTGTACGTCCTTCGCATAGACAAGAGAATTAACAACAAAGAAAAAGTTGTATTTATAACAATAGTTAATAATGTAATACTTCAAAATAACTCTTATACTTCCCCGGAAACGTCGCCAAAAACTTGACACGCTTTTGGTGTAACTATCGCAAGTGCACGATATCGTATCAAGTAGTAAAGTGGACTTTTTGAGTCCGGTTTATCGATCCCACAAGGAAGTTTGGTTATAATTTGAATTATACACTATTAGTCTATTTTTATAGATACTAATATGAGTGAAACACACAATTAAAAAGTTTGGTTTAATATTTGCAAAGAAAATGCAATAATAGTTCTAATATTATAAGGAAATAAAAATATTGCAATAATAATAGATTGATTAAACGATAAAATGAAATAGTTGGGATTACAAACTTAGTTTGTCATTAGTTATAAAATATGTATAGGAGATCATAAAATGAAATTACTTATTATGTTGTGTAGATTCGATTTTCCTTAAAAAGACGGTGTCTCTTTCGAACTATAAAACGCCCCTTACATATTGAATCAATCCACTATATTTCTATGTTGATTGGCTTCAATACATAGCATTAGGATTTATGAAAATAACTCAAAGAATCATCTAAGGACTAGAGGTATATTTCTATCCCCTAGAACAACTTAGAGTGAAGATCATTTGATCTAATCAAACATATTTTCTTTCGAAACATATGAAGACCATAAATATCGTCATTTATTGGCCAAATAAATAAAGATTGTTAAAACAATGAAAATTACACACAATAATAAGTAATTCACAATAGATCTTTTATACAAACATAAATAACATGACTAACCTTATTTATAATCCCAACTAAAGGTTACTTAGCCCACGAAGGGTTTATTACACATATTACAAGCTTTGGTGGTCATTTTTAGTTGAATCAAGAGAAAGAATTGATCCTAACTCCCTTAGTAGATAAAGGAGATAGAAGCAATAAACTCTCTGAACAACATATGATATACCACACTTACAAATATCACTCAAGAACACAAGTGTGTTCTTCACACAAAAAGAAAAGTTTACAAAAAATGGAAAATTATAAGATGAATGATGAATGGTGAAGGATCTAAGGGATCTATTTATACACCTAAAGTCATCTAATAGCTCCAAAACTCCAGCATTATTACATTAGATCGGATCAATGCCAGCCATCCCTCAATAATACACAAAAGTATAAAAAATTAGACAAATCATAACAATCACAAGAGTTACTGGCCGTAACATTCGGGAGTTACTGGCGTAATAAGATGACTTACTACCGTAACCCCGAATGTTACTGGCCAGTAACTCGCTTCGTAAATTTGCTCACCTGGATGCTTTGATAGTTACGTTTTATTGCACTTTCGGACTTTGCGTTTTTGCCCCGGATCTTCTTCTGATGATAACTTTTGATATATAACTCGATTTTGAATCGGAAAGATCCGAATTCGTCTCGGAAAGCCCTACAACATGAATATATCAAAATTCAACAAAGAGAATATTTAATAAACATGTTATTTCTTGAGTAAATCAGTTATTTAATCCGATCATCATCCGATAAAAATAAAATAAAAAAAACTAATTAATTAAAAGCAAAAAACGAGTAGACTAGCTCAATCATGGGTGAATTTTATCGATACAAACCATGGATAAGTGTACAAAAATGACACTTATCAACAAGTGGCAGGGACGCATGGTGGTCTTTTGCCACGCGTCGACACGTGGAGTGTCGAGCTGAACCTAGTGGTTGGGGTTGTCAACCGATGTAGTCCTTTGCTTGGGCTATAAATATGTGCTTTGTACAATTTTGTAGAGAGAGAGAGATCCGAGAGCTTAGATCGTGAGGATCTTAGTGAGTTGTACAGCGAGGCCTTTTCCTTGTATATTGAGTGTGCAATAATATTCAAGGTTGGGGAATTGTCCCCGTAAATTGTGTGTGCCTTTACGTGTTTTGATTGTATTCCGCTGCATACTCCTTCAAGCACGAAAGGTGGCTTTGAGCTGTAACTCTGATCATATTAAACACGAGTGTTGTGAGGAAAACACGTGTGTTTGGTGAGAATTGAAGGCTGACTAGTTGTTGTGCGAATAATCAGTGCCGGTACAGGGTTGAATTTTTTCGGCGAAAAATTCTAGCCCGATACGGACCCGTGACATCTAGCAAGAAGGGAAGGCCGCTGGAGTTTTCATCATAAGGAGCCGTGACCTACAATGTTTTAATGGGATGGACACAATAAAAATATATGAATTCCTCTATAAAGGCTCGCTGACACCTTACAGGCTTACACAATACACACATCACGCCAGTAGAGAAAAAAAGAATTGAAAAAGAGGAGGGCACGCATTGAATTGAAAAGGGCGCAACCGCCCCAAGAGTTATTTACCAAAGGAGTGTTATTTTAAAACATATTTACCATATAAGTGTACTTTCAAACATATTTACTAAATAGGTGTACTTTTTTATTTAAATGAGTTTTTAATGTTTTTTACTTTTTTTAATTCATCATTTTTTCTGCTTTTTTTAAATGTTTTTTACTGCTTTTTTAAACTATTTTTTTAAGAAAAAAATATCTATAATATTAATATTAAATTCGGACGTTCTTACTTAAAATTTGTAAATAAAATATTTAAAAAAAGAATTTTGGAAGTTATTTGTAAACTATTTTAATAACAAAAACTAGAATATTATTCTACATAAAGAAATAAAAAGTTGAATAATTTTTCTAAATATAATTTTTTTTAAAACCTGCTAGTTGTATTTTTCATAAAAAACTGTTAAGTTCTTAAAAAAATTTAAAAATATAAAAAAAAAAAGACAAATTAAAGTTTAACTAAAAATTTATTGTAGTAAAGTAAAAAAATGTTATTTATATTTTTGAATTTTGAATATTTCTAGTAAATTAAAATCTATTTTTTATTTAAAATAAGATTGGAAATTTTTAATAGAAAGGAAAAATCCTAGAAAATAAATATTTAAATACATAAAAACTTATTAAAAGTAAAAATTATAAATATTTAAATATTTAAATTTCCAATCTTATTTTAAATAAAAAACAGATTTCCATTTACTAGAAAAATTCAAATTGAAAAATAAAAATAAATTTTTTACTTTACTACAATAGATTTTTAGTTAAACTATAATCTGTCTTTTTTAGATTTTTAGATTTTTTTTAAAAACATAACATTTATTTTTATGAAAAATACAACTAGCAGGTTTTAAAAAAATCTATAATTAAAAAAATTATTCAACTTTTTATTTCTTTATGTAGAATAATATTTCAGTTTTTTTTATTAAAACAGTTTACAAATAAATTTCAAAATTCTTTTTTTAAATTTTTTTTATTTACGAATTTTAAATAAGAACTTCCGGATTTTAATATTAATATTATAGATATTTTTTTCTTAAAAAAACAGTTTAAAAAAGCAGTAAAAAAATATTTAAAAAAAGCAAAAAAAAAAATAATTTTAAAAAAAGTAAAAAAATAATAAAAACTCATTTAAATAGAAAAGTACACCGATTTGGTAAATATGTTTGAAAATACACCTATATAGTAAATATGTTTTAAAATAACACTCTCTTGGTAAATAACTCCCGCCCCAATGCACAAATTGGCACGAGTTTCCAGGCAGACACAGGGGTACAACAATAAAGGCGAATTTTGGCCTTCAGAATTGAGGAGAAGGTTTAATTGCTTGGTTTCTTGTACTTTGATGTCTAATAATTTTATTTCGTCTTTTCTACCCCCAATATGTCCGGTTAATTTTTTTTTTGATATCGTGGTTCCAAGTTTATACTTGACTAGTTATCGGGATAACATTGCATTTCACAAGATCTTCTTATCGTTAAATCGCGAGATGTGTATCCTGCTCCCAGGTTCTTAAATATCATCAACTACCGCGCGAGCCCTCCCTGTGATTCTTCTATCTTGGATCCTCAAATCCAACCGCAGGTCCCACTGCACACTGCTCACCTGCCCGCTTGAAGCCCTCAATATTTAATTTTTCCACCAGCGTACCCCGGAGGGCTAGGATCTAACCTTTAATCAAAGACTAAGGGATCATTGAGCCTTGAGAAATTCAATTCCAAAGTGTTGCCACTAAGAATTGAACCCCTAACCTCTAACTAAATTGAAGGTCAGGTGGCCAACTGCGTCAAGGCAGTTAGTTTAATTTTATTCATTCTAGTTCTTATGGATGTTTAAACTCGTATCTATATTATTTATGATTTAATAATGTAGCATATTCTTGACTTATTTCTCTTGAATTATCTTTGTGTTATTGAGCATATTTATAATTTACTTTAATTATTAACTTAATTGAGATTTTTATATATCTTGCTAGATCTAGTGTTGTAATACGTGAAGGTTATAATTCCAGACTAATAAGTAGCAAAAATTGGTTTTTATTAAATTGGGTAACACAAAATCAAGACCCATTGAGTCGAGCTTGTGAACTCGATATCTTATCTATTTCTATCGTTTTGATTTTTAATGCATATATCCAACAAGTTTTGAAGAGCTTGTTTTAAATCCTTCACCTAGATTGGTTTGATTAAAGATCTTGTTTTAGTTAAA
This sequence comes from Orobanche coerulescens, assembly GCA_033398695.1. NCBI lineage: Eukaryota > Viridiplantae > Streptophyta > Magnoliopsida > Lamiales > Orobanchaceae > Orobanche > Orobanche coerulescens. The sequence continues at coordinate 159,969,630 of CM065811.1, forward strand.
TAAACATAAGAAACGATAGGGGTTAATAAAGTTTGTTCGTAACTTCGGAGTAGGAATTCATTGAGAACTAGGGAAAGATAAGTGCTGTGTTAATTCATAAATTAAATTAGAATGTGGATAATGGAACTAAGAACTGGATATTCATCTTAATTGTTTTTCTTATCAATTTTTACTTCTTCTCTTTGTTTGCCTACTTGTTTATTTTATTTTATCTATTTTACTTTAATCAACCACCTCTACTTTATTATTATTATTATTATTATTATTATTACTATTACTATTATATTTAGAATTATTATTTTTGCTTCACAAAAAATATTCAACTCTATAAATACAATTAATTTTTTCGCCTTTCGTGGATTCGGCCCTACTTACCAAAACTACTATTAGGTAAAAGTGAGTTAAGGAATTTTTATAAATTTTAATCTTGATGCATCTCGATAGCGCAGTCAAAATTTTGGCGTCGTTACCAGGGAGCTGTGCGAAATTAATTTTATTTTTTGAGCTGGAACTTATTTTATTTTTATAACAGCCTTTTTATTTTTTATTTTTTTAATTTACAACAGCTTTATTTATTTATTTTTACAGTAGTTTTTCGACACTGGGCCACCAAGTGTCAATTTTGAAAAATCTAACGTTGTCTATGTTGCTACCCAAAATATTATCCGGAGACAGATATTGCTGGAAAGGATGGATAACAAACAAATGCAAGAGCACTTCCGTGAGAAAGATAAATAACACAAGATTTGCCGGGGTTGTTAGTCCCGGGCTTGAATGCTCTCGCGAGATATTATTAATACTAATATTCGGGGATACAAGTACTAATGTAAGAATACAATTACAATGAGTGTAAAGATTCTTGTTATCTTAGCTAGTGAGCGTGTAGATTGCCGGAAGAACCAGATTTGATGCTCTGTGAGTTCTTGTAACAAAGGAGATGAATGATCGCGGCGGTGAGAGATCAACGATCTCTCACGGCGAGTATTAGCCGGATGCTTGAGTTCCCGGGCTTATGAATCTCTTGGAATCGCCTTGTGGAGACTTCTTGCCTCTGCCGATCGTCTTCTGGACGAGAGATTTGGAGAGAAAAGTCCTGAGATGGATTAGGTGAGAAAGCCGGAGCTTGATGATATGTGAGTTCTTGATATTTAGTGAATGAATTCGGAATATGAGTGAATGAGTTCTCGGCGTAAGTAAATGAGTTCGAATCGATTCGGAATCGTAGGTCAAATGAATTGGGAACCTTTTTCCAGTAGGAGGAGGCTCTCTATTTATAGGACTTGGATATGCCGCGATCGCCTTTTCGTATTATAATAATCGGGCTATCGTCTATTAGCAAATGGGCTTGTCTCCTTAAAGTATGCAGGAGTTCTTTGGCGATCAACCGCGGTCCAATGAGAAGCTCGCACGCGTCTGAAGTTTCATCACGGGTGGTCCCACTGACAACTTTCGGCGCGCCTGCCGGTAGGTGAGGTAGGTGACAGGCTGTGGTCAAAGGTCTTGTCTGTCAGCAAAAGATCTTGTCTGTCAGCAAAAGATCTTGTCTGTCAGCGCCTTTTGTGGATCTGCACGTGGGTGCTGTTCTGAGATCCAGTCCTCGATGACTTTGACGGGCGATCATCTCTGCTCGGGGCGTAGGTCGATTGCCCTTAGCCGGTCACTAGAGTAGATCGCCAGCTGCCAAAGGGCGATCGCCTTGGGAGTCGATCGCTAGGTACCTTATGGTGGTCTGATGTCTTCGATTAGGCGAGCTAGCCATAGTTTGACTAGTGTTGACTTGGTCGCTCGGTCTTATAGTCGATCGCCTGTCGGGATGAATAAATCTTGACACAACAATTGCTCCCCAGCTCGCTCCTATGTTGGAAACGTGGGGTGAGGTGGTTTGCTTGGCGATCGCTGAACTTTTGACGAACGACTCTGTGTTTAACTGATCTGGCGATCGTCTTTGAGCTGATATATTCTGAATTTGAACGACCTGGTTGGCCGCTAAACTGCGCGGGAAAAAGCAATGGGCGTGGAAAAGTCTCCGCGCACATGTCGGGCTTCTGTTGGAGGATACCAACGGTCATTAATGACTCCTCGGCTGACGCATCCTTGAAAAGACGCGTACGCGGGTCTCGAGAGAGTCAATAAATGCGTCGTTTGAGATCCGACCCCTGAGATTTTCCCTTATTGCAAACGAGTCCCTGCCATCTCCTATAAAAGGGGGCAGTGTTGCAGTCTTCGTCCTCACGCGCACTTACTGGAGAAAGAAGGACTTGCTGAAGATTTTTCTGAAGATCTTAGTGCCGATCGTCGTTCGATTTCACCTTCGGGTAAGAAAAAATCCTTTTCTCCTTTTCTGTCTTTGAGAATGGCCGGCATGTCATCATCACATGGAGTGGGTAATAGTTCCGCCGCCGGGACATCGACTGTCCGGGGAGGACTTTCTTCCGACTTACACCTGGAGACGGCCGCTGAGGCTATTCGGGCCGGAATCGACCCTGCTGAAATCGAGGCTTTATTTAATGAAGCTGATGTTGCTAAGGAGGCGGCTGCTGAAGAAAGACGATCGCAGATAGAGAGAGATCTGGCGATTAGGGCCTACTGGGAGCAGCATAGTGCTTTCGGCCGGGCCTATAAGGCTTTTGCTGAGATAATGGAGAAGTTGGCCGGTCCGACTCCGAGATTCGATTTCCGGGGATACTCGGTCGCCTACCCTTATCAGCTTCCCAAACGGTCGCAGTACCTGGTTGCGCAGCGATCCTTGTGGTCGCTTGGCCAAATACGGAGTTCGACGACTAGGAAAGATCTGGCCGTCTGGAGGACAAGGTTCCATGTTCCTTCAGATGTGGACATGTTCGCGCCGGCGGAGAATGAGCGAGCCGATCAGCCTCCGATGGGTATGGTCGCCGTGAATGAGGCGATTATGGAGGCCGGCCGCGCTTCCCTCTATCTTTTGCTGTCTCCCATCTGTGGCCGCTTGGAATGTGGCGCCACTTGGCCGAACGCTTGGCTCCAAATTATCTGCACTCTCACCCTTTTCGCGGTCACCGCCTGTACGCCTCCCATCGCCGTTGGAGATGAACCATTTGTTCAAGTGACGGCTCGAAAGTCGGTCGGCGGTTACCATATTCAGGGCCGATCTGGTCGGGTAATTCACGGAGTCCCGAATAAGATGCGGGGCGATCAGACGAAGTGGTTCTGGGTCGCCGACAAGTGGAGGGCTTCTGCGAGCGACAATCCCTCGGGCGAGCTGAAGATCCCTACTGAGTTTCGGGAGAGGAATCCCGGTAAGGGTTTAGACTCTCCCTTCGTTCGGATGCGTTTTGGACTGATCTAATTTGATTTCGGTTTTGCAGGTTTTCACATTCCGGCGGTCGAGGAGCTGCTTTTTGACTTCCTGGTTGTCTGGGAGCGGATAAGGAGCTTGTCGGACGACGACCTTGATGCTAACCGTATTAATAAGGAGAGTCGTTGGTTTTCGGCTCGGCTATTCCATTTCCCGAGACATCTCTCGGTGCCAGGTATGAGTTTCTGCGACCTTCACTTTCTAGGCGATCGCCTTACTTGAGGAAAGTGTCTGACTGTTGGTCGATTGTCTTAACTGTAGAGGTTCGCTTTCCTCGCTTTTTGGAGCCCCCGCCGGATATCGCCATGTCGAATCCTGGAGTTCTAGGCCGCCTCCGCCACAAGAAGTCGTCTCGGGCACCACCTGTTGCGTTGCCAATTGTTCCGGAGGCGGAACCTCGTGTGGAGCCGATCGTGGCTGAGGAGGGAGTTACGGAGGAGGGGCTTCGAACGAATTGCAAGAGGCCGAGGCCGGAAGAAACTTCGGTTCCTGCCCCTGCCAATGAGGTGCCGATCGCCGCGCCTCCGATCACCATTGTCGCTCCGGAGAATGAGCCGCCCTCTGCGGCTTTTATGCGGGAGATGGCGATCGCGGATGCTGAGACCCCTCGAGGGAAACCGTATTTCGGTCGGGACCCCGAGAAGGCTGAGAGGTAGATTGCATTTTTGTGTTGAAACTTGCAACTGCGTAGGATTTGTGTTAACTTTGTTGTATTGATGTAGGATCCGTCGCACAGATCCGTCTTGCCCGCCGATGGTCGTGGATTTCCTAGCGAGCCGATCTCCTCGCCAGTCCTGCGACATTCCTCCATACGTCAGCAAGGCTGCTTCTGCTCTGCCGAAGGCCTGGACGACCGATCTGGATGCGATCGCTCGTCAGCGATCGGGGAGTTCGATGCAGGCTGTTCTCGCCTTTCTCTCCAGACGGCGACCATGGCTGTCCAAGCTGCTCAGGAGTTTGAGGGGTGGCCCTCCACTATTCGCCTGCAGGCGGATCTCGAGGCGGCTCGGAAAGAGAACGCCGAGTTTGCCGATAAGATCGTGGCGATGGAGAAGGACTCTCTGAAGGTGGCCAAGCGGGCGAGCCATGAGCTTGAGCTGGCGAAGAAGGAAACCGAGTTGTCTCGTTTGGCGGTCGACCGATTTCGGGACCAGATGCTGAATGCCGTCCGGGCGCAGAAGGTTGCTGAAGAGAAGGCCGATCGCCAGAAGGTGACGATCGCTCGGTTGACCAGCGAGCTGGCGGATGTAATATCCGCATTTTTTCTCTCTTTCCCTTGTAATTGTATTTCCGGTGTAATTCTCGATTTTAGTGACCCTCGGGTATCCTTCAGTGTAACTTTTCCGTTATCTTTTGATCTGATTCTCGTAATTGTTGTGCGGAACCGCCGTTTCGGGGTTGCCGTGGATTCATTCTATGCTATGATGCGTTTCGAGGTGTTTCGTTTGACGTTTCGTTCATATTCCGGTATTTTGGGGTCGTTTATATTCTATATCTAGCGCACGCTATATTTCCTGTATAGCGCACGCTAGGAATCCATTAGTAGCGCACGCTACGATTAATTCGTAGCGCACGCTAACGATTTAGCCCTGGGAGTGGCAGTTTAACCCCCAGGCCTCTGGACTATCGGATTAGCGCACGCTATCTTGTCTAGCGCACGCTAATGTCGGGAGACTAGCGCACGTTAAGTTGTTCAGTAGCGCGCGCTAGTGTGACTCCAAGATCGCGCTTACTACTGAATTCAATCATATTCTAGTTAGCGCACGCTACGCTGGTATGGTAGCGCACGCTAACGGGCCAGGTGAGGTTTGGGCAGTTAGCTACTGGACTCGGCTGATGTTCAGGTAGCGCACGCTATTGGTCGATAGCGCGCGCTACCGATAGGTTATTAGCGCACGCTACGCATGCATGGTAGCGCACGCTAACGGCAAAAACCACAGCTTCGGACTCGGACGCTAACAGAGGGTTGGTAACCTATCCGTTAGCGCACGCTAACCTTGAGGTCTTAGCGTGCGCTAACACTCCCCGGTTATATAAACCAGGAGTTGACCGAGATAATCACAAAATCTCATTTCTTCCTCTTTCATGGACGAGCGACTCCCGAGCGATTTGAGGCGACTTTCTTCCTCAATCACTTGAGAGATTCATGTGCTTGAGTTCTTGGTGTAAGACTAACATCATCCACTTGTGTTACTCATCCTAAAACCAAGGTAATCTCTTAGAACCCTACTTTTGGATAATTTGGGTGTTTTGGGATTTTCTTTAGGTCGTTCCGTTTTGTTGGTGGATTCATGATGTATACGATTGATATTGTTAGTATCTTTAGTTTTCCTACGGATTCATGGATATTTTGTGGATTTTTACGGAATCGAGAGGGTTTGGTTGTGATCCGCCCTCGTTGTTATTTTATTCGAATATACATGAATCGTAGGCGGATTTTCGGGTGTATTCCATTTCCGTAATCGTCTAGAGTTGGTTGTGATTGTGTTATTCGAATCGTTAGGTTCAATCGTCGGTTCCTCACGGTCATGCTTGATTCTTCCGTTCCGTTCGCGTCACCGTCTATTAATCGAGGCAAGTATTTTTGGAAACCTTTAAGCTTAACATGAAATGGTAATGTATATTGTGTGTAAATTACTCACCTTGTGTTGGCCCGACGGGGTCAAGGAGGGAAATCTATGCTGCCGCCCTGGATTTCACGAGTTTTCGTACCGCTAGCCAACTCGTTAGGGTCCTTGCAAGGCCTCGAGTGAGAATGTATGCTGCCGCCCTGTTCTCACGGCATAGCGTGTGCGTGGTTTTGTTTTTCTGTAATTGTAGCCAACTCGGTAGGGTCCCTGCGAGGCCTCGAGTGAGAATGTTTGCTGCCGCCCTGTTCTCAAGGCTAATTGTGTGACTGTTTATTTTCCGGAAAAAAAAGACATGTCTGGTTTTGACTTTCGAAATGATTTTTGGTGCATGTACTATGAAATGTGTAAGCGATTGGTTTGCCTTGAATACTTGTACTAGCGTAATTGCTAACCCCTCTGGGGACCCGTTTTGGGGAAATTCGTTTTATGAATTTCAGGTCAGGTTCATCGAGACGCAATGGCTGGACCAAGATACGGATGATGGCCGTGCGTGATGATGGTGCCGCAGTGATGTTTTAGTATCTTTACCTTTTTGTCTTTTGTGGTTTTGAACTAATAGTTGTACTCGAGTACTTAAGGGGTTCTTGTTCGTTTGAATTGTATTGTTGCTTATTATGTTGTGATGGATGATGATGTCATATTGACCGGTTGAACCGGGTGGATTGTTCTGTTTTGCGTCTTTATGGCGTGGTGTTATTTTATCGTTTCTGTGAGTCATTGTATGCGATCTTTGTTCACTGGTGGGTCCCATATAGGGATTCACGGCGCTGTAATATACCTCGGATATCCTGGGGGTGTTACAGAAAATGGTATCAGAGCTCTAGGTTTATGGATACCTAGGCTTGTTGGTTTATTGGGTCTTGTGGTGTTTTTGTTTTGCACATCATCGTCACGCTGCCATGATTCCGGTACTACCAGTGTCCGTAAGTTTTCCTTCCTCTGTTCATTATTTCCTTGTATCGTACCTTTGATTCTCGACTTGTAATTGTTCTTCTCTCGTACTTACCCTCGTATGGCTTTTGCTACTTGTTTAACTCCGGCATGGATGCCGGAAGAGGTCGTGGTCGCGGTCGTGGTCGTGGGACGCGGCGGGGACGTGGGCGGCCGGTGGGGCGGCCACGTCACGATCTTGAGGCCGCGATGCGGCGGCCGTCATAGCCATGCTTCTTCTCGGAGCGTGCGATCTTGGTATCGCGGCCGTAATGCAACAAATGGTAAACCAAATGGCGGCGATAGCTCGGGCGGTTCGAGCCGGATCGTGCCCACGCTAATCGGGCGGAGCGGATCGTTGGCTCCAAGATGTTATCAAGATGCATCCTCCTCGTTTTGGGAGCTTCAGACCCGATTGGCTGGGAAGTGTGGAACAAGGAGATGTCTAAGCTCTTCGATGCCACTAAATGTCCAGAGGACCGTAAAGTCCCTATTGCTCAATATTTCCTCACTGGGGACGCTACGGACTGGTGGGAGGCCGGTGGGCCCAAAGACCATGCTGCTACGTGGGCTGAGTTTCGAGAGTCGATGGAGACTGAATATTGCCCGTGGCGATCGGACAGGCTCGGGTACATGCTTTTATGACGCTCAACCACGGGATGTCCCCGTAGCTCAAGCTATTGCTGATTTTAACATTGAGTTGGGTTATGTGAAGACCCAGGTTGTCGAGGAGAGTGACAAGATTTTCCATTGCTCCAGGCTGATGTAGTTGCCGATTCGGGACTATATGTCGGGACTCGTATGTACTACATTGAAGGATTATCGAGTAGGGCCCTTGCTTATGATATGTCCGTGACGGCGAGTGAGGCGGCCCGCGAGAGTAAGCGAAGTCGGTTGGAAATTTTTCGGTCCCAGTGGAGGCCAGCAGAAATCCCAAGCCGCAAATTTTTCAACGGCGGTTCGGCTCGTTTCTCTGGGAGCTTTCGGGTGCCGCGGAACCTCCGCTCATGAACCCACATGTTTTAACTGTGGTGTGCAAGGCCATAGGAGCCGGCAATGTTCTCGTCGAAGCTTACCTGTCATACTTGTGGACGGCTAGGCCACAAGGCCCCTTTTTGTGAGCGAGTCAAAGCGGCTTCGCGGCACCGTTCTTCTCAACCGGCCCGTTGGAGCCAAGTGTGAATCAGGGGTCGTTTGCTCCTCAATATCCGCCGAGTGCTAGTCGGGGGAGAGGTCGGGGTCAGCCCTCAAGAGGGGGAGCTTCCAGTGTTGGCTCCGCCCACCCGCGTGTCTATGAGATGCGGAGAGCCGATGATCCAGCGGCTACCGTGGCGACAGGTACCGTTTATATTCTTTCTCATCCTGTCAGTGTGCTTTTCGATTCCGGTGCTACGCATTCATTCATATCTCTGGATTGTGTGCGCCGTTTGAGTCTCGACCGTTTGACACCTTGTGAGCCCTTCATCGTTAAGCTTCCTAGCGGTGATAGGATCGTTGGTGATCAGGAGGTTCGAGACTGTTCTGTGCTTATTTGTGAGAGGACTTGGCCCTCTAATCTTATTGTTGTGAGTATCGAGGGTGAGGATTTGATTCTTGGTGATGGTAGCTCGAGCGGCATGGTGCGATCATGAACTACCGCACGAGAATCATCACTATGTTAGCCGAGGACGGCACCGAGCACTCTTTCGCGGGGCGAAAGAGGGGAAACCAGAAATTCGTCATTAATGCCTTGAAGGCGATGAGTCTCCTGCGAAAGGGGTGTACTGGATATTGGTGTTACGCCTTGAAGGCGGAGAGTGGTGGAGTCGAGCTTTCGTCGATTCCAATCGTTAATGAATTTCCTGATGTTTTTCCTGACGAGTTACCGGGATTGCCACCGGATCGAGAGGTCGAGTTCACTATAGAGTTAGAGCCGGGTGCGGCCCCTATTTCGAAGGCGCCCTATCGCATGGCACCTTCAGAGATGTCCGAGTTGAAGAAGCAGTTGAGTGAGCTCCTCGAGTCGGGGTATGTTCGACCAAGTGCCTCGCCTTGGGGCGCACCGGTCCTGTTTGTGCGGAAGAAGGATGGTTCACTACGTTTGTGTATCGACTATCGCGAACTAAACAAGGTGACCATCAAGAACAAGTATCCTTTGCCGAGAATCGATGACTTGTTTGACCGATTTGCGGGGAGTCTGCGGTATTCTCGAAGATTGATTTGAAATCGGGTACTATCGGCCGGGTGAGAGAGTCCGACGTGCGAAACAGCCTTTCGGACGAGGTACGGACATTATGAGTTCGTAGTCATGCCTTTGGGTTAACTAATGCACCGCGGTGTTCATGCAATTGATGAACAAAGTTTTTATCGAGTATTTGGATAAGTGCGTCGTCGTCTTTATTGTGATATTCTTATTTATTCGAGGAATGAGGAAGAGCATGCCCATCATTTGCGGATAGTATTAGACATTTTAAGGACCGAGCAACTCTATGCAAAGTTCTCGAAATGTGAGTTCGTTGAAAGAAGTGATGTTTTTAGGTCACGTGATTTCGGTAGGGGGTTCGTGTGGATCCGCATGAAGATTGAGGCCGTATTGGATTGGGCACCGCCCAAAAATGTGAAGGAGGTCCGTAGTTTCTTGGGTTTGGTGGCTACTACCGTAGGTTCATCGAGGTTTCTCGGCGGCTCGACCACTTACGCAGCTTGCTCCGTAATCCGAGAAGTTAAATGCGGAATGACGAGAGATCGAGTTTTGAGGAATCAAGAAGCGTTTGACTTCAGCCCGATTTTGGCGTTGCCATGTGGCAACGAGGTTTTGCCGTTTATAGCGATGCTTGGTCGTGGTCTTGGGTGTGTATTAATGCGGCACGGCAAGACCATTGCCTATGCATCGAGACGATTGAGGCCGTATGAGATGAACTACCCTACTCATGATTTGGAGTTAGCGGCGATCGTTTTTGCGCTCAAGATTTGGCGTCACTATCTTTTCGGCTCCACATGTCGATTTTTACCGATCATAAAAGTCTGAAATACATATTTACTCGGCGAGAGTTGAATATGAGGCGGAGGAGGTGGTTAGAGTTGATTAAGGATTATGACCTCGAAATCCTTTATCATCGGGCAAGGCGGACGTTGTGGCCGACGCCTTGAGTCGAAACCGATTGCGTTGCGAACGCTTGAGATCCTTACATCTCGGTCCCGAGCTTCGGAGGGCTTTGATCGAGTTAGATGTTGAGGTCTTGTTGCGGAGCCGTCGGGCAACTTTGTGCTTTAGAGATTTCGTCGTCTTTGATCGATGAAATTAAGTCAAGCGATTAGAGGATCCGATGATTACTCAAATCCGAGAGAACGTTCTTAAAGGGAAGTCTCTGGATTTGTGATTCACGAGGATGGTGTTTTGAGATTCAGTCGGCTTTGTGTGCCGAACGACTTAGAGTTGAGGCAGAGTATTTTATGGGAGGCCCATGCTACACCTTATTCCGTTCATCTGATACGAGTAAGATGTACAAGGACACGAGGAGAAATTTCGTGGAATGACATGAAGGATGAGGTCGCACGGTTTGTAGCGAGATGTTTGACTTGTCGTGAGTCAAAATCGAGCATCGAGACCGGCTGGTTATTGCGATCACTTCCCATTCCGAATGGAAATGGGAAGATATATCGATGGATTTCGTTACGAGTTTGCCGAGATCGAGGTCGGGCATGAATATGGTATGGGTGATTGTTGATCGCGACCAAGTCGGCACATTTTACGGGCATCAAGGACACTTGGGGCCGGAGAAGTTAGCTCGTGTGTTTATGCGCGATCGTGAGACTTCACGGTACTCGAAGTCTATTGTTTCGGATCGTGACGGCCGTTTTGTATCGCACTTCCGGCGGTGCATAAGGCATTAGGTACCGGTTGCGTTTGAGTACCTCTTTTCATCCCAGACGGATGGACGGTCGGAACGCACTATCCAGACGTTCGAGGATTTATTGCGTGCTGTGCTCTCGATTGGAGTAGTGGTAGGAGGAACAATTGCCGTGATCGAATTCACGTATAACAATAGTTGGCACGCGTCGATTCGGATGGCACCGTATGAGGCACTTTACGGCGGCGATGTCGATCACCGATTTGTTGGAATGAGGCGTCGATTTGGTCGGGACCGAGCCGGATGTCGTTTTAGAGACGAGGCGGAAGATAGAGTTAATTCGAGAACGGATGTTGATCGCCCAGTCGGCGAGTCGTATGCCGACGTCCGTCGTCGACCTTTGGAATTTGAGGTGGGAGACCACGTTTTGCTAAAGGTGTCGCCAACGAAAGGAGTTTTTCGTTTCGGGAAGAAAGGGAAGTTGAGTCCGAGATTTATCGGCCCCTTCGAGATCCTCGAGCGAATAGGTGGGTTGGCATACCGTTTGGCGTTACCTCCGGCCTTGAGTCATGTTCATAGTGTTTTCCATGTTTCCCAGTTGAGGAGATATGTCCCAGATCCTAGCCACATCATCGATTATGGTGAGATTGATGTCGCCAAAGATGTTACTTTCGAAGAGCGCCCTTTGAAGATTTTGGAACATCGTGAGAAACGATTGAGGCATAAGACCATACCTTTGGTCAAGGTGCAATGGTCGAGGCACGGTGTCGAGGAGGCAACTTGGGAAACCGAGGATAGCATGCGTGCTAGGTACCCCGAGTTGTTTGTTCCTTAAGTTTCGGGACGAAACTTATTTTTAGAGGGGTAGAATGTAATATCCGCATTTTTTTTCTCTTTCCCTTGTAATTGTATTTCCGGTGTAATTCTCGATTTTAGTGACCCTCGGGTATCCTTCAGTGTAACTTTTCCGTTATCTTTTGATCTGATTCTCGTAATTGTTGTGCGGAACCGCCGTTTCGGGGTTGCCGTGGATTCATTCTATGCTATGATGCGTTTCGAGGTGTTTCGTTTGACGTTTCGTTCATATTCCGGTATTTTGGGGTCGTTTATATTCTATATCTAGCGCACGCTATATTTCCTGTATAGCGCACGCTAGGAATCCATTAGTAGCGCACGCTACGATTAATTCGTAGCGCACGCTAACGATTTAGCCCTGGGAGTGGCAGTTTAACCCCCAGGCCTCTGGACTATCGGATTAGCGCACGCTATCTTGTCTAGCGCACGCTAATGTCGGGAGACTAGCGCACGTTAAGTTGTTCAGTAGCGCGCGCTAGTGTGACTGTCCAGTACTGGGCAGTTTACTACTGAATTCAATCATATTCTAGTTAGCGCACGCTACGCTGGTATGGTAGCGCACGCTAACGGGCCAGGTGAGGTTTGGGCAGTTAGCTACTGGACTCGGCTGATGTTCAGGTAGCGCACGCTATTGGTCGATAGCGCGCTACCGATAGGTTATTAGCGCACGCTACGCATGCATGGTAGCGCACGCTAACGGCAAAAACCCTGGCTTCTGGACTCGGACGCTAACAGGAGGGTTGGTAACCCTATCCCGTTAGCGCACGCTAACCTTGAGGTCTTAGCGTGCGCTAACACTCCCTGGTTATATAAACCAGGGAGTTGACCGAGATAATCACAAAATCTCATTTCTTCCTCTTTCTGCGGACGAGCGACTCCCGAGCGATTTGAGGCGACTTTCTTCCTCCAATCACTTCAGAGATTCTTGTGCTTGAGTTCTTGGTGTAAGACTAACATCATCCACTTGTGTTTCTCATCCTAAATCCAAGGTAATCTCTTAGAACCCTACTTTTGGATAATTTGGGGGTTTTGGGATTTTCTTCCGATTCGTTCCGTTTTGTTGGTGGATTCATGATGTATACGATTGATATTGTTAGTATCTTTAGTTTTCCTACGGATTCATGGATATTTTGTGGATTTTTACGGAATCGAGAGGGTTTGGTTGTGATCCGCCCTCGTTGTTATTTTATTCGAATATACATGAATCGTAGGCGGATTTCCGGGTGTATTCCATTTCCGTAATCGTCTAGAGTTGGTTGTGATTGTGTTATTCGAATCGTTAGGTTCAATCGTCGGTTCCTCACGGTCGTGCTTGATTCTTCCGTTCCGTTCGCGTCACCGTCTATTAATCGAGGCAAGTATTTTTGGAAACCTTTAAGCTTAACATGAAATGGTAATGTATATTGTGTGTAAATTACTCACCTTGTGTTGGCCCGACGGGGTCAAGGAGGGAAATCTATCTTTGCCCTGGATTTCACGAGTTTTAAATCTAGCCAACTTGACTCGTTAGGGTCCTTGCAAGGCCTCGAGTGAGAATGTATCTTTGCCGCCCTGTTCTCACGGCATAGCGTGTGCGTGGTTTTGTTTTTCTGTAATTGTAGCCAACTCGGTAGGGTCCCTGCGAGGCCTCGAGTGAGAATGTATGCTGCCGCCCTGTTCTCAAGGCTAATTGTGTGACTGTTTATTTTCCGGAAAAAAAAGACATGTCTGGTTTTGACTTTCGAAATGATTTTTGGTGCATGTACTATGAAATGTGTAAGCGATTGGTTTGCCTTGAATACTTGTACTAGCGTAATTGCTAACCCCTCTGGGGACCCGGTTTGGGAAATTCGTTTTATGAATTTGAGTCGGGTTCATCGAGACGAGCTGGCTGGACCGATACGGATGATGGCCGTGCGTGATGATGGTGCACGAGTGATGTTTTAGTATCTTTACCTTTTTGTCTTTTGTGGTTTTGAACTAATAGTTGTACTCGAGTACTTAAGGGGTTCTTATTCGTTTGAATTGTATTGTTGCTTATTATGTTGTGATGGATGATGATGTCATATTGACCGGTTGAACCGGGTGGATTGTTCTGTTTTGCGTCTTTATGACGTGGTGTTATTTTATCGTTTCTGTGAGTCATTGTGTACGATGCTGTTCAGCCTGGTGGGTCCCATATAGGGATTCACGGCGCTGTAATATACCTCGGATATCCTGGGGGTGTTACAGCGGAGTCGACTGGGAAGGATGCTGCGAGGGAGGCCGAGCTCCAGGGGTCGCAACAGGCAATGGCGGAGCTGAAAGGAGAGGTAGAGGCGACCAAGGCTGATCCCTTTCAAAACTTGGAGTTTGTCAGCGAGTTCGCCTATTATCTGGCGTTCGCCGACTCGATCCGAGCAGCTAAGAAGGGAGGTTTGGAGGTCGGGCCTCTTGCCGAGAACTTCAAGGCGTACGCGTTGGAGCATCCTCTCCATTCAGCTTTCTCCTTGCCGATCTTGGACCTTGCGGACATCGGCGTGGATTTGAGCTGGTATCCGTCTCCGGCCAATCTTGCTCATCCCGACGCTCCGGAAGATGAGGGGACCGCACCGGATGCTGATGGCGAAGGCCAGGCAGGGGCCTGAGGCACTTCATTTTTGATGTTTTAGCTTATTTCCTTGTAATTTGTATCTTTCTTTTGTAGCATTTAGGCCTTCGGGCGACCATGTACTCTGATCTTTCCAAGTAATGAAATGAACGTTTGATTATCTTCGATTACTTGAATGACTGTTATTTTTGAGTCTTTGTTTGACTTTGTACAAATGTGTGAGGAGAGATCGTTGCGAGGGTAGTTCCAAATGAATTGATAAACTCCTAAAGATAACTTTTAGAACAAACCCCGATCGCTGCACAACATCTGAAAAAATGACGATCTCCGTATGTGGTTGAATACGACGATCGTCGTATAGGTAGTCCGCACTCTTCCCCCTTGTTTTTATTCACTTAGTGGAAGAGGGGATGAAAATAATTCGTTGAGTGAGCGGTCTTCAACTTTGTCGAATCCTCGGGGACGGTCGGCCGTCTTGAGGAACCGTGCACGATCGCGGAGTTCGATGGACCGACTCCTTGATCATGTCTTGATGCGCGAAGACATTAAGTGTCTCGTGACTCCCTTTATTATGAGGGTCCTCTGTTAGGCTGCGCCTCGCCTCGTATTTAAACGAAGGGTGTGCGGTCTCGGTCTAGAGGAGTCCTTGCGCGGGGCAGCGTCAGATGATTCAACTCCACGCCCGCGGCTTGTTTAGCTCTGCTTCCACCTCGGCCCACCATGAAGATGGCGAACCTCGACGGTGTACGTTGAGATGGGGGTTGTGGCACGTCTCATTGTTCGGGTTCACCATGTTAGATGATGAACCTTTGAGGGCGAGCGATCGTGTCCACTGATTAACTTTGGAGGGCCCTCAGACTACGCCGGCCTCGTATTTAAACAAAGGGCGGGCGATCTTGGCCCAAAGGGACCTTGCATGGCCTAAGTAGTCGGTTCCATCGATCACCAGGACCATGGCTGCACTCTTCCACCTTGGATCGTCATGTAAATGCCGACCTTCGACGGTGTACGTTGTGCGGGGGAGACGATCTCGTGCCTTAGTCCATCATGTTAGACGGTGAACTGTAGATGGCGATCGAGTCCTCCAGTTTCCTAAATAAGGATGGAGATCGGGGAGACTTCCGAGGTTCCCTTCTCTTGATTAAAGCATGTAGAGGCGGTCGCCGAGGTTGATCCAGGGGTCGGCTCGTATGAGCTTCCCAGCCTGTTTTGTGTTCGACTCGGACGATCGTGTATAGAGATTGGTAGGGATCCAAGCTAAACCAATAAGTCATCCAACTTGCCTTCCTCGAACAACCTCCAGTAGCTTTGAGGAGGTCGCGTCATTGGTTGGTCTTGTGGCCGGGACTCTTATGGTAGGCACAATATTGATTGTTGTCCAGTGTGGCGTGGTCCCTTATCGCCTTTGGCTTTTTGAGCTTTTCGTGCCCCTTGATGGCATAGAAAATATGTGCCGGAGTTCGGTTGAACGTATGGAGGAGATGGGCTTCCATGTCCTCGAAAGCCTTGAGATCTCCGGGTGGCTTGGCGATCGCCTTCTTTGCTTTGGCGATCGCTCTCTTCTGGACAGGAGGTGGCGTTTCCTCGCCTAGGTGGAGGGTGAGTAGCCTTTGCCTGGCCAGAAAGTTGGCAGCTTTAGCGCGGAAGATCGCGTAAGTTGGGGGAATATCCTTGGAGAGATGTCTAAACATGGGAGAGTGACCGTGGAATCCCCCCATGACCGAAAAGAGAGCGAGCTCGTCACTGACGGGTTCGCCGGTGAGGATGATTTCGTCCACTCGGTCAATGTAATCTGCGTCGATTTCGTCTTTCCCCTGCCTGATTTTCATCACGCGGTGGGGGCCTTCTGGTCTGGCGACCTTGCTGGCGAAGTATGACATGAAGTCATTCGCCAGTTTCTTAAAAGAGGTGATTGATCGTGGTGGTAGTGAGACGTACCACCTATGGGCCAGCTCGCCCAATGTTAACGGGAAGATCCGGCACTTGGTTGCATCAGATGCTCCACACCTATTCATGTAGATTCGGAATTTACTCAGGTGGGTTTCGGGGTCCGATCTCCCCTCATACAGAGGTGTTTTGGGAGGAGCGATCGTTGGTTGTATGGGGGCAAGCTCGATGTGGACCGCGAGTGGCTCGGTCGGCACAGTGATCTTTTTCTTTGGCGCTTGCCCGGTGTCAAGAGTGCTTTCATCTCGTCGAGTGGCGTTGTATGGCGGCCATCGCCGTGGCTTTGTGCTAGCGGCTCGCGCTCGGGCGGAGCCGAGGCGATTGAGTACCGATCCACAGCGATCGGGCGGGAGTCGATGGCGACTGCGTTGGGTGTGAGGTGGGTAGGCCGAATTCACAGTGATGGATTCGGATTCGTCTTTTCGTGGTTGAAAGAATGCCCGGTCGCCAGGATGGGTCGCGCCCCAAGCGATTGAATATGGATCCGTCCGGTCGTGCGAGAGCCTTTTCTCGCGAATTGGGGCTTTCGACGATCGCCGCTCGGTGGCCGTTGAATTTCCGTTTTCCCATGCGGCGGACGATCGAGGGAGTTATCGCGGGCGACACGCATGATCTCCGTCGCTCCTCTAGGATGGCCATAGCCTCCTCGATCTGTTCCTCGGTTTGGAACTGATCGAGTGAGAGGTTGGGGCCATCTCTCGGGTGCGGGATCGAGAGTCTCGCGTGCCGCGGCTTCCCCCGGTCGTCGGCTGGGGTTCGGATTGAGCCGGGATATGGTGTCCGGCGGTCCGGAGAGTGGCTTTCTTCGATGTACCGGCGGATGTCATGATTCTGAATGTTTTCTTTGAAGCGCAGTGAGTGTCACTTCAAGTATATGCCCCAAGAACAGTGAGTGTTCTTAGGGACGGTAGGAATAAAAATTTGAGGGTTAGATGCCCCTTCTTCTAGCGCCAATTGTTGCTACCCAAAATATTATCCGGAGACAGATATTGTTGGAAAGGATGGATAGCAAACAAATGCAAGAGCACTTCCGTGAGAAAGATAAATAACACAAGATTTGCCGGGGTTGTTAGTCCCGGGCTTGAATGCTCTCGCGAGATATTATTAATACTAATATTCGGGGATACAAGTACTAATGTAAGAATACAATTACAATGAGTGTAAAGATTCTTGTTATCTTAGCTAGTGAGCGTGTAGGTTGCCGGAAGAACCAGATTTGATGCTCTGTGAGTTCTTGTAACAAAGGAGATGAACAGTCACGGCGGTGAGAGATCGACAGTCTCTCACGGCGAGTATTAGCTGGATGCTTGAGTTCCTGGGCTTATGAATCTCTTGGAATCTGCCTTGTGGAGACTTCTTGCCTCTGCCGATCGTCTTCTGGACGAGAGATTTGGAGAGAAAAGTCCTGAGATGGATTCCGGTGAGAAAGCCGGGAGCTTGATGATATGTGAGTTCTTCAGTATTTCCGTGAATGAATTCGGAATATGAGTGAATGAGTTCTCAGCGTAAGTAAATGAGTTCTGAACTGATTTGGAACTGTAGGTCAAATGAATTGGGAACCTTTTTCCAGTAGGAGGAGGCTCTCTATTTATAGGACTTGGATATGCCGGGCGATCGACTTTTCTGTATTATAATAATCGGGCGATCGTCTTTTAGCACATGGGCTTGTCTCCTTAAAGTCTGCAGGAGTTGATGGCAGTCAACCGCGCGGTCCAATGAGAAGCCTGCACGCGTCCTGAGTTGCTGTCACGGGTGGTCCCACTGACAACTTTCGGCGCGCCTGCCGGTAGGTGAGGTAGGTGACAGGCTGTGGTCAAAGGTCTTGTCTGTCAGCAAAAGATCTTGTCTGTCAGCAAAAGATCTTGTCTGTCAGCGCCTTTTGTGGATCTGCACGTGGGTGCTGTTCTGAGATCCAGTCCTCGATGACTTTGACAGGCGATCATCTCGGCTCGGGGCGTAGGTCGATTGCCCTTAGCCGGTCACTAGAGTAGATCGCCAGCTGCCAAAGGGCGATCGCCTTGGGAGTCGATCGCTAGGTACCTTATGGTGGTCTGATGTCTTCGATTAGGCGAGCTAGCCATAGTTTGACTGGTGTTGACTTGGTCGCTCGGCCTTATAGTCGATCGCCTGTCGGGATGAATAAATCTTGACACAACAGTCTATTTTCGCTCTAGTTCTCCTTGTTTCAGTTTCGCATGAATACAAGGTCACGAGGGGGTCAGAACTTCCAATATTTTCCTAAAATTACTAAAAGAGATCGAGTTTTCGGGCGAGTCGCAAAGGAAAGCGAGGAGTTTTTGAAACTATTACCATTTTTCTCGAGACGTCGTCTAGCAAATCGAAAAGTGAGACTGGCACCATGGCAAAAAACGCAGCTAAATGTTAGGAATACCTATTAGATTTTGATGATGTCAACCCTATATTAATTCATCATTCAAATGTATGTTTAAAATACTTGGCAAAATGTAAAGAAGAACCAAATGAGTATCTTCTATAGGCCTTAAGTTTTTAGGCTTAGTGGTCAATTGTAAAATCGACTAAGTACAGAACATAGAACTTTAGAAGATCAGAGAAGTTCATTCTAGATCGGAAGACTTTATAACAGAGAACTTCAAGTTAGAGAACTTCAAGTAAGGGAACTTCAAGTCAGATCAGAGAAGATCACCTCAGAGAAGTTTAGATCAGAGAAGTTCAGAGCGCAGAACTTCATCTCATAAAAGTTCAGATCAGAGAAGTTCAGAGCAGAGAACTTCAGAGGACTTCACATCAGAGAACTTCACATCGGCTAAGGTTGACTGCACTTCAGGCAGCTTTGACCAAGTTATTTCAGACAGGTTCTCAGTTTAGCCAAGATACTCAGTCCACGTCAGCAAGTGTTGAAAAGTCAACAATCATGGAAAGTCACATGCGGATGTAGGAGACAAACTGGAGAGATTTCCGAAAAGCAAGGAATATAATATTTATCAAGATCCGCACTCTGAAGACTTTATACTTATTCTAATCAAGAATAAACGGTGCTCAACAAGAAAGTCTTCACAACAGTCGGAATTGAAAAGGGAATCAAGCCTTGCAACGGATTGATAAGATAAACAAAAAAGTCTACTCTCCAATGGACGGATTTGTTAAAGTAGTGCAACGGCTATGAATGAAGCTCAAGGATCGTACTATATATAAGAAGATATGAACTGAGCAAAGTACGATGCGAACAATATTCTCAAGCGAACAAAGCAATCAAAGCTAAAGGCAATCTATAGCATCGTGAAGACCAAAGCTTAAGAAGTCATATTTGAAGAAGCTCTTTAGTTGGAGAAGACAAAAACTCTTTTCTTTAAAGTTTGAGTGCGGAGTACTTCTGTGAACGAGGTTTTCAGAAGTTTTTGTGACTGATGAGGCATCCGCGGGTTCCTGATTGAAAAGTGATAGACAGCTCGAGAAGTTGTTGAGGCATCCACGGGTTTTCAATCAGGAGGTGCTAGGCAGTCAAAGGAGTTGCAACGCCCACAGGTTTCCACTGGTTGGAAGCTGTTGTAACTAGGGAAAATTCATTGTAACATTTATCACTGGTTGACAGTTATAGTGAATTTATCTCCACCTTGTGTGGAGAGAAGTGGATTAGTAGAGGATTATCCCACCTCTGAGACCACTATAAGTGTAACACTCCTAATCCGCTCAACGACATTACACGTTGTAGAACCTTTCCTCAAGGATCTACCAGGCTGGTAACAACGTTAAACATCTCGACAATGCCTTTAAGGCTAAAATGACTCAGTAGACCGATTTGGTCTTTCAATAAATATATACAACTCAATCACAACACATGCCCACGCAGGGGTCGAGTACAATACACTCCCGTACAACGGGGAAAGAATACTGCAGCGGAAAATAAAATACAACTAAACCAATACGACATCAACGGGTCCTCGTGTGATTAGTATCGTTCATCTTTCATCATCCTTCATGCCGACCATGTGCTATGCTCCAAAACCTGAATGCAATACAGACATCCACCCCTCGATTACTCGGGGGTTAGCAAAATTCTACTATTTTTCTAGTGTAAGTATAAAGTGCAAATACGAGCCATATAATTCAAGTTCCAAGAATAACAATAACCAAGAATCCTCAAAGATTCAAATACAACGAAACAAACACTTCCCGAGGCAAGAGTTTGGGTAAAACGTTCCAAAACCAAAAGATCACAATCCAGGAGAAAACAATTTACAAAATAGTTTAACAAGCCATCGGGAGTTTTAGTAGAAAATAATTTAGGATTATCAAATTCTTCTCTTTCCAAAATCAACGGGGGTCACAGCCCAAAGGTTTTGTTTTCACCAATAAAACCAAGAACAGTTCACAGGGTCAGAACCCACGTCACGTGTCCTCGACGGAACATGAAAATCAACACAACATAATCAACCAAGATACACAATTCTCGGTCAACGAAAACAACACCAACTCGTGAATCCAGGGCTATACCATTGGATTCCCCCCGTGGCCTCGTAGGACCCTCCCGAGATGAGCAAAACACAATCACAATCATACACATAACACCGTGAACACATGCCACGTCATCTCGCGGTTGGATCAATCACTTTGTCTCCTGACCACATGATCACAAGCCATGTGTCACCGTAGATTGTCTTAGATTCTCATGGTTGGATCAATCACTTGTTGCATCCTGACCACATGATCACAAGCCATGTGTCACCGTAGATTGTCTTAGATTCTCATGGTTGGATCAATCACTTGTTGCATCCTGACCACATGATCACATGCCATGTG